>VZQC01015414.1:485698-542653 GCA_009823505.1 Rhizomys pruinosus
CTTATTTCCCTTTCCCTCCCCCCCACCCCCACCCCATCCCAGATCATGCATTCTGCCATAACTGTCCTGCATCTTTCTCTCAGTTTTTTTCATTTTTTAGCTGTAAGTGATAATCCGTGAGTACAAGCATCCCTCGTGCAGAACCAATCTGCAGGCTGTTGTGCCCGAACCCCTACAGCCCCAGCAATGTAGTCTGGACACTCATTTGATCAACTTGATTGAACAAACAACCTGTATGAGTGTTTTGTGTGTATATAAATGCATCTGTGTCATGCAGTGCCCATGGAGACCAGAAGAGGGCACTGGATCCCCTGGAACTGGAGTTACTGACTGTTAGCTGCCATGTGGGTGTTAAGGAACCTAACCCCTGTCCTCTGCAAGAGCAGCTAGTACTCTTTTTTTTTTTATTTATTTTTGTATGTGTATGAATGTACTGTCTGCATATAGGTTTGTGCACCCGTGTTGTTCAATGCCGCGGAAGTCAGAAAAGGGCATAGGATTCCCCTGGAACTGGAGTTTAAGATAGTTCTCAGCTGCCATGTGGGTGCTGGGAATCGAATGTGGGTCCTCTGCAAGAGCAGTCGATGCTCTTAACCTCTAGGCCATCTCTCCAGCCCCAATTTATTTTTTATGTGTATGAGTGTACTGTCTGCATGTAGGTTTGTGCACCCGCATCGTGCATTGCTGCAGAGGTCAGAAGAGGGTGTTGAATTCCCCTGGAACTGGAGTTAAAGATGGTTCTTAGCCACCATGTGGGTGCTGGGAATCAAACCCAGATCCTCTGCAAGAGCAGTCAGCGCTCTTAACCGCTGGGCCATCTCTCCAGCCCCATTTTATAAAATATACTTAGGTTTAAAAAAAAAAAAAATCACCAGGCATGGTGATGCATGCTTTTAATCCCAGCACTCGGGAAGCTTAGGCAAGCAGATCTCTGTAAGTTCAAGGCCAGCCTGGTCTACATAGTGAGTTGCAGGATAGCTGGGAATACAGGGAGACCCTGTCTCAAAAAGACCAAAAACAAACAACAAATCAGTCTGGCTGTTGGTGGTGCACGCTTTTGATTCCAGCACTCCTTGGGTAGAGACAGGCAGAACTCTGGTCCGCATAGGAGCCCCAGGCCAGCTGGGGACAGGCAGAGTTCTGGTCTACATAGGAGCTCCAGGCCAACTGGAGCTACGGAGAAACCTTGTCTCAAAAAGACCAAAAATATATATAAATAAACAAAATAAAAATATGTTATGTGTTTTAGCAGGTTTATAGTCTCAAGCAGGAATTTACCACAGAATTAATAATTATTTTATCTTTCAGGTATGGACATTAGAGGAAGAATCCTTCCTTCAAGCTTACCCGTTTTATTACTCATTTAGTGACTTGCCTTCCTGTTAATTATAACTTAGGTAGAACCATGTCTTATTTGTGTTTTCAGTTTGCTGGTTTGCAGCCATATTGTATTTTGTGTCAAATAAAATGCAGTTGAATTCTAGAACAGTTGCTGTCTCGTGTATGTGAAAACCGTGGACTCAAATGAAGGGGATCCCCCCCTCCCAGCTCCAGAAAGCCGGCCTTCAAAGTGAAACGTTCATGGGAGGCAGAACAGACTGTCATACAACTGCATCACTTGGTTACAGAGAATCTAATGCAGCCAGCCTGGAAGTGTGGATCACTGGTACCAGAAAGTCAGCAGCATTGTGCAGCTGAATGAAGGAAGGACATGGGACTCAAACCCAACTGGGTCCTGGTTCCGTAGCCTGCTACCAAAGGCAACCTTGAACCAGCCAAGTCAGCTCTGAGCTTGCTTCCTTCCGGAATTGTGTGGGATTCTAAGAACTATATGGGCTCAGAGAAAGGCTTTGTAAGGTTTTAAAATACTACAAATGCTGCTGGGCGTGGTGGCACATGCCTTTAATCCTAGCACTTGGGAGGCAGAGGCAGGCGGATCTTTGAGTTCCAGGACAGCTGGGACTACAGGGAAACCCTGTCTCGAAAAGACCAAAAAAAAAAAAAAATTGCTAACTGTGTATGACATCTTGCTTTCTCTAGCTTAGACAAAAAAAAAATGTGATCTTGTTTGGCAGTGGAGTAATTTTAAATTCAAGTTAATCGTTTGGCAAGTTTTGGGTCATGCCTGTCATCCCAGGTACTTGGGAATCTGAAGGAGGAGGATCCCTTGAGCCCAGAACTCAAGGTCATGGGCAGATAAACAGAAGGTACAGTTGTTTGGGGGGCTGCCGTGTAGCTCAGTGGTAGAGTATTTACCCTGGGTTCAACTGCTGCCCAAAAAAGGGAATTTTTCCAATTTAACAAGGGCTCTGGTTTCCCTTAAACATATTGGCCATGGAAGGAATTTCTACCCTAAAACTAATTCACTGGAAAAAAATAAAAATGAAAACTTAATTCACTGGCTATACAGGATCTTTATTGACAAAGTAGTTTGCTGCAGTGGTTTCATAAGGGTGCCTGAAGTCCTCTCAGGAAATCCGTGGTCTCTGTCCAGCTTCAGTTCCATTGGAAACCACTTCAGTCAAAGTAACATGGGAGTGAAAAAGCAGATCTGAGAATCCAACTGTCTCCTGTCATAAGAGATTTGCTAAAATGTGAAAGTATTGTTTTGTTGTGAAAGTTAATTTTAATAAAAGAATGTTAGTGTATGATGTTTCTGTTCTTTTAAAATTCTCCAGATTTCTCAGAGCTTCTGCTGTCTAGAAAGTACACATCGTTTTGGAGTTTATTTCTCTTATGGGGAGGCAAGGTCCCCTCTGATGTCGTTCTCAGCTCTCTCTCCACCTTATCTTTTGAGACAAGGTCTTGCTGAACATAGATCCTGCCTGACCAGCGAGATTTCCTGGTTCTACTCTGTTCCGGTTACTATAGTATGGAATGTGGTGTGTCGCCCCCCCCGCCCCCCCTTTGCAAACTGCCTGCTTGAAAGACACCTGCTGACTTTTGAGGTTCCCTTAGAGAATGTGGTATGAGGGTTGCTGTATCTTTACCTTAGATTCCAGGTCTTCCAACCATTTAGATACAATTATCCACTAACTGGCTAACTGCATGTGGCCTGGGTCTATGGAGATGCTGGAGTGCATAGGCCAGGGGGGACGGGGCTCCATCTGCAGCTCAGGAAGCCATCATCCTTGCTGGGTGAAGCACTTTAGGGTCACCCATGCTCTAGAAATAAGCCCAATAAACTCCTTAGTTCTTCGGGGGAAGTTGAATAGAGTCATACTTCATTATAGGTGTGTAGAGTGGGTAGATGTTGATTATGTCTTCCCAGGGAAGAGATTCTCAAAACAGATAACTGAAAACTTAGGTTCTCAATTTTAGGCTTTGGAGTTTGGGGTTTTATTTATATTATTTTTATTTTGTATGAGTGTATTGCCTGCATGCATGAAAGTGCATCTGGGTTTTACGGTGTTTACAGAGGTCAGAAGAGGGCTTCAGTCCCCTGGAACTGGAGTTCATGCATGTCTGGGAATCCAATTTGAGGCCTCTGTAAAGAGCAGAGAGTCCTCTTAACCACTGAGCCATCTCTCCAGCCCTTTTTGTTGTTTTTAGTCAGGGTCTCACTATGCAGCCCATGCTGGCCTGGAACTCACTATATAGACCAGGCTGGCCTTGAATGGCCTCAATTTTAAGAGATCCTGGGGCTGGAGAATGGCTCAGCGATTAAGAGCACCAACTGCTCTTGCAGAGGACCTGGGTTCAATTCCCAGCACCCATATGGTGGCTAAGAACTATCTTTAAGCTGGGCAAGGTGGTGCATGCCTTTAATCCCAGCACTTGGGAGGCAGAGGCAGGGGGATCTCTGTGAGTTCAAGGCCAGCCTGGTCTACAGAGTGAGTTCCAGGCCAGCTGGGGCTATATGGAGACCCTGTCTCAAAAATACCAAAAAAATAAAAAAGGGGGCAGAGAGATGGCCTAGCGGTTAAGAGCACCGACTGCTCTTGCAGAGGACCCGGGTTCGATTCCCAGCACCCACATGGCGGCCGAGAACTGTCTGAAACTCCAATTCCAGGAGAATTCCAGCTCCAGGGGAATCCGAGACCCTCTTCTGACCTCCGCGGCATTGCACGACACGGGTGCACAGACTTGCATGCAGACAGTACATTGATACACATACAGAAATAAATAAAATTAATTAAAAAAAATGCTCCACCAAACCCAGCATTTTTTAAATGCAAACCTCCAGGCTTAGTAATGAACTTTGAAAGTTCAAACCGCTCTTTCCCATCAGCTACCACAGGATGGTGCTCGGGCAAGGCAGCTGCCCATTCCTGCTAGCCCAGCATTGCCACCGTCGCAAGAAACCCTTCTAAATCCTTTCCAGTGGGCATCAAGCTGTATAAAGCTTCTTGGGTGAAGGTATTGCTCTAGGTAGGATGACCCATCTGGGGCATGTTTTTTTTTTTCCCCATTCTTGAGTCAGCATCGTCCTATAGCCCCAGCTGGCCTGGAACTAACAATGTAGACCAGGCTGTCCTCCATCTCACAGAGACCCGCCTGCCTCCAATTCTCACTGCTTTGCAGACTAGTTTCCTTCCCCAACAACCTCTCTGGGTGCTGATGCCTCCTCTGCTGCCCTTTCTTCCACAGGACAGGAGCTAAGCACAAGTTCTGATGTTAGAAGCCAAAGACAGGCCAGGGGCTGGAGAGATGGTCTAGTGGTTAAGAGCGCTTACAGAGGACCCGGGTTCGATCCCCAGCACCCACATGGCGGCTGAGAACCGTCTGAAGCTCCAATTCCAGGAGAACTCCAGTTCCAGGGGAATCCGAGACCCTCTTCTGACCTCCGCGGCATTGCACGACACGGGTGCACAGACTTGCATGCAGACAGTACATTCATACAGATACAGAAATAAATAAAATTAATAATAAAAAAAAGATTCAAAGACAGGCCAGAAGCCAAAGATAGGCCAGAAGCCAGTTCTGAACTAATTGGTAGGCTCAAATAGAAACACTGATTCCCCAGAGAACCTCATATTTAGAACAGAAGGCCATCATTCCCAGTACAGACAAAACAAATGTCTAAGGTCTAGGAAGAATTTTCTTCTGTAGAGCCAAAGTGTCTTCTGACGACATTGCCTGCCCAGAGAAGCCCTTCAAATGTCAGAACAGCCTTGGGGCTGGAGAGATAGCCTAGCGGTTAAGAGCACCGACTGCTCTTAGAGAGGACCCAGGTTCGATCCCCAGCACCCACATAGCGGCTAAGAACCATCTGTGACTCCAGTTCCAGGGGAATCCGAGACCCTCTTCTGACCTCTGAGGCACTGCATGACATGGGTGCACAGACCTACCTGCAGACAGTACACACATACACAAAAAAACAAAGCGAAACAATGTCAGAACAGCCAATGTGTCTCCTCCCCAGCGCGTGGGCTTCTCCAAGTCCCTCACCAGTTTCCCACATGCCAAGGTTTCCCAACCTTTTGTCTTTCTTCCTGATCTCCCCTAAGAGTCCTCCAGTTGCCCAGTGCTGTCTCAGATACAATTCCCAAAGCTGGCAATTGCTTCTCAAGACACAGGAGCTAGGCACACACCTGTAAGCCCAACACTCCGAACAAAATACCTGTGATCCAGCACTCAGGAGGGCGAGGCAGGATCAGTACTTCAAGACTTCCAGCTGCTTAGCGAGCTTGACGCAAGCCACATGATCCCTGACTTGATTTTTATTTTTGAGCGATGTATTTGTTTGTTTATTTTGGTCTTTTAGAGACAGGGTGTCCCTGTAGCCCCAGCTGCCCTGGAACTCACTGTGTAGAAAAGCCTGGCCTTGCCGGGCGTGGTGGCGAACACCTTTAATCCTAGCACTTGGGAGGCAGAGGCAGGCAGATTTCTGTGAGTTCAAGTCCAGCCTGGTCTACAGAGTGAGTTCCAGGCCAGCTGGGGCTACAAGGAGACCCTGTCTCAAAAACACCAAAAAAAAAGTAAGTAAATAAATAAATATTTTGAAAAAATATTTTAAAATTTAGGCCAAGCTTGATAGTACACCCTTATGATCTCTGCACTCTTTTTTTTGGGGGGGGGGGGCAGGGTCTCTCTTTAGTCACAGCTGGCCTGGAGCTTGATATGTAGACTAGGCTAGCCTTGAACTCAGAGATGCACCTGCCTCTGCCTCCCGAGTGCTGGGATTAAAGGCATGCACTACCATTCCTGGTTTGATTCTAGCACTCTTGAGGCAGAGGCAGGCTGGTCCACATGGAGAGTTCCAGGGCACCCAGTGCTACATGGGAAGACCCTATATCAAAAACTCCATGGCAGGGCTGGATTTTGGATCCAGGTTTGTCTATCTCCAAGATTACCCATTTTCACCAGCCCCTGTGAGTCCCTTTACTGAGGGAAAGCCCTCTGTAAACAGTTACCAATTGTAAAAATGTCAGGCCTCCTTATTAATCAGGAGCCTGGCTATTCTTACAACCGCCAGTTTAATGAAGTGTCTTATTATTGTTGACTTGGACACTCAACCCTGACCTTCAGTTTATTAAGAACTGGGGTTCTTAAAAAAAAAAATTAAAAAAAAAAAACTTACCTGGCAGGGGAGATACCATGATCTCGAAGGTGGTTTTCCCAGGGCGAGGCTTATCCATTGCACTCCGTATGTGCTGACACCTGAGAGTTCCCCAAATGCGGGAAACTCGACTGCATAATTTATGGTAGTGGGGGACTGCGTTCGCACTCTCCCCTGTTAAAAAAAAAAAAAGAACTGGGGTTCTAGAAAACAAAGCAAATAAACAAACCAACATGCCAGGTGCCATCTTCTCTCCTCTCAGAAGGTCGTGCCTCTGGGGGGATTAAAAAGGGAACGCCTGGGTAGTGTCTAAACTAAAGAAATTGTCTCCTTCGAATTAGCCCTGATGTTGTTGCAGGGTGCAAAGAGTGAGGAGAGGTGACATCAGCGCACCAAAGACCTGGAGATGAGGTTGTGTGGAGAGGGTTGGTGTCAGCAGTGCCTAGGGATGAGCTCCTGCCAGCTCTGCAGTTAGGCAGAGTCTGATTCAAATTCTGCCTCTGGTAGCTGAAGAGATGGCTCAGCAGTTAAGAGCAATAGCTGCTCTAGCAGAGGACCCAGGTTCAGTTCCCTGCATCCACACGACAGCCAACAACTGTCCAGTGGCCTCTTCTGACCTCCGCAGCATTGCACAACATGGGTGCACTTACATCTATTCAGGCAACACACTCATACACTTAAAAAAAATAAATTTTAGGGCTGGAGAGATGGCCTAGCAGTTAAGAGCACCGACTGCTCTTGCAGAGGACCTGGGTTCGATCCCCAGCACCTACACGGCGGCTAAGAACAATCTGTAACTCCAATTCCAGGAGAACTCCACTTCCAGGGGAATCCAAGACCTTCTTCTGACCTCCACAGCATTGCACGAAACGGGTTCACGAACCTACATGCAGACAGTACATTCATATAAATAAATGAATAATAAATAATTAAAAAAATAATTTTTAAAGACTTTACTGGGCTGGAGAGATGGCCCAGAGGTTAAGAGCGCCGACTGCTCTTGCAGAGGACCCGGGTTCAATTCCCAGCACCCACATGGTGCCTGAGAACCTTCTTTAACTCCAGTCCCAGGGGAATCTGACACCCTCTTCTGACCTCCATGGCATTGCATGACACGGGTGCACTAACCTACATGCAGACAGTACATTCATACTCATACAAAAATAAAATAAAATTAAAATTAAGAAAAGACTTTACCGGGGCTGGAGAGATGGCCTAGTGGTTAAGAGCACCGACTGCTCTTATAGAGGACCCGGGTTCGATCCCTAGCATCCACATGGCAGCTGAGAACCGTCTGAAACTCCAATTCCAGGAGAACTCTAGTTCCAGGGGAATCCGACACCCTCTTCTGACCTCCGCGGCATTGCACGACACGGGTGCACAAACCTGCATGCAGACAGTACATTCATACACATACAGAAATAAATAAATAAATAAAGAAAAAAAATCAAATCTAGGCCCGTGTCCCCCACCCTATCCCCTCACCCCATCCCCCCCACACCACCAGAGCTCATTCATTCTGCCAAACATGCTTTTCATCTCTTTCTCAGTCTTTCTCAATATTCTCCATGAGGAAGTTGACTGTTTTGAGCAGAAGTTCACTGTTTCAGTCAGTTCTTTGATGCAGTCCTTTCTGTTGTTGTTGTTGTTGTTGTTGTTGTTTCCAATATGCATCACTCCCAACTACTTTGGACAAAAGCTCAGGGGGCCCTACATAAGAAATACTTACAACTAGGTAATTGGCATTAGCATCCACAGATGAGGGATACCATTTGTTGTTTGTTTTTCTAGGACTGTGTTACTTTACTCAGCATGATGTCCTCTAGCTCCAGCCATTTTCTTTTTTTTTTTTTTATTAATTTTTATTTATTTCTATATGTGTACGAATGTACTGTCTGCATGCAAGTCTGTGCACCCGTGTTGTGCAATGCCGCGGAGGTCAGAAGTGGGTGTCAGATTCCCCTGGAGCTGGAGTTCTCCTGGAATTGGAGTTTCAGACGGTTCTCAGCCGCCATGTGGGTGCTGGGGATCGAACCCGGGTCCTCTGCAAGAGCGGTCGGCGCTCTTAACCGCTAGGCCATCTCTCCAGCCCACTCCAGCCATTTTCCTGCAAAGCTCATGATGTCGTCTTTCTTTACTGCTGCATAGAACTCCATTGTGTAGATGTACCACATTTTCTCTATCCACTCTTCAGTTGAGGGGCATTTGGGTTGGTTCCAGATCCTTGCTATTGTGAAGAGAGCTGAAATAAACATGGCCGTGCATGTATCTCTGCGGTGGGGTGAGTCTTGAGGGTACATGCCTAGGAGTGGTATGGCTGGGTCGGGTGGCGAGTTCATTCCAAGTCTTCCAAGGGTTCTCCACACTGCTTTCCATAGTGGCTGTACAAGTTTACATTCCCACCAGCAGTGGATGAGTGTTCCCCTTTCCCCACAACCTCTCCAGCACTTGGTATCATTTGTTTTCTTGATCCTAGCCAGTCTTATTGGAGTAAGATGATATCTTAAAGTGGTTTTCATTTGCATTTCCTTAATGATTAGTGATGTTGAACACTTCTTAAGGTGTTTCTCAGCCATCTCTAATTCCTCACTTGTGAAGTCTCTGTTCAGTTCTTTGCTCCATCTATTGAGTGAGTCATTTGTTTTTCTTTTTTCTTTGTTTTTTTGAGTAGTTTATATATTCTGGAAATTAATGCTTTGTCAGATGTATCTGTGGTGAAGGTTTCCTTCCACTCTGTGGGAGTTCTCTTCACTTCCTTGATTGTTTCTTTTGATGTACAGAAGCTTTGAGTTTAATGAGGTCCCATTTGTCAATTGTCGACCTTAATTCTTGCGCAGTTGCTGTCTGATTTAGAAAGTCTTTTCCTATGCCTATGTCTTGCAGTCTGCTGCCAACTTTTTCTTCTTTCACCTTCAGAGTTTGGGGTTTCACATTGAGGTCTTTGATCCATCTGGAGTTGACTTTTGTACAGGGCGAGAGGTAGGGGTTTAATTTCATTCTTCCACAAGTGGTGATCCAGTTTTGCCAACACCACTTGCTGAAGATGCTGTCTTTTCTCCATTGTGGCTTCTTGGCCCCCTTGTCAAATATAAGATGGCTGAAATTGTATGTGCTCAGATTTGGATCTTCGGTTTTGTTCCATTGGTCAACAGGTCTGTTTTTGTGCCAGTACCAGGCTGTTTTTATGACTATAGCCCTAAGTCTGGTATAGAGATCCCCCCTGTGTAGCTCTTTTCGCTCAGGGTTGTTTTGGCTATTCGGGGTCTTTTGTTTTTCCAAATGAATTTAGGGACTTTTGTTTCCAAGCCTGTGAAGAAACTCTTGGGGGTTTTGTCCTGTTCCTGGCATATGGGCTTCTCCTTGCCTGTATTCCAATGTAGTCCTCAATGCCTCTTCATGTGTTGAAGGCCTGCTTTGCTTGTCTCCTTCAGATGCCTTTGTAATCTCAGTTGGGGGGGAAGACGACGACGACACACCAACTGTGGGTGGGCTTGCCTGAGCTATTCTCGGGAGATCTCTGACCATATCTTTTTTTTCTTTCCAAAGCCAATTTCTATTGAAGCTTTGTGCATTTCATACAACATTTCCCAATTAAATGTAGACCCACTCCCCCTTCCTTGCCCCCACCTCACCAGAGCTCATGCATTCTGCCATACATATTTTTCATCTTTTTCTCAGTCTCGTTTAAAATTTTTGTTGCAGAAGTTTACTGTTTCAAGCAGAAGTTCACCATTTCAGTCAGTTCTTTGACCCGGTCTTTGTTGTTGTTGTTCCTTCCAATTTGCATCACTCTAAAATATGCATATATGCATGCCACACATATATCAAGATTATGGCATCATAGGTTTTAGCATCTTCAACTTATGATTTCTTTATTTTTTTCTTTATTAGGCTGAAAGAGGTCATGTTTTCTTTAAGGAAGTGTTTGAAGGGTCCTCCTTGGCAAGCCCAAACAACCATCAGTCCTGCCCTTGTGCTCCACACTGAGGTCTTCCCTTCCCATGGTCACCAAATGAGGTCCAGTAAGCACTGCTTCCTGTCTTGATCTTCCTGTACTGGCCTCCATGATACAGCCTGGGTAGTCCAACAATGGCAGTCTATACTCTGAAGAGGCTGAAACCCCAGCTCAGTCCACAAGTTGGATGTCTCAGCAGTCCGCATCTGGCACTGAAGGTTTGGAGGATTCTTGGAGAGACAAATCTTCGGTCCATATTGGAAGGTTGAAAAGTTTTGTCTCTAGGCTGAAGAGATGGCCTAGCAGTTAAGAGCGCCAACTGCTGGGGCTGGAGAGATGGCCTAGCGGTTAAGAGCGCCGACCAGTCTTGCAGAGGACCTGGGTTTGATCCCCAGCACCCACAGTGGTTGGGGGCGAGAACCGTCTGTAACTCCAATTCCAGGAGAACTCCAGTTCCAGGGGAATCTGACGCCCTCTTCTGACCTCCGCAGCATTGCACGACATGGGTGCACAAACCTACACGCAGACCATACATTCATACACATAAATAAAAAATAAAATAAAATAAAATACTTTAAAAAAGAGTGCCGACTGCTCTTGCAGAGGACCCAGGTTCGATTCCCAGATTCCCAGCACCCACCTGGTGGCTGAGAACCATATTTAACTCCAGTTCCAGGGGAATCTGACGCCCTCGTCTGACCTCCATGGCATTGTACAACATGGGTGCACAAACCTACATGCAGACAGTACATTCATACACTTAAAAATAAATAAAATTAAAAAAAGAAAAGTTTTGTCTCGTGAAAATAAAAATAATTTATTTTTTTTATTTTTGGTCTTTTTCAAGAAAGGGTCTCCCTGTACCCCAGCTGTCCTGGAACTCATTCTGTAGACCAGGCTGGCCTTGAACTCACAAAGATCTGCCTGCCTCTGCCTTCCAAGTACTAGGATTAAAAAGGCATGTGCCATCACGCTCAGCAAAAATAAATTTTTTTTTTGTCTTTTGAGACACGGTCTCCCTCTCAGTCCCAGCTGGCCTGGAGTTCTCTCTGTAGTCCAGGCTGGCTCTGACTCCCAAGTGCTAGGATTAAAGGCATGCACCACCACACCCGGCAAATAAAAATAATTTTTTTAAAACTTAAAAAAAAAACCAGATTCTGGGGCTGGAGAGATGGCCTAGTGGTTAAGAGCACCGACTGCTTTTGCACAGGACCCGGGTTCAATTCCCAGCACCCACATGGCAGCTGAGAACCATCTTTAACTCCAGTTCCAGCAGAATCCGATGCCCTCTTCTGACCTCTGCAGCATTGCACGACACAGGTGAGGTGCACAAACCTACATGCAGACATTACATTCATACACATAAAAATAAATAAAAAAAATTTTTTTAATTCTGGCCAGCCTAGTCTACAGAGCGAGTTCCAGGACACCTGGAGCTACAGGGAGACCCTGTCTCTAAAAGACCAAAACAAAAAACAAAAAAAATTCTGCCTCTGGTGGCATCGTCCTATAATCCCAGCTCTTGGGAAGTGGAAGCAAGTTCAGAGGTTCAAGGTCATCTTCATTCTTTATTACAGTGTAATTTCAGCCAGTTTGGACTATTATGAGACCTTGTCTCAAAACAAAACAAAACAAAAAATCTTGGTAGCCGGGCATGGTGGCACAAGCCTTTAATCCTAGCACTTGGGAGGCAGAGGCAGGTGGATCTTTGTAAATTCAAGGCCAGCCTGGTCTACAGAGAGAATTCCAGGACAGCTGGGGATACAAGGAGACCCTGTCTTGAAAACACCAAAAAAAAAAAAAAAATTTGGGACTAGAAAGACTGATCTGAGATCTCTCAAAACCACCTGAGGCAAGTGCATGTAGGTAGGCAGCAACTGGGTGCTTCAGCAAGGCTGATTGCTGATTGATTTAATATAGTTAATCTGTTAATCCAGTTGTCATTGGCTTAATTGGCTTTTGTGGCTGTGGGGGCAGAGTTATCCTCCCAGCTGGTATAAAAGGTGGTGTTGTGCAAGTCTTGAGATTTGAGATCTCCCGAGGCCAGCTGAGGCAAGCGCAGGTACTGGGGCATGGGCAAAAGAACCCACCCACAGCCCCCCTCCAAGTGGGATTACGAAGGCATCTGAAGGAGGCAAGCAAAGCAAGCCTTCAACACAGTGCAGAGGCATTTAAGACGCACATTGGAATACAGGCGAGGAGAAGTGCATATGCCAGGAACACGAAGAAGAGACAACACAGGAAAGGGGCAGGATAATCCTGCATCAAGCTCTACCAATCCTATGCAAGATTCCTACAGTGGGATCCCCCTGGGGATGGCCCAGGACACAGATATCAGAAACACAATTGGGAACATATTTAAAGAACTACAAGATTATAAAGAGCAAATCAAAGAACTAAGAAAAGAGAATGAAGAACTCAAGAAGGACCTAGAGAGAGAGAATGACAAGCTCCGGAAGGAACTGGAAACACTGAAAAGATCCCAAGATGAAAAAGGTAAGGAAACCAACCAGGGAAGCAAAGAGCTAGAGGAAGAGATTGAGAAGCTCCAAAAAGAAGTAGAAACACTAAAGAAATCAGAAGAGGAAATGATAAAGGAAATCAAACACTCATCCAATCAAGAGGAAAGGAATGGAAAAAGCCTCAGAAACAGAATGGAGGAAGCAGAACAAAGAATATCAGACCTGGAAGATAACACAGAACAACTAAAAACCTCTAGCCGGGCATGGTGGCGCACGCCTTTAATCCTAGCACTTGGGAGGCAGAGGCAGGTGGATCTTTGTGAGTTCAAGGCCAGCCTGGTCTACAGAGTGAGTTCCAGGACAGCTGGGACTACAGGGAGACCCTGTCTCGAAAGGACCAAAAAAAAACACAAACCTACATGAGACAGTACATTATACACATACAAAAATAAAAATAATAAAATTAAAAAAAAAGACATAGACTGGGAGATTGGATTAGGAAACAGAATCCATCGATATGCTGTCTACAAGAAACACATCTTGGGCTGGAGGGATGGCCTAGCGGTTAAGACCACCGACTCCTCTTGCAGAGGACCCGGGTTCGATCCCCAGGACCCACATGGCAGCTGAGAACCATCTGTGACTCCAGATCCAGGAGAACTCCAGTTCCAGGGGAGTCCGAGACCCTCTTCTGACCTCCACGGCATTGCACGACATGGGTGCGCAGATCTGCATGCAGACAATACATTCATACACATAAAAAAAAAATTTTTAAAGAAACACATCTTACCTTCAAGGACAGGTACCACCTTAAAGTGAAAGGATGAAAAATATTCCAAGCAAATGTGTACCAAAAAAAGCAGGTGCTGCATTTTAATATCAGACAGGATGAGACTTCAAAGTAAAAGAAATCAGAAGAGACAAAGAAGGCCATGACATTTTTATCAAAGGAAAAATTCACCAAGAAGATTCACAATTATGAATATTTATGCCCAAATTCTGGTCACAAAACTTTATAAAGACAATTCTCCAGGACCACAAGCACACACTAACCCCATACACTCATAGTAGGGGACTTCAATACCCACTGAGTCCTTTGTAAGAAGGTCAACAGGACAAGAAATAAACAGAGCGACATCTGAACTGAATGATATGATACACCAAATGGACCCTCATAGACCTCTACTGAATATTCCACCCTAATACCAGAGAAATACTTTCTACCTCAGCACCCCATGGAAAATCCTCCAAAATCGACCACATACTGGATCAGAAGAAACCTCCACAAATACATAAAGATTGAAATAATTTCATGCATTCTATCATCATAGTGCAATAAAGCTCACATCAACACGGATAAGCCTTACTGCCTACGAGAACATATGGAGACTAAACAACACACTCTTGAATAATGAATGGGTCAAGGAAGAGATAAGAGAAAGAAATAAAAGCATTCCTGGAACTGAATGACAAATGACAATACAACACACAAAATCTATGGGGTACCTTAAAAGCAGTCCTAAGAGGGAAGTTTATAGCCCTGGGTGGAAAAACAGAAAGAGCACAAGTGAATGATCTAACACTACAGCTAAAAGCACTTGAGAGGCAACAACAGATGAACCCTAATGCAACAGACAGGAAGAAAATAAAAATCAGAGCAGAAATCAATGAAATAGAAGCAAAGAAAACAATACAAAAAATCAATGAATCCAAAAGTTGGTTCTTTGAAAGAATAAACAAGATAGACAGAACTCTAGCCCAGTTAACCAAAAGAAAGAAGGAACAACTCCAAATCAATACAATCCATGATGAAAAGGGAAATATCGAGTGCGGGGGTCATAGAGAGGTGGTTGGCAAAGACCACCTCTCCAGCTTCCTCCCGCGAAGATCTTCACTCTGTCGGCTGAGCAGAGTGGGGCTGGGGAGAGGATGTCGCTGCCGAACGAAAGCAACCAGGCAGGGAGTCGAGTCAGAGTTTTACAGCTCAACTCACTTTTTGCAGGTTCACGAGGTTTATAAGCTGTGCGGTTCCCTACTGGGGTATGTGTCTCTTCCTAATTGGTCTTTTTAGGAGCTTAATTTACAAGTCCCTAATTAATCATCCCTTCCCTTCCAAGCATAGTCCCTAATTATCATAGTTAGTACACGGAAGCTAGCTTCCTTGCTCGATGGGCGGGGTGAGTTCGCGAAACTCTAGCACAGGCTTTCTTTTGTCTCAGCCTATCTTCTTGGCTATTCCATGCCGTCAATCGAGGCCCGCGTGGTGGCACACGCCTCTAAAATTTTTTTTATTAATTTTATTTATTTCTGTATGTGTATGAATGTACTGCCTGCATGCAAGTTTGTGCACCCTTGTCGTGCAATGCAGCGGAGGTCAGTAGAAGAATAGGTGTCGGATTCCCCTAGAACTGGAGTTCTCCTGGAATTGGAGTTTCAGACAGTTCTCGGCCACCTGGGTGCTGGGATCGAACGCAGGTCCTCTGTAAGAGTGGTCGGCACTCTTAACCGCCATGGCCATCTCTCCAGCCCCAGCACACGCCTTCTAATCCTGCACTTGGGAGCAGAGGCAGGCGGATCTTTGTGAGTTCAAGGCCAGCCTGGTCCACAGAGGCGAGTTCCAGACAGCTGGGGCTACAGGGAAACCCTGTCTCAAAAGGACCCCCCCCCAAAAAAAGAAAAGGGAAATATCACAACAGACAAGGAAAGATCCAGAAAAATCATAGCGGAATACTTCAGAACCTATACTCTACCAAGTTTGAAAACCTAGAAGAGTGGATGAATATCTGAAATCCGGGAATCACCAAAGCTCAACCAAGAAGAGATCCACAGCTTAAACAGACCCATAATACATGAAGAAATTGAAGAGGTAATAAGAAACCTCCCAACTAAAAAAAGCCCAGGCCCAGACAGTTTCACAGCAGAATTCTATAAAACATTTCTTTTTTGTTAATTATTTTTTAATTTTTATTTATTTCTGTATGTGTATGAATGTACTGTCTGCATGCAAGTTTATGCACCCTTGTCGTGCAATGCTGCAGAGGTCAGAAGAGGGTATCAGATTTCCCTGGAACTGGAGTTCTCCTGGAATTGGAGTTTCAGATAGTTCTCGGCCACCATGTGGGTGCTGGGGATCGAACCCGGGTCCTCTGTAAGAGCAGTTGGAACTCTTAACAGCTAGGCCATCTCTCCAGCCCTCTATAAAACATTTCAAAAAGACCTACAACCATTATTACTGAAACTGTTTAGAAGGATACAATCAGAGGGAATCCTCCCAAATCTTCTTCTATGAAGCCCCACATCCTATTACCAAAAACCAGGCAAAGATACAACTAAAAAGGAAATTATAGACGCATCTTGCTAATGAACACAGATGCCAAAATTCTTAAACAGGATACTGGCAAATCGCATACAGACCCACATCAAGAAGATCATCCATCATGACCAAGTTGGATTCATACCAGAGATGCAGGGATGGTTCAACAATAAAATCATTAACATCATACAACACATAAACGGAATGAAAAACAAAAACCACACCATCATCTCAATTGTGCTGAAAAAGCCTTTTGACAAAAATCCATCACTTCATGCTTAAAGTCCTAGAAGGATTGGATTGGAGGGACCATTCCTCAATGTAATCAAAGCCATAACAAGAAACCACAGCCAATATCCTTAAATGGGGGAAATGAAAACAGAAACATTTCCCTTTAAGGTAGGAACTCAAGCAAGGCTGTCCCCTGTCACCACTCCTCTTCAATATAGTGCTTGAAACACTTGCTAGAGCTAATAAGGCAAGAAAAGGATATTAAAGCAGTACTAATTGAAAAAAGAGGAAGTCAAACTATCCCTATTTGCTGATTGATATGATTGTTTTACTTAAGGGATGCTAAAAAACTCCACCAGAGAAACTCCTAGCAAAATTGTTAAACAGCTTCAGCAAAGTGGCAGAATACAAAAATTAACCTTAAAAAATCAATGGCCTTTGGATTCATCATGAAAACAATGATTCTTTGAGCAGCTGTTGGTGGCATTTAACGCACGCTTAAATGGTATTAGTTACCAGCTGATAATTAGGATGTGTCTCTTTGCCAGGTGACCTGCGAAAATGGTTCGCTATTCTCTTGATCCAGAAAACCCTTACAAAATCATGCAAATCAAGGGGTTCAAATCTTTGTGTTCACTTTAAGAACACCCGTGAAACTGCCCAGGCCATCAAAGGTATGCATATCCGAAAAGCCACCAAGTATCTGAAAGACTCACTTTAAAGAAGCATGTGTGCCATTCCGGCGGTACAATGGTGGAGTTGGTAGTGTGCCCAGGCCAAACATGGGGCTGGACACAAGGTCGGTGGCCCAAAAAGAGTGCTGAATTTTTGCTGTGCTTAAAAATGCAGAGAGTAATGCTGAACTTAAGGGTTTAGATGTAGACTCCTATGTCATTGAGCATATCCAGGTGAACAAATCACCCAAGATGCGCCCAGAACTTACAGAGCTCATGGTCGGATTAACCATACAGTGAGCTCCCCATGCCATATTGAAATGATCCTCACTGAAAAAGAACAAATTGTTCCTAAGCCTGAAGAGGAGGTTGCACAGAAGAAAAGATATCCCAGAAGAAACTGAAGAAACAAAAATTTATGGCAAGGGAATAAATTGAGCATAAATAAATGCACATAAAGGAAAAAAAAAATCAATGGCTTTCTTTACACCAAAAAACAAGCAACTGGAGAAAGAATTCAAAGAGACCTTCCCACTCACAATAGCCCAAAAACAATAAGATACCTAGGAACAAACCTAACCAAAGACACAAAGACCTCTAACAAAAAATTTAAACCCTTAAAAGAAAGAAATTGAAGAAGACCTCAGAAAGGTGGAAAAGACTCCCATGCTCATGGATTGGGAAAATTAAAATTGTAAAAATGTCCATTTTACCAAAACTCTTGTATAGACTTAACGCAATCCCAATCAAAATCCCCAAGAGTTTCTTCACAGGCTTGGAAACAAAAGTTCTTAAATTTACATTTGGAAAAACAAAGACCCCAATAGCCAAATCAACCCTGAGTGAAAAGAGCTACACAGGAGGGATCTCTATACCAGATTTCAAACTATACTACAGGGCTATAGTCATAAAAACAGCCTGGTACTGGCACAAAACAGACCTGTTGACCAATGGAACAAAACCGAAGATCAAATCTGAGCACATACAATTTCAGCCATCTCATATTTGACAAGGGGGCCAAGAAACCACAATGGAGAAAAGACAGACATCTTCAGCAAGTGGTGTTGGCAAAACTGGATCACCACTTGTAGAAGAATGAAATTAAACCCCTACCTCTCGCCCTGTACAAAAGTCAATCCAGATGGATTAAGGACCTCAACGTGAAACCTCAAACTCTGAAGGTGATAGAAGAAAAAAGTTGGCAGCAGACTACAAGACATAGGCGTAGGAAAAGACTTCCTAAATCAGACAGCAGCTGCACAAGAATTAAGGTTGACAATTGACAAATGGGACCTCATCAAACTCAAAAAGCTTCTGTACATCAAAAGAAACAATCAAGGAAGTGAAGAGAAATTCCACAGAGTGGGAGAAACTTCACTGCAGATACATCTGACAAAGCATTGATTTCCAGAATATTATAAACTATCAAAAAACAAAGAAAAAGAAAACAATGACCCACTCAATAGATGGAGCCAAAGAACTGAACAGAGACTTCACAAGTGAGGAATTAGAGATGGCTGAGAAAACCTCAAGAACTGTTCAACATCACTAATCATTAAGGAAATGCAAATGAAAACCACTCTTAAGATACCATCTTCCTCCAATAAGAACTGCTAGGATCAAGAAACAAATGATACAAGTGCTGGAGAGGTTGCGGGGAAAGGGGAACACTCATCCACTGCTGGGGGAATGTAAACTCGTACAGCCACTATGGAAAGCAGTCTGGAGAACCCTTGGAAGACTTGGAATGAACTTTCCACCTGACCCAGCCATACCACTCCTGGGCATGTACCCTCAAGACTTATGCCACCCAGAGATACATGCACGGCCATGTTTATTGCAGCTCTCTTCACAATAGCAAGGACTGGAACCAACCAAATGCCCCTCAACTGACGAGTGGATAGAGAAATGTGGTACATCTACACAATGGAGCTCTATGCAGCAGTAAAAGAAAGACGACATCACGAGCTTTGCAGGAAAATGGCTGGAGCTAGAGGACATCATGCTGAGTGAAGTAAACACAGTCCCAGAAAAACAAACGATGAATGGGTATCCCTTATCTGTGAATGCTAGTGCCAATTACCCCAGTTGTAAGTATTTCTTGTGTAGGGCCACCTAAGCTTTTGTACAAAGCAGTTGGGCGTAATGCATTTTGGAAACAACAACAACAACAACAGAAAAGACTGCATGNAAAAAAAAAAACCTCAAGGAAAGACTAATAAAATACACAAAAGTGGAACAACCAGGAATCGGTGGGACACTATGAAAAGATCAAATCTCGCATCATCGAGTAGAGGAAGGAGAAGAATCAAAGAGAATGGTATTGATCAGATCTTCAACAGAATAATAGATGAAAACTCCTTCCAAACTAAAAAAAGACAAACCAATACAAAATACAAGAAGCACATAGAACTCCAAACAGACAAGACAGAAAAAAATTCTCCACACCACACTATAGTTAAATGCTAGACACCCAAAAACAAGACAAAAATCCTTAAATGCCACAAGAGAAAAAACAACAAGTGACCTATAAGGGGGAAACCTATCTAGAATTACAACGTGATTCTCAATGCAAACTATGAAGCAAGAAGAACATGGAGCAAAGCATTCCAGTGTTAAAGGACAATAGATGCCAACCCAGGTTACTATACCCAGCAAAAATGTCAATTATAAATTAAGGAGAGAGAAAAACCTTCCATGACATAAAACAATTGAAAAATACATGTCCAGAAAACCAACCCTTCAGAGAATACTTGAAGCAATTCAAAGAACAAAAATAAAGGAGCAAAACATCCCCAGGCGCCTAGAAAGAGAAATCAATAAAAGCATAACTGCAGAAGTAGAACCTAAACCCAAACAACAAATGGAACAGGCAAAAGGAAGCAACACAAACCTATTAGTCATAACCTTAAATATTAATGGACTAATCCCCAATCAAAAGCATAGACTGGGACTGGAGAGAAGCCTAGCAGTTAAGAGCACCCATGCTTCTTCAGGGGACCCGGGTTTGATTCCCCAGCACCCACATGGCAGCTAAGAGCGCGTACCAATTCCAGAACTCCAGTTCCAAGGGAATCTGAGACCCTCTTCTGACCTCCGCAACATGCACAAACACGGGTGCACAAACCTACATGCAGACAGTACATTCATCACTACAAAAATAAATAAAATTAAAAAATTAAAAAACAAAAGACATAAGTGGGATATTGATATTAGGAAACAGAATCCATCGATATGCTGTCTACAGAAACACATCTTGGGCTGGAGGGATGGCCTGCGCGTTTAAGACCCACCGACTCTCTTGCAGAGGACCCGGGTTCGATCCCCAGGACCCACATGGCAGCTGAGAACCACCTTGACTCCAATCCAGAGAACTCCAGTTCCAGGGGAGTCCGAGACCCCTTCTGACCTCCACGGCATTGCACGACATGGGTGCGCAGATCGCATGCAGACAATACATTCATACACATAAAAAAAAATTTTTAAAGAAACACATCTTACCTTCAAGACAGGTACCACCTTAAAGTGAAAGGATGGAAAAAATATCCAAGCAATGGTACCAAAAAAAGAAAGGTGCTGCTATTTTAATATCAGACGGGTAGCTTCAAAGTAAAAGAAATCAGAAGAGACAAAGAAGGCCATGACATTTTTATCAAAGGAACAAATTCACCAAGAAGATTCACAATTATGAATATATATGCCCAAATTCTGGTGCCCACACCTATAAAGACAATTCTCCAGGACCACAAGTCACACACAACCCCAGTACACTCATAGTAGGGGACTTCAATCACCCACTGAGTCCTTTGAGAGGTCAACAGAACAAAGAATAAACAGAGCGACATCTGAACTGAATGATATGATACACCAAATGGACCTCATAGACCTCTACTGAATATTCCACCCAATACCAGAGAATATACTTTCTACCTACTCAGCACCCCATGGAAAATCCTCCAAAATCGACCACATACTGGACACCAGAAGAAACCTCCACAATAATAAAAAGATTGAAATAATTTCATCATTCTATTCTATCAGACCATAGTGCAATAAAGCTCAACATCAAACCAGGATAAGCCTACTGCCTACGAGAACAAATGGAGACAACAACACACTCTTGAATAATGAATGGGTCAAGGAAGATATAAGGAAAGAAATAAAAGCATTCCTGAACTGAATGACAAATGACAATACAACACACAAAATCTATGGGGTACTTAAAAGCAGTCCTAAGAGGGAAGTTTATAGCCCTGGGAAGAATGAAAAACAGAAAGAGCACAATTGAATGATCTAACACTACAGCTAAAAGCACTTGAGGGCAACAACAGATGAACCTAATTGCAACAGACAGGAAGAAATAAAAAAATCAAGCAGAAATCAATGAAATAGAGAAGCAAAGAAAACAATACAAAAAAATCAATGAATCCAAAAGTTGGTTCTTTGAAAGAATAAACAAGATAGACAGAACTCTAGCCCAGTTAACCAAAAGAAAGAAGGAACAACTCCAAATCAATACAATCCATGATGAAAAGGGAAATATCGAGTGCGGGGGTCATAGAGAGGTGGTTGGCAAAGACCACCCTCTCCAGCTTCCTCACCGCCGAAGATCTTCACTCTGTCGGCCTGAGACAGAGTGGGGCTGGGGAGAGGATGTGCGCTGCCGAACCGAAAGCAACCACGGCAGGGAGTCGAGTCAGAGTGTTACAGCTCAAGCTCACTTTATTGCAGGTTTACAGAGGTTTATAAGCCGTGCCAGCTTCCCTACTGGGGTATGTGTCTCTTCCTAATGGTCCTTTTTAGGAGGCTTAATTTAAAGTCCCTAATTGATCCAATCCCTTCCCTTCCAAGCATAGTCCCTAATTATCATATTAGTACCTGAGTAAAGAAGTGAACTAGCCTTCCTTGCTCGTATGGGCGGGGGTGAGTTCGCGAAACCTTAGCACAGGCTTTCAGGCCTATCTTCTTGGCTATTCCATGCCGTCAATCGAGGCCCGGCGTGGTGGCACACGCCTCTAAAATTTTTTTTTTATTAATTTTATTTATTTCTGTATGTGTATGAATGTACTGCCTGCATGCAAGTTTGTGCACCCTTGTCGTGCAATGCCAGGAGGTCAGTAAGAAGAATAGGTGTCGATTCCCAAGAACTGGAGTTCTCCTGGATGGAGTTTCAGACAGTTCTCGGCCACCATGTGGGTGCTGGGGATCGAACGCAGGTCCTCTGTAAGAGTGGTCGGCACTCTTAACCGCCAGGCCATCTCTCCAGCCCCAGCACACGCCTTTAATCCTAGCACTTGGGAGGCAGAGGCAGGCGGATCTTTGTGAGTTCAAGGCCAGCCTGGTCCACAGAGCGAGTTCCAGGACAGCTGGGGCTACAGGGAAACCCTGTCTCAAAAAGACCCCCCCCCAAAAAAAGAAAAGGGAAATATCACAACAGACAAGGAAAAGATCCAGAAAATCATAGCGGAAACTTAAAGAACCTATACTCTACCAAGTTTGAAAACCTAGAAGAAGTGGGATGAATACTGAAATCCGGGAATCACCAAAGCTCAACCAAGAAGAGATCCACAGCTTAAACAGACCATAATACATGAAGAAATTGAAGAGGTAATAAGAAACCTCCCAACTAAAAAACCAAGGGCCCAGACAGTTTCACACAGCGAATTCTATAAAACATTTCTTTTTTGTTAATTATTTTAATTTTTATTTATTTCGTATGTGTATGAATGTAACTGTCTCATGCAAGTTTTGCACCCTTGTCGTGCAATGCTGCAGAGGTCAGAAGAGGGTATCGATTTCCCGGAACTGGAGTTTCCTGGAATTGGGAGTTTCAGATAGTTCTCGGCCACCATGTGGGTGCTGGGGATCGAACCCGGGGGTCCTCTGTAAGAGCAGTTGGAACCTTAACAGCTAGCCATCTCTCCACCCTAAAAAACATTTCAAAAGACCTACAACCATATTACGGAAATGTTTTAGAAGGATACAATCAGAGGGAATTCTCCCAAATTTCTTCTATGAAGCCAGCATCACTCTATTACCAAAAACCAGGCAAAGATACAACTAAAAAGGAAATTATAGACGCATCTTGCTAATGAACACGGATGCCAAAATCCTAAACAGAATACTGGCAAATCGCATACAAACCCACACAAGAAGATCATCCATCATGACCAAGTTGGATTCATACCAGAGATGCAGGGATGGTTCAACAGAAAAAATCAATAACATCAAAAAAGAACTGACTGAAACAGTGAACTTCTGCTCAAAACAGTCAACTTCCCCATGGAAAATATTGAGAAAGACTAAGAGATGAAAAGCATGTTTGGCAGAATGCATGAGCTCTGGCGGGGTTGGGGAATGGGCGGGAACACGGGTCTAGATTTGTTAAAAATAAAAAAATAAAAAAAATGAAAACGAGCTTCAAGGGCTTGGTAAGAAGCCTAGACCTCATTTTCAGTGCACTAAGGAATCACCCAGCTTTCTTGAAAGAATGTGGTGAAAGATGCATAAGTGCTGTGAATATGATTTAAGTTAGCGTGTGTGCCAGCTGAACTGGAGGACAGTTTCTGGAAACACAACTGTAACACAATAATATTATTATGAAGTATTTTCCACATGGAAAATCCTTATGGAATACTTATGACTATAAAGAAGATCCAGTTAGAATTATAAACTATGGTTATAGAGGTGCATAACACATGGAATGTGAAAGATTGGAAAGAACATCAAATAAATTTTCACAGTGATTGGGTCGGGCTGGTAGACTTATAGATGACTTTTCTCATTAATCAAATTTTTAGTAATGTCATAGAAAATTTTGTACAAATAATAAAAATTATCGACATCAAAAAAAAAAAAGAAACACTCGCTTGAGCAATAAGGCAAGAAAAGGATATTAAAGGAGTACTAATTGGAAAAGAGGAATTCAAGCTATCCCTATTTGCTGATGATATGATTGTTTACTTAAGGGATGCTAAAAACTTCACCAGAAAACTCCTAGAAATGATTAACAGCTTCAGCAAAGTGGCAGGATACAAAATTAACCTAAAAAAAAAATCAATGGCCTTTCTTTACACCAAGAACAAGCAACTGGAGAAAGAATTCAAAGAGACCTTCCCACTCACAATAGCCTCAAAAACAATAAAATACTAGGAACAAACCTAACCAAAGATACCAAAGATCTCTACAATGAAAATTTTAAACCTTTAAAGAAAGAAATCGAAGACATCAGAAGATGGAAAAACCTCCCATGCTCATGGATTGGGAAAATAAACATTGTAAAAACGTCCATTTTACCAAAACTCTTGTATAGATTTAACGCAATTCCAATCAAAATCCCCAAGAGTTTCTTCACAGGCTTGGAAACAAAAGTTCTTAAATTCATTTGGAAAAACAAAAGACCCCAAATAGCCAAAACAACCCTGAGCAAAAAGAGCTACACAGGGGGGGATCTCTATACCAGACTTCAAACTATACTACAGGGCTGTAGTCATAAAAACAGCCTGGTACACACTCGCCACCAGATAGGCAAAAAAAAAAAAAGCTTTTTTGAGACAAGAGCTTATGAAGTCTAAGCTAGCTTCACAGTCACTGTTTAGTCCAGATAGACCTCAAACCTCAGTTCTTCCTGCCTCCACCTCCCAAGTGCTGGGATTAAAGGCATGCAAGGTGTGCACCTCCACATCAGCCAGTGATGGAAAGTTTTATCTCCATTGTAATCTTGTATGTCCATTGTCAAATACAGTCTGTGGTGAACTGGATATGAAGCGCCCCTCCCGCCGGGCGTGGTGGCGCACGCCTTTCATCCTAGCACTCGGAGGCAGAGCAGGCGGATCTTTGTGAGTTCCAGGCCAGCCTGGTCTACAGAGTGAGTTCCAGGACAGCTGGGGCTACAGGGAGACCCTGTCTCGAAAAAGACAAAAAAAAAAAAAAAATGAAGTGCCCCTCCTGAAAAAAAAGGCTGTCGAGGACTTGGTGATCAGGTGGGGGGTGTAATAGCCTAGAAGAGATTGGATCATATGGGCTCTGACCTAATCAATAGATTAATCCATTCATGGATTCCCAAGTTAATTTTTTTATTTTGTATGTGCACATATGTGTCACTGTGTTTTTGCGTGTTTGTGTGTGTGTTTATGTGTGTGGGAGTGTCAGAGAACATCTTCCCCCTTGTGGGTCCTGGGGAATAGAACTTGGGACCTCAGGCTTGGCAGCAAGTACCTTTAGGTGCTTAGCAGCCTCAAGAGGCCTAGATTCATAATTTGCTGACATTATTAGTAGAAATGTTAGCAGGTGGGGCCTAGTTAAAGGAAATAGGCCAGTGCTGTTCTTTTGAAGAATATGTTTTTTTGTTTTTGAGACAGACTCTCCTAATGTGGCCTAGGCTTAGCTGGGACTTGTGATCTTCCAGCCTCAGCCACCAAAGCAGCCATATATATTGCCCCTTGTCCCTTCCTATCTTCCTCTTCTCTAGTGACTTCCCTGACACCAACCCCCCTCCACACACACACCCACCCACTTCCATGGTAGTCTGATCACCTCAAGCCTAAAGCAATGAATTCATCCAACCCAGGATTAGAACCTCTGAAACTGCTGGGCATGTGGCGCACGCCTTTAATCCCAGCACTCAGGAGGCAGAGGCAGGCAGATCTCTCTGTGAGTTCAAGGCCAGCCTGGTCTACATAGCGAATTCCAAGACAGCTGGAGCTGCAGGGAGACCCTGTCTCAAAAAGACCAAAAAAAGAACCTCTGAAACCAAAGGAAATATTTCCTCTTTTAAATTTTTCTCCCAGCCACACATAGAGCTGTACTCCCATAATGCCTGCATCAGCGGTAAAGGCAGAAGATCAGTTGCCTGAAGTTCAGGGCCATCTTGCACTGCACAGCCACTTCCAGGCCGGGCGTGGAACACACTATGTAGACCAGGCTTGCCAACTATCTCTGCCTCCAGAGTGTTGGCATCAAAAGTGGTGCCATCATGCCCAGTTACTTTACCTATTTTTTTATTTTATTTTATTTCATTTCAGTTTTTTTGAGACAGGGTCTCCCTGTACCCCCAACTGTCCTGGAACTCACTATATAGACCAGGCTGGCCTGGAGCTCACAGAAATCTCCCTGCCTCTGCTTCCTGAGTGCTGAGATTAAAGGCGTGGGCCACCACACCCAGCAGTGCTGTTTTTATTTAAGATATATGCATATATAATATATAGTATAATTTATTACATAGATATATATAATCTATTTAATATATACATATATGTATATATTAAATATATATATATATATATATATATATATATATATATAAAGAATGAAGTCTTGGCTGAGATTTTGATACTGCAGGACACAGTATCTTCAGTGTTTGTCAGAGCAGGTGGGTATTTTACTTTATAACTATCCATCCTGAGGATGCTGCTTCACATAAATAGGCAAAATGGTAGAAGTCCGTTTAGGTCCACTTGAGAAATTGCTGCGCAAGGCATGGTGGCGCATGCCTTTATCCCAGCAGAGGCAGGTGGCTCTCTGTGAGTTTAAAGCCAGCCTGGTCTGCATAGCAAGCTCCAGGCCAGCTGGGACTAAAGGGAGACCCTGTCTCAAAACAAACAAACAAACAAACAAAAACATTGCTGAATACTCTGCCCAAATCCCAACACAAAATTCATTTAATTGCAACTCAAACAGAAATTATGTGTGTGTTTGTGTCTGTGTCTGTGTTACATGTGTATGTGAATGTGGGTCCACGCAGGTTACTATAGGAGTAAGGCGGTCAGAGGACAACTTCCAGGACTCCGACTTTGCCTTTTCACCCTGCTTCGACGCAGTCTCTCCGGTCATCTTGACACTGGACGTACAGCAGACTGGCTGGCCCGAGAGCCCCAGGCAGTTCTCCTCCTTTTCCTCCCATTTCCCAGCAGGCTGGAATTGCGGACGGGCACTGCAGCATAAAGCTTTTGATTTTAGGGCTCCAGGGCTCAAGCGCAGCTTGTCACACTTGTGTAGCACTTTTACCCACAGAGCCACCTCTGTGCTCCATTCAAACAGAAAAAAATAAGACAGAGGGTGGGCTAGAGAGAGAAGCTCAGTGGTTAAGGCCACTGGATGCTTTGCGGAGGACCTGGTTCCCAGTGTTCACCTTGTGGCTAACCACTGTCCAAGTGACTGAAACTACAGTTCCAGGGGAATCCAAGGCCCAATTTGACATCTGAGGGCATTGCATGAAGAGTGGACTTACACATGTGCAGGCAATACATTCAAATACTGAGAATAAAAACAATAAATAAAATATTAAGAAATCCAACAGGGGGATGCAGAGATGGCTTAGTGGTTAAGACCACTGACTGTTCTTGCACAGGACCTGGGTTCCACTCCGAGCACCCACATTGTGGCTAACAACCATCCAGAACTCCCAGGAATCTGACACCCTCTTCTCACCTCCATGAGCATTTCATGACACGGGTTTACTTATATATGTGCAGGCAATACATTCATGTACATAGAATAAAAATAATCAATAGCTGTCTGCTTCCTGTGCCCATTGAAGATGTGAAGCTCTGCTTTCTGCCCCAGCTCCTGCCCAGCTGGCTTTCTCCCACACTGGGCTGCCCCATACATCAATCTTCAGTGAAGACAATCTCTCACAGACCTGGCACAGGTCAGTCTGATCAAGGAAATTCTTCAGTTGCGGTTGCCTCTTCCTAGCAGACTCTACGCTATTTAAATTGACAATAAAAACTAACCTGCAGCCGGGCATGGTGGCTGGCCCACGCCTTTAATCCTAGCACCTCAGGATCTTTGTGAGTTCAAGGCCAGCCTGGTCTACAGAGTGAGTTCCAGGACAGCTGGGGCTACAGGGAGACCCTGTCTCGAAAAGACAAAAAATAAATAAATAAAAAATAAAATTATGTTAAAAATTTTAATGTCTGTTTTTGCAGGGGTGGCACACACCATCAATCCCAGCATTTGGGAGGCAGAGGCAGGCAGATCTCTGCGAGATTGAGGCCAGCATGGTCTGGTCTATGTAGTGAGTTTCAGGCCAGCTGGGGCTATATGCCTGACTTGAAAAACTTCAAAGGGCCAGGCGTGGTGGCTCATGCCTTTAATCCCAGCACTCAGGAGGCAAAGGCAGATGGACCTTTGTGAGTTCAAGGCCAGTCTGGTCTACATAGTGAGTTCCAGACAGCTGGAGCTACAGGGAGACCCTGTCTAAAAAAAAAAAAAAAAAGTTCAAAGGGAAGTCAAGACTCTTCAGGGAAGTTTATGTGCATAATTGAAATTTTTCGGACCAGAGTGGTGGTGTACTCTTTTTTTTTTTTGTCTTTTTTTTTTTTGGTCTTTTCGAGACAGGGTCTCCCTGTAGCCCCAGCTGTCCTGGAACTCACCTTGTAGACCAGGCTGACCTTGAACTCACAAAGATCCGCCTGTCTCTGCCTCCCAAGTGCTAGGATTAAAGGCGTGCGCCACCACACCCGGCTTTTTTTTGTCTTTTTAAAAAATTTTATTTATTTTTGTATGTGTATGAATGTACTGTCTGCATGTAGGTCTGTGCACCCGTGTCTCACAATGCCGGAGAGGTCAGAAGGTCAGAAGAGGGTCTTGGATTCCAGTGCCATGGAGGTCAGAAGAAGGTCTCGGATTCCCCTGGAACTGGAGTTCTCCTGGAATTGGAGTTACAGACATTCTTAGCCGCCATGTGGGTACTGGGGATCAAACCCGGGTCCTCTGTAAAAGCAGTCAGTGCTCTTAACCGCTAGGCTATCTCTCCAACCGGGGGGGGGGGGGATACTCTTTTAATCCCAGCACTTGGGAGGCAGAGGCAGGTGGATCTCTGTGAGTTCAAGGCCACTCTGGTCTACAGAGCAAGTTCCAGGCCAGGTTCAGTGAGCGAACCTTCTGAGGTTCCTTTTCTCAGATGGGCACGTGAAAACACACACACAAACACACACACACACACACACACACACACACACACACACACACACACGGCACTGGGCAGGGGCAGGCAGAAGCAGGAGGATCTCTATGAGATCCAGGCCAGCCTGGTCTGCAGAGCGAGTTCTAGGCCAGCTGGGGCTGCAGGAAGACCCTGTGTCAAAAAGACCAAAAAAAGGTTTTCGCTGTTTCTAGACAGGGTCTTCCTGGCAGCCAAGGCTGTCGGGAACTCACTTGTTGGCCCAGTCTGGTCTCAAAGTCAGGACAATCCTCTGCATCAACCTTCCAGGTCCCAGGGCTGCTGCAATGCCTGAATCTGTTACCCTTATTTTTAAGGGTCATGCTTTGTGTATGTGTATACATGTGTGTGTGTGTACACATACATGTGTGTGTACACATACATGGGGAAGCCAGGGGTTTCTGTCTGATATCTTCCTCAATTACTTACTTTTTTTGAAACAGGGTCTCTCACGGTGCCTGGAGGTCACTAATTCAGCTGGCGCACCTGGCCACCCAGTGCACCTGGCCACCCAGCCCAGGAATTCTCCTGTTGGATCTTCCCAGTGCCCAGCTTTCATGTGGGTGCTGAGGATGCCAACTCGGTGCTCTTGCTTCCACACCAAGCACTTTCCCAAGCGACCCATCTGCTGGGCTGCAGGGTCATGCTTTTTTGGTAGGAATGGGGCAAAGACCAAAACCAACAGGCCCGTGTTTTCCTCTCCCTGAGCGGGGGAGAGCCGGGAGCTTTCCAAGCTTGGCATGGTCCCCTAGGCCGCTAGCTTAGCTCCAGCCTCATTACCATTCCTGGTTCCTTCCCAACTGCTACGCAGCCTGCTCTCCAGTCTGGCTGGCTCAGTCACGTCCACCCGGATTCATCATTCCAAAGCCCAGTTCTAATTGTGTCTTTCTTTGTTTGGGACTGGAGCTGGCAGAATTTAGTCTGTGGGCCAGATCCAGCCTGCAGGCAGAATTCAATACTTGTATAGGATGCAAGCTAAGAATAAGTTTTTATATCTTAAATAGTGGTTGTCCGCCAGATGTGGTGGATCATGAGTTCAAGGCTAGCCTGGGCTATGGAGTGAAATTCAATTTCACAAAAATACAAGAAGAAAAATCAAGAGAGAGAAAGATTGAAGATGAAGAAGGTGTCAAGAAGCCAGAGGCTGGCTGACTCTAGGGGCTCTGCTGGGCCGGCAAAGACGACTGTCCCTGATGGGCAAAGGACATCCTGAATCTGGGGGCCGATGGTGGGTGCAGTCTGGTGAGTACTTCATGTCAGCATGACCTAGAGACTTCAGTGTGAAGGCTTCTGGTTTCTTAGGGTGATCCGAGGAATAGAGTCTGGTGAGCGTGCACAGGGCTGCAAGCCAATGAATGAGTACTGTCAGGTGTGACTGGGCCTACCTTTCATGAAACCATTCTTTAAATTTTGATCTTTTTCCGAGCAAACAGGATTTAGGAGAACCCTAGCGGACCGGGCAGTGACAGCTAGCCTGGAACTTGCTTTGTAGAGCAGGCTGGCCTTGAACTCACAGAGATCCCCCTGCCTCTGCCTCCAGAGTGCTATGATTAAAGGCATTCACCACCACAGCCTGGCTTTTGTTTGTTTCAAGGCTGTATCTTAGGGACTGGAGAGATGGCTCAGTGGTTAAGGGCGCCAACTGCTCTTGCAGAGGACCCGGATTCTATTCCCAGCACCCACATAATGGCTAAGAACCATCTTTAACTCCAGTTCCAGGGGAATCCAACACTCTCTTCTGACCTCTGCAGCATTGCACGACATGGGTGCACCAACCTACATACAGACAGTACATTCATACACATAAAAAATAATAAATAGCCAGGCATGGTGGCACACACCTTTAGTCCTAGCACTCGGGAGGCAGAGGCAGGTGGATATTTGTGAGTTCAAGACCAGCCTGGTCTACAGAGTGAGTTCCAGGTCAGGCAGGGCTACAGGGAGACCCTGTCTCGAAAATACCAAAAATAAATAAATAAATAAATAAATAAATAAATAAAATCTTTAAAAAAATAAAATAAAGACTTAAAATAATAAATAAATAATTTAATTAATAATAAATTAAAATTTTTTTAATTAAATAAAAGAATGTATCTTAGCTGGGTGTGGCGGTTCATGCCTTTAATCCCAGCATTTGAGATTAAACAAACAAACTGGCAGTATCTTGTTATGTAGCCCAGGTTGGTCTAGAATTTGCAGTAATCCTTTTACCTCTGAATGCCAAGGCCTAGGATTACAAGCATGTGAAACCAAGCCTGGCTTTATGTGGTTGAGTAGAACACGGTCTTCCCAGAAAAACAGTGTCCATCTTCATCAGATCACTCCTGCCTTTGAAAGGATCTGTTGGGAACTGGTTGATGGTGATGTTCCCCATGGAAGGAGAAGGTGGGGAGCAGACCCTCCCCTGGGATTCCAGGTGCCTTCTTCCATGCTGGGTGATGACCTTGCAGTATGGCAACTTTGGGGTCTGCCATGCTCCGTCATCCATGCTCCGTACTTTGGTTTGTTGGGAGGTTGTGAGTTGGGGTAGATCCTTTGCACTTCCCCAGAGAAGGAATTCTTGGAGTATTTACAAGGCTGTGGAGATGGCTCAGCAGTTTACATCACTTGCTCTGCCAGCAGCCTGACTTAGGTTCCCGGCTGCTCCAGATCTGACACTGTCTTCTGAACTTCAAAGGCACCCGCACATGTATTGTACACACACACACACACACACACACACACACACACAAATATAATAAAAATAAATCTTAAGGGCTTAGAGAGATGTCTCAGAGGTTAAGAATGCTTATTGCTCTTCCAAAGAACCTGACTTCAAGGGGTTGGAGAGATGGCTCCGTGGTTAAGAGCACTGGCTACCCTTGCAGAGGAAATGGGTTTGAGTCCCAGCACCCACAAAGTGACTAACAACTGTCTGTAAGTCCAGTAATGGGAATCTGACACCCTCTTCTGGCTGTCACTCACAACAGATGTACACATGAATAAAAAATAAAATTAAAGCGGGGCATGGTGGCGCACGCCTTTAATCCTAGCACTTGGGAGGCAGAGGCAGACAGATCTTTGTGAGTTCAAGGTCAGCCTGGTCTACAGAGTGAGTTCCAGGACAGCTGGGGCTACAGGGAGACCCTGTCTCAAAAAACCCAAAAAATAAAATAAAATTAAATTAAATTAAATTAAAGCCCGGTATGGTGGCTCCTGCCTTTAATCCCAGCATTCGGGAGGCAAAGACAGGTAGATCTCTGTGAGTTCAAAGCCAGCCTGGTCTACATATCAGGTTCCAGGCCAGCTGGGGCTACAGGAAGACCCTGTCTCCAAATGAGCTCAACAAGAAGAGCCTGACACTGCACAGGAGAAGGCTACAGAAGGAGGAAGTGCTGCCTAGAGTTCAGTAGATCACAGGTGAGATGCTGAGGTCCAGTTTTGGCCCCAGGCTCATAGCACAGATGAAGGGAAAGGAAGTCATAGGGGAGGCAGACGTCAGATCTGAAGCAGACAGGTGGGTTGTTATACATCCCCCCACCCGAGACATCAAAGACACCAGAACCCAGGGGTGAGCTGGGAGAGTGGAGCTGGACCTACAGGGAAGCCAGAAAGGCAGAGATAGGTCTCCAAGAGTAGCCTGGAAGATGGTCTGACAAGCCTCTGGGCTGGCTTCAGGGGACAGGGAAGGGGAAAGGAGGGGCAGCCTCAGCAGGGAGGGACATAGGTTCCCCAGGAGGAGTTTGGTTCAAAATAAATTGTTGGTTGAGAAACCAAACCATGGCTTGCTTTGCTTCCTGAGAAATCAATAACCCAGTATGAAAACATATCTGGATGTTTCCCACAAACATGGTCTATGTTTCCTTTTTAAAATTTTTTAAATATTTTATTTATTATTTTTAGTGTATGAGTATATTGGCACTCATGTTGTGCAATGCCCATGAAGGTCAGTAGAGGGCGTTGGATTCCCTGGAACTAGAGTTAAGGACGGTTGTTAGCTACCATGTGGGTCCTGAGAACCAAACCCAGGTCCTTTTCAAGAGCAGCCAGTGCTGACCACTGTGCCATCTCTCCAGCCCCATAGGCCTCCTTTTATATTGAGGCCCTTCTTTTTCTTTTTTTTTTAATTTAATTTTATTTATTTATTTACGTGTATGAATGTACTGTCTGCGTGCAGTTCTGTGCACCCGTGTCGTGCAATGCCGCGGAGGTCAGAAGAGGGTCCCAGATTCCCCTGGAACTGGAGTTCTCCTGGAATTGGAGTTTCAGACGGTTCTCAGCCGCCATGTGGGTGCTGGGGATCGAACCCGGGTCCGTCTGTAAGAGCGGTCGGTGCTCTCAACCGCTAGGCCATCTCTCCAGCCCCGAGGCCCTTCATTTTCATACTAGACTGGCTTGTAATGCTCTATGGCCCAGACTGGCCTCAGCCTCCTAAGCATGGGATTGTAGGCCTATCCCACAATACTGCACTCTTTAATTTATTGTATGGTCTTTGTTTTGCTTTGTTTCTTTGCTTTTTGTCCTTGTTTTGCCCTTTTGTCTCAGGGTTCTTTGGGAAGGGGTTTGGTGCTTTTAGTCATGTTTGGGTTTTTTATGGTTTTGTTGGTATGTGTTGGTGGTAGATTTTTTGAGACAGGGTCTCTGGGTAGCCCTAGCTGGCCTGGAACTCACTATGTAGACCAGGCTGGCCTTAACTTCACAGAGATCTGCCTGCCTTTGCCTCCTGAGTGCTGGGGCTAAAGGCATGCAACACGACACACCAGACTTCTGTTTGTTTATCTGATTGGTTGGTTGGTTGGTTTTGGTCTTTTTGAGACAGGATCTCCCTGTAGCCACTGTAGACCAGGCTGGTCTTGAACTCACAGAGATCCACCTGCCTCTGCCTCCAGAGTGTTGGGATTAAAGGCGTGGGCCACCAGCCCCAGTTTACTTTTTAAGTTTTTTTTTTTTTTTGGTTTTTTTAAGACAGGGTCTCTCTGTAGCTCTGGCTGTCCTGGAACTCACTCTGTAGACCAGGCCGGCCTTGAACTCACAGAGACCCGCCCGCCTCTGCCTCCCAAGTGCTGGGATTAAAGGCATGCACCACCATGCCCGGATGTGTTTTTTGGTTTTTTGGTTTTTTTTTTTTTTGAGACAGGGTCTTGCTATGTAGCCCTGGCTGGCCTAGAATTTAGAGAGATCCCCCTGTCTCTGCCTAGATTGTTTGTTTGTTTTTTGTCTTTCAAGGCAGGGGAAGTCATGTACCACCAGGCCCGGCGCTACTTTTAGTTTTTGACACATGATCTCACCCTTGTAGTCCAACCTGTCCTCGAACTTGTTGTGTAGTCTAGGCTAGCCTCAAATCTACAGTGATCTGCCTGCTTCAGACTGCTGGGTTAGGGAGGTTATCCTTTGACCTCACACAGGTTCTCTGCCATGTCCACTTGAGCAAACATACACATGTACAAAAGGGTGTGGGGACTGGAGAAGAGGCAAGCATGGTGGTTCATCCCAGCATGTGAGACAAAGGCAGCAGATCTCTGTGAATTCTCAGCCGGCCTGGTTTACATAGAGTTCAGGCCAGCCAGAGTTATATACTGAGACCCTGGCTCAAAACAAAAACAAAACACAAAAAGTAAAAGAGAGGATGGGGGTGTTGAGGGGCAGGGGGACTGAAGTGATGGATCAGTGGTTCAGAGCAACTTACTGCTCTTACAGAGCACCTGGGTTTGGCTCCCAGCACCCACATGGCAGCTCACAACTGTCTGTAACTCAGGGTATTGAATGCACTTTTCTGGCCTCCACAGGCACCAAGAAAGCACATGGTACACATACATACATACATGCAGGCAAACACTCATACATGTAAAATAAAAATAAATCTTTTGGGGGGAAGGTTGGAGAGATGGTTCAACGGCTAAGAGCACTTGCTGCTCTTACAGAGGACCTGGGTTCAGTTCCCAACACCAACATGGCAGCTAACAACCATCTATAACTCCAGATCCCAGGAATCTAACAGCCTCTTCTGGTCTCCAAAGGTACCAGGCATGCATGCTATGTATCTACATACATCCAAGAAAAACACTTATACACATAACAAAAATAAATCATTTTTAAAATTGTTTTGTTTTTGTTGTTTTCTGAGACAGGGTCTGGCTGGAATGAAACTCACCATGTAGATCAGGCTGGACCCAAACTCATAGACATCTATCTGCCTCTGCCTCCCCAGTGCTGGAATTAAAGGTGTGTGCCACTATGCCCAACATCAAAATCTTTAAAAAAATTTTTTCCAATTATTGAGTGTAAGTGGTATTTCTTTAAAAAAATACTATTTTGGGGGGGCTGGAGAGATGGCTCAGAGGTTAAGAGCACCGACTGCTCCTGCAGAGGACCCGGGTTCGATTCTCAGCACCCACATGGTGGCTAAGAACCGTCTTAACTCCAGTTCCAGGGGAATCTGACATCCTCTTCTGACTGCCACGGCATTGCAGGACACGGGTGCACCAACCTACATGCAGACAGTACATTCATACACATAAAAAACAATAAACTTTAGCCGGGCGTGGTGGCACACACCTTTAATCCTAGCACTCATGAGGCAGAGGCAGGCAGATTTTTGTGAGTTCAAGGCCAGCCTGGTCTACAGAGCAAGTTCCAGGACAGCTGGGGCTACAGGGAGACCCTGTCTCGAAAAGAACAACAATAATAATAATAATAAATTTTTTAAAAATTAAAAAAATTAAAAATACTACTTTTATTTTTACTGCATGAGTGTATTGCCTGCATGTGTGCAAGTGCACCCTCTCATGCAGTGTCCATGGAGGTCAGAAGTTGTTAGATTCCTATAGAACTGGAGTTTCATATGGTTGTAGGCAACCATGTAGGTGCTGGGAATTAAATCTGGGTCCTCTGTAAGAGCAGCCAGTGCTCTTAACCCCTGAGCAGTCTTTCCAGCCCCTCTTTTTAAAAAAAGTTATTATTTATTATTTTACGTGTCTGAGTGTATTGCCTGCATGTAAGTGTACCCAGGTCATGCAATTCCCATGGAGATCAGAAGAGGGCGTTGGGTTACCCTGGAACTGGAGTTACAGGCAGTTGTTTGCTGCTATGTGGGTGTTGGTAATTGAATCCTGGTCCCCTTCAAGAGCAGCCAGTGCTCTTAACCACTGAGCCATCTCTCTAGTCCTGTAAATGGTATTTCAAGGTAGTTTTTCATGTAAGTGAACCTGAACATCTTTTGTGGGTTTTTGGGGTTTTTTTTTTTTTTTTNAGTTCTCCTTCCTTTCATCCCATTTCCAGCAGGCTGGCCTTGGCGGACGGGCACTTGCAGCATAAAGCTTTTGATTTTAGGGCTCCAGGGCTCAAGCGCAGCTTGTCACACTTGTGTAGCACTTACCCACAGAGCCACCTCTGTGCTCCATTCAAACAGAAAAAAATAAGACAGAGGGTGGTGGGCCTAGAGAGAGAGAGAAGCTCAGGGTTAAGGCCTATCTGGCGTTGGCGGAGGACCTGGTTCCACATTGTTCACATTTGTAGGGCTACCCACTGTCCAAGTGACTGAAACTACAGTTCCGTGGAATCCAAGGCCCAATTTGACATCTGAGGGCATTGCATGAAGAGTGGACTTACACATGTTGCAGGCAATACATTCAATAACTGAGAATAAAAAACTAAATACACTTATTAAGAAATTCCAACCGGGGATGCAGGAGATGGTTAGTGGTTTTAGGACCACTGACTGTTCTTGCACAGCTGGGTTCCACTCCGAGGCATCCAGATTGTGCTAACACCATCCAGGAAAACTCCCAGCATCTGACACCTTTCTCTCACCTCCATGAGCAATTTCATGGACACGGGTTACTTATCTATGTGCAGGCAATACATTCATTACATCGAATAAAAATAATCAATAGCTGTCTGCTTCCTGTGCCCATTGAAGATGTGAAGCTCTTGCTTTCTGCCCCAGCTCCTGCCAGCTTGGCTTTCTCCCACACTGGGTGCCCCATTACATCAATCTTCAGTGACGACCAATCTCTCCCCAGACCTGGGCCTACAGGTCAGTCTGATCAAGGAAATTCTTCCCTTGCGGTTGCCTCTTCCTAGCAGACTCTACGCTATTTAAATTGACAATAAAAACTAACCCTGCCAAGCCGGGCATTGTGGCCCACGCCTTTACTCCTAGCACTCTGGAGGCAGGCAGATTTCTGTTAGTTTCAAGGCCAGCCTGGTCGACAGAGTGCGTTCCAGGACAGCTGGGGCTACGGGAAACCCTGTTCGAAAAAGGACAAAAAATAAATAAATTAAAAAATAAAATTCTGTTTTTTTTTTTTCTGAAATACTTTTTAAAATTTGCTTAGATTTTGCTGGGTGTGGCGGAACACACCTTTAATTTTGGCGCTTGGGAGGCAGAGGCGGCAGATCTCGCGAGATTAGGCCCGATGGTCTGGTCATGTCGTGCGTTAGGCCAGCTGGGGCTATATGCCTGACTTGAAAAACTTCAAAGTGCCAGGCGTGGTGGCGCTGCCTTTAATCCCAGCACTCAGGAGGCAAGTGCAGGTGGGACCTTTTTGGGTTCAAGGCCAGTCTGGGCTACAGAGTTTTTGGGGAGTGTCCAGTGACAGCTGGACGACCAGGAGGACCCTGGCTCAAAAACACACCCCACCCCCCAAAAAAAAGTCCAAAGGGAAGTTAAGACTTCTTCAGGGAGTTTTTATGTGCATTAAGTGAAAATTTTTCGGACAGAGTGGTGGTTGTGTACTCTTTTTTTTTTGGCTTTTTTGTTTGGGTCGTTTAGAGACAGGGGCGCCCTGGAGCCCCAGCGGCCTGGGAACGCACCGGGGAGACCATGGCGGCCTGGAACTCAAAGATCCCTCTGTCTCTGCCTCCTCAAGTGCTAGGACTAAAAGGCTTCGTTGCGCCACCACACCCGGCTTTTTTTTGTCTTTTTAAAAAATTTATTTCTTTTTGATGTGTCTGAATGTACTGTCTGCAGTAGATCTGTGCACCCATGTCCAACAATGCCCCCGGAGGTCAGAAAGGTCAGAAGAGGGGTCTGGGATTTCTAGTGCCATGGAGGGAGGTCAGAAGAAGGGTCTCGGATTCCTGGAATGGAAGTTCTCCTGGAATTGGAGTACAGACATTTTTAGCTCCATGTGGGTACTGGGGGATCAAACCGGGTTCCTCTGTAAAACAGTCAGTGCTCTTAAACCGCTAAACCATCTCTCCAACCGGGGGGGTGGGGGGCTAGGATAGGATATCTTTTAATCCCCAGCCTTGGGACGGCGGGCAGAGGGAGGCTGGTCTCTGTGAGTTTCAAGGCCACTCTGGTCTACAGAGCAAGTTCCAGGCCAGGTTCAGTGAGCGAACCTTCTGAGGTTCCTTTTCTCCCGATGGGCAACGTGAAAACACACACAACAAACACCCACACCCACACACACACACACAACACACACACACACACACCCACTGCACTGGGGCAGGGGCAGGCAGAAGACGCAGGAGGACTCTCTATGCGATCCAGTTCCAGCCTGGTCTGCAGAGCGAGCTTCTAGGCCAGCTGGGGCCTGCAGGAGACCCTGTGTCAAAAAAGACCAAAAAATTTTTTTTTTTTTTTTTTTTTCAAGACAGGGTCTTCCTGGCCAGCAGGCTGTCGGGAAAAACTCACTTGTTGGCCCAGTCTGGTCTCAAAGTCAGGACAATCCTCTGCATCAACCTTCCAGGTCCCAGGGCTGCTGCAATGCCTGAATCTGTTACCCTTATTTTTAAGGGTCATGCTTGTGTGTGTATTGTATACATGTGTGTGGTGTGTACACATACATGTGTGTGTACACATACATTGGGGAACAGGGTTTCGTCTGTAGATTTCCTCAATTATTTATTTTTTTGAAACAGGGTCTCTCACGGTGCCTGGAGGTCACTAATTCAGCTGGCGCACCTGGCCACCCAGTGCACCTGGCCACCCAGCCCAGGAATTTCTTTGGGATCTTCCCAGTGCCAGCTTTATGTGTGGGTGCTGGGATGCCAACTCGGTGCTCTTGCTTCCACACCAAGCACTTTCCCAAGCGACCCATCTGCTGGGCTGCAGGGTCATGCTTTTTTGGTAGGAATGGGGCAAAGACCAAAACCAACAGGCCCGTGTTTTCCTCTCCCTGAGCGGGGGAGAGCCGGGAGCTTTCCAAGCTTGGCATGGTCCCCTAGGCCGCTAGCTTAGCTCCAGCCTCATTACCATTCCTGGTTCCTTCCCAACTGCTACGCAGCCTGCTCTCCAGTCTGGCTGGCTCAGTCACGTCCACCCGGATTCATCATTCCAAAGCCCAGTTCTAATTGTGTCTTTCTTTGTTTGGGACTGGAGCTGGCAGAATTTAGTCTGTGGGCCAGATCCAGCCTGCAGGCAGAATTCAATACTTGTATAGGATGCAAGCTAAGAATAAGTTTTTATATCTTAAATAGTGGTTGTCCGCCAGATGTGGTGGTTGGATCATGAGTTCAATGCTAGCCGGGCTATGGAGTGAAATTTCAATTTCACAAAAAATACAAGAAGAAAAAAAATCACCGGAGAGCGAACGAAAGATTGAAGATGCACGAACTTTGGTGTCAAGAAGCCAGAGGCTGGCTGACTCTAGGGGCTCTGCTGGGCCGGCAAAGACGACTGTCCCTGATGGGCAAAGGACATCCTGAATCTGGGGGCCGATGGTGGGTGCAGTCTGGTGAGTACTTCATGTCAGCATGACCTAGAGACTTCAGTGTGAAGGCTTCTGGTTTCTTAGGGTGATCCGAGGAATAGAGTCTGGTGAGCGTGCACAGGGCTGCAGCCAATGATATGAGTACTGTCAGGTGTTGTAATGGCCTACCTTAAGAAACCATTTTTAAATTTTGATCTTTTTCCGAGCAAACAGGATTTAGGAGAACCCTAGCGGACCGGGCAGTGACAGCTAGATGGAAATTGTTTTTTAGACAAGGTTGGCCTTGAACCACAGAGATCCCCTGCATCTGCCTCAGAGTGCCTATATGATTATCAAGGAATTTCACCACCACAGCCTGCTTTTGTTTGTTTTCAATGGCTGTATCTAGGGGATCGGGAGGATGCTCAGTGGTTAAGGGCGGCCCCCATACTGGCTCTTGCAGGGCCCGGGATTCTAATTCCCAGCAACCCACACTAGGCTAAGTACTGACTTTAACTCCAGTTCAGGGAATCCAACACTCTCTTCTGACCTCTGCAGCATTGCAACGACATGGTTGCACCAACCTACATACAGACAGTCCATTCATACACTCATAAAAAATAAATCAAGAAAGCCAGGCATATGGTGGCACACACCTTCGTACGAGCACTCGGGGAGGCAGGAGGAGGTGGAGATTGGAGTTCAAGACCAGCCGGGTCCTACCGAGGGTAGTTCCAGGGGCAGGCAGGGCGACGGGAGACCCTGGTCGAGAAAGCCAAAACGAAATAACTACATAAATAACGTAATAAAAGAACAGCTTTTTTAAAAAAATAAAATAAAAATAAAGCCTTATTAAAAATAATAAATACCGAAGTTCATAAATAAGAAATTAAAATTTTTTTAATTATTCAAATAAAGGAATGTATCTTAGGGGTGTGTCGTTATGGGCCTTTAATCCCAGCATTTGAGATTAAAAACAAAAACAAAACTGGGCCAGTAGTATTCTTGGTTATGTAGCCCAGGTTGTGGTCTAGCATTTTGCAGTAATCCTTTTACTCTAGCCAGGCCTAGGATTACACGCATGTGAACCAAGGCCTGGCCTTATGTGGTTGAGTAGAACACGGTCTTCCCAGAAAAACAGTGTCCATCTTCATCAGATCACTCCTGCCTTTGAAAGGATCTGTTGGGAACTGGTTGATGGTGATGTTCCCCATGGAAGGAGAAGGTGGGGAGCAGACCCTCCCCTGGGATTCCAGGTGCCTTCTTCCATGCTGGGTGATGACCTTGCAGTATGGCAACTTTGGGGTCTGCCATGCTCCGTCATCCATGCTCCGTACTTTGGTTTGTTGGGAGGTTGTGAGTTGGGGTAGATCCTTTGCACTTCCCCAGAGAAGGAATTCTTGGAGTATTTACAAGGCTGTGGAGATGGGCCTCCGCAGTTTACATCACTTGCTCTGCCAGCAGCCTGACTTAGGTTCCCGGCTGCTCCAGATCTGACACTGTCCTCTGAACTTCCAAAGGCACCCGCACATGTATTGTACACACCACACACACACACCACACAACCACACACACAAATAAATAAAAAATAAATTTCTTAAGGGCTAGAGAGATGAGCGATGTCTCAGAGGTTAAGAATGCTTATTGCTCTCCAAAAACCTGACTTCAAGGGGGTGGAGAGATGGCTCCGTGGTTTAAGAGCACGGCTACCCTTGCAGCGGAAAGAAAAACACAAAGGGTTTGGAGGTCCCGGCACCCACAGAGTGATAACAACTGTCTGTAAGTCCAGTAATGGGAATCTGACACCCCTCTTCTGGCTGTTCACTCACAACAGATGTTACACATGAATAAAAAAAATAAAATTTAACAGCGGGGGGCATGTTGGCGCACGCCTTTAATCCTAGCACTTGGGAGCACTTGGGAGGCAAGAGGCAGACAGATCTTTGTGAGTAGTTCAGGTCAGCCTGGTCTAAGAGTGAGTTCAGACAGCTGGGCGCTACAGGGAGACCTTTGTCTCAAAAAACCCAAAAAAATAAAATAAAATTAAATTAAATTAAATTAAAGGCCCGGTATGGTGGCTCATGCCTTTAATTCCCAGCATTGGGAGGCCAAGACAGTAGACCTCTGTGAGTTAAAGCCAGCCTGGTCTACATATAGGGTTTCCAGGCCCAGCTGGGGCTACAGGAAGGACCCCTGTCTCAAATTGAAGCTCAACCAAAGAAGGCCTGGACACTGCCACAGGAGAAGGCTACAGAAGGAGGAAGTGCTGCCTAGAGTTCAGTAGATCACAGGTGAGATGCTGAGGTCCAGTTTTGGCCCCAGGCTCATAGCACAGATGAAGGGAAAGGAAGTCATAGGGGAGGCAGACGTCAGATCTGAAGCAGGTACAGGTGGTTTGTTATACATCCCCCCACCGAGACATCAAAGACACCCAGAACCCAGGGGTGAAGCTGGGAGAGGGAGCCGCGGGACCTTACAGGAAGCCAGAAAGGCAGCGATAGTTCTCCAAGATTAGCTGGACGTGTTCTGACAAAGCCTGGGGCTGGCTTCAGGGTACAGGGAAGGGGGAAAAGGGGGGCCGCCTCAGCCAGGGAGGGACATAGGTTCCCCAGGAGGAGTTTGGTTCAAAATAAATTGTTGGTTGAGAAACCAAACCATGGCTTGCTTTGCTTCCTGAGAAATCAATAACCCAGTATGAAAACATATCTGGATGTTTCCCACAAACATGGTCTATGTTTCCTTTTTAAAATTTTTTTACACTATTTTTATTTATTATTTTTGTGTATGAGTATCTTGCCTACAAGTATGTAAATACACCTGTGCATGCAATGCCAGAAGAGGGCGTTGGCTTCCCTGGAACTAGAGTTTAAGGGACGTTTGTTAGCTTACCATGTGGGTCTGAGAACCAAACCCGGTTCTTTTCAAGAGCAGCCAGTGCTGACCACTTCTGTTGCCATCTCTCCAGCCCCATAGGCCTCCTTTTATATTGAGGCCCTTCTTTTTCTTTTTTTTTTAATTTTATTTATTTATTTATTTACGTGTATGTGAATGTACTGTCTGGTGCAGGTTTGTTGCACCCGTGTTAGTGCAATGCCGCGGAGGTCAAAGCGGGTCCCAGATTCCCCTGGAACTGGAAGTTCTCCTTGGAATTGGAGTTTCAGAGTTCTCAAGCCGCCATGTGGGTGCTTGGGATCGAACCCGGGTAAGTCTGTAAGACGGTCGGTGCTCTCAACGCTAGGCCATCTCTCCGCCCCGATGCCCTTCATTTTCATATAGACTGGCTTGTAACGACTCTATGGCCCAGACTGCCTCAGCTTCCTAAGCATGGATTGTAGGCCTATCCCACAATACTGCACTCTTTAATTTATTGTATGGTCTTTGTTTTGCTCTTTGTTCTTTGCTTTTGTCCTGTTTTGGCCCTTTGTCTCAGGGTTCTTTGGGAAGGGGTTTGGTGCTTTTAGTCATGTTTGGGTTTTTTATGGTTTTGTTGGTATGTGTTGGTGGTAGGATTTTTGAGACCGGGGTCTCTGGGTTAGCCCTAGCTGGCTGGGCAACTCACTTGTAGACAGGCTGGCCTTAACTCACAGAGATCGGCCTTGCCTCTGCCTACGAGTTGCTGGGGCTAAAGGCATGCAACACGACACACCAGACTTCTGTTTGTTTATCTGATTGGTTGGTGGTTGGTTTTGGTCTTTTTGAGACCAGGATCTCCCTGTCGCCACTGTAGACCAGGCTGGTTTGAACTCACAGGGATCCACTGCATCTCCTCCAGAGTGTTGGGATTACAAGAGTGAGCCACCAGCCCCAGTTTCACTTTTTAAGTTTTTTTTTTTTTTTTTGGTTTTTTTAAGACAGGGTATCCTTGTAGATCTGCGCTGTCCTGGAACTCACTATGTAGACCGGGCCGGCCTTGAATCACAGAGACCGCCGCCTCTGCCTCCCAAGTGCTGGGATTAAATTAAAAAGGCATGCACCCACTGCCTGGATTGTGTTTTTTGGTTTTTTTTGGTTTTTTTTTTTTGCGACAGGGTCTTGCTCTTGTAGCCCTGGCTGCCTAGAATTTAGAGAGATCCCCTGTCTCTGCCTAGATTTGTTTGTTTGTTTTTTGTTCTTTTCAAGGCAGGGGAGGTCATGTACCACCAGGCCCGGCGCTACTTTTAGTTTTTGACACATGATCTCACCCTTGTAGTCCAACCTGTCCTCGAACTTGTTGTGTAGTCTAGGCTAGCCTCAAATCTACAGTGATCTGCCTGCTTCAGACTGCTGGGTTAGGGAGGTTATCCTTTGACCTCACACAGGTTCTCTGCCATGTCCACTTGAGCAAACATACACATGTACACAGGGTGTGGGCGACTGTAGAAGAGGCAAGCATGGTGGTTCATCCCAGCATGTGAGACAAAGGCAGCAGAGGGCAGATCCTTGTGTATGAATTCTCAGCCGGCCTGGTCTACATAGAGTTTTCAGGCCAGCCAGGAGTTATATACTGAGACCCTTGGCTCAAACAAAAACAAAACACAAAAGTAACAGAGAGGATGGGGGTGTTGAGGGGCAGGGGGACTGAAGTGATGGATCAGGGTTGGTTCAGAGGCAACTTACTGCTCTACAGACACCCGGGTTTGCCTTCCCAGCACCAATGGCAGCTCACAACTGTCTTAATCCAGGTATTGAATGCACTTTTTTGGCCCTCCACAGGCACCTAAGAGATGAGCACATGGTACACATCCATTACAACAGCAGGCAAAAACATCCTAAGATATGTAAAATAAAAAGACATCGTGTGGGGGAGGTTTTTGGAGAGATGTGTTTTCCCGGCTTTCTAAGAGCCACTTGGCTCTTATCAGAGGACCTGGGTTCAGTTCCCAAACACCCCACATGGCTAGCTAACAATACAATCTAGAACTCCAGATCCAGAAATGCTAACAGCCTCTTCTTGGGGTCCAAAGGTACCAGGCATGCATGCTATGTATCTACATACATCCAAGAAAAACATTATTCCACATAACAAAAATTTAAATCATTTTAAAAATGTCTCTGTTTTTGTGTTTTCTGAGACAAGGGGTTGGCGGATGCAACTCACCATGTAGTATCAGCTCTGGACCCCAAAATATAGACATCTACTGCCTCGCCTCCACAGGTGATGGAATTAAAGTGTGCCACTATGCCCAACATCAAAAATCTTTAAAAACATTTTTTTTTTTTTTTTTTTTTTTTTTTTTTTTTTTTTCTTTAAAAAATACTATTTTTGGGGGGCTGGAGAGATGGCTCCAGAGGTTTAAGAGCACCCCGACTGCTCCTGCAGAGGACCCGGTTTCGATTCTCAGCACCCAACATGTGGATAAGAAACCGTCTGTCTTAACTCCAGTTCAGGGGAAATCTGACATCCTCTTCTGACTGCCACGGCCTTGCAAGGACAAGGTTCACCAACCTACTGCAGCCAGGCAGTACATTCAACACATAAAAAACAATAAAACTGTGCCGGGCGTGGTGGCAAACACCTTTAATCCTAGCCTCCTGCGCAGAGAGGCAGCCAGATTTTTGTGAGTTCAGGCCAGCCTGGTCTACAAGAGCAAGTTCCAGGACAAGCATACCCTGTCTTGGAAAGACAAAAAAAAAAAAAAGAAAAACAATAAAATAATAATAAATTTTGAAAAAATTAAAAAATTCTTTAAAATTTTTTTTTTTTTTTTTTTTTTTTTTTTTTTTTTGTCTGCATGCAGGTTTTTGTGCACCCATATCATGCAATTTGCTGTGGAGGTCAGAAGTGTGTGTTTTTTGTATTTTAGTTTTATTTTTTTTTTATTTTTTTAGATTGTTTGATGTTTCATATTTTTGTTTGCTATGCAACCAGTCGGCTGGGAATTAAATCTGGTTCCTCTGTTAAGCGCAGCCAGTGCTCTTAACCCCTGAGCAGTCTTCCAGCCCCTTGAAGTCATTTTAAATTTCTTTTATTTATTATTTATTATTTTACGTGTCTGCTGTATTTGCCTGCATGTAAGTGTACCCAGGTTATGCAATTCCCATGGAGATCAGAAGAGGCGTTGGGTTTTGGATTCCCTGGAACTGAGTTTACAGGCAGTTGTTTGATGCTATGGGGTGTGGGGCAATTGAATCGGGTCCCCGGCAGAGCCAACCAGGTGGCTGAAACCACTGGCAATCGCTGTCTAGGCTGTAAAATGGTATTTCAAGGAGTTTTTCAGGTAAGTGAACCTGGAAACATCTTTTGTGGTTTTGGTTTTGGGGGATGTTTTTTTTTTTTTTGTCTTTGCGAGATAGGGTCTCCCTGTGCTCCAGCATCCTGGAACTCACTCTGTAGGTAGACCAGCAGGCTTGAACTCACAAAGATCTCCTGCTTCTGCTCCTCCCAAGGGCTAGGATTAAATGGCGTGCGCCCACACGCCCGGCTGATGAACCTGAACATCTTTGATGTATTTGAGAGTCATGTTAATTTTCTTTTCTGCAAACATTTGTTCCTGTCCCTTATCTGTTTTTCTACAGGATTTGGGAGGTTTTGCACTTTGATTTCAGGAGTTCTTTCTAAGCTATGGAAGTTAGTCTGTCAGATACGTTACATTCCTGATGTTTTATTATTTTTTTTTTTTTTTTTTTTTTTTGTTGTATGTGTATGGGGGGGGTTCAGAGTGCCTAACTATGTAGAACAGGACTGGCCTCAAAATGTAGAAATCTTCCGGCCTCAGGTCTCCAGATGTCAGGAGTTGCAAGGTATGGGAACAGTATAACTTGGAAGAAGTTGGAGAATTTTAAGGTATTGATGTGGGAAAGAGTGGATTCGTGAATTGGGAGTGTAAGGATTAATTAAGACATAAACATGAAGGTGAATCCCGTACCGTACTACTTACGTCCTAGCCTCATCTACTACTCCTCTTCATCCTGTTCATCCTCCTCCTCCCCTCCCCTCCCTCTCCCCTCTCCTCCTCCTCTTCTGAGACAGGGTCTCTCCTTGCAGCACCAGCTGACCTGGAACGGAGTATTTAGACCAGGCTGGCCTTGCAATGAAAGAGTCCCTCCTGTCTGCCTCCTGAATGCTCAGATAAAGGTGTGTGCTACCACCCCTGGCCTCTCTCTTATTCTTTCCATTTGCTTTTGGGTTTGTTAAGTTTTTTTGGTATTGTTTGAGACAGGGTCTCACTATGTAGCCCCAGCTGGCCTCAACTCTCACAGAGCTCTATTACATTCTGTCTCTTGAGTGCTGGGATTAAAGGCCTGTACTACATCTCTGGGCTTTAAGTTTTTAGAGGGACAGGGTATAGTAGCAATGGTCTAGCCGGCTGCTTCCAGGCTATTCGTGGCCTCTGGCTCTCCAGGCAACCTACGCTTCAAGCCTCCTGAGCTCTCTCTAAGTTTTCTTTTTTTTTTTTTTTAAATTTTTTATTATTTATTTATTCTGTGTATGCAATTACTGTCTGCATGCTAGGGTCTGTGCAAACCCTCGTGTCGTTGCTGCAATGCCCCGCGGAGAGTCAGAAGGGGTTTCTCGGAATTCCCTGGAACTGGAGTTCTCCTGGGAATTGGTGTTACAGGAACAGCTTCTTAGACCGCCTGTGGGTGCTGGGATCGAACCCGGGTCCTCTTGCAAGGAGCGTCGGTGCTCTTAATCCGCTAGCTATCTCCGAACTCCTCTTACCCTGCTAAGTTTTTCTTAATCTTCGCTTCTTTTTTGTTTCTGTTTTCTTTGTTATTCTGGTACTTCTGTGGTCACATGTTGAAGATTTCTCTCTTTGGCCCTTTGGAGGTTTATTACTATGTAATGCAGGAAGAAGATGCAAATACATTTGTTTCGAGATGACTTTCCAACACCCTCAGAACCCTCTATTGCCTAGCCAGTGTGAATTGGGTTTGCCTCTGGACTCTTCCTTCCTACCTTTCTCCTATTGCCCAGGATGATCTCAAACTCTCTAGGTAGCCGAGGATGACCCTCCTGCCTGTACTGCCCAAGCCTTGGAGTCTAGGCATGCACTGAAGGCCCATTTTGTGTGGTGCTGGGCATGGAACCCAGATATTCGTGAATGCTAGGCAAGGACTCTACCAACCAAGCCACACCCGAATACTCTTCCATTTTTTTTTTTTAATTTTTTTTTTCTTATTTATTTCTGTATGTGTATGAATGTACTGTCTGCATGCAGGTCTGTGCACCCGTGTCGTGCAACGCCGCGGAGGTCAGAAGAGGGTCTCGGATTCCCCTGGAGCTGGAGTTCTCCTGGAATTGGAGCTTCAGACGGCTCTCGGCCGCCATGTGGGTGCTGAGGATCGAACCCGGGTCCTCTGTAAGAGCGGTCGGCGCTCTTAACCGCTAGGCCATCTCTCCAGCCCTCTCTTCCATTTTTTAATTAATTTTTTTGGTCTTTTTGGGACAGTCTTGGGCAGGGCATGGAACTCCCTTTGTAGACCAGGCTAGGCTTGAACTCACAGAGATTCGCCTCCCTCTGCCTCTGGAGTGCTGGGATTAAAGGTATGCACCACCACACCTGGCTAAAATAGTGACTTTTTAAAATTTACTTTATTTGTACGTGTGCATTTGTTTGTGTGTGTGTGTGTGTTGATATACATGTTGGCATGCATGCAGGTACATGCATTCCACAGGTGTAGAGGTCTCCATCTTGTTGGAGAAGGCTCTTGTATCTGCAGCTTACTAAAGGCTAGATGGCCACTGAGCTTCCAGCCAATTGTCTCTTCCACTCTCATCATAGGAGGGACGCTACCTGGCCTCCAACTCCATGTTTAGACCAACGTGACCTTAAACTTACAGAGACCCACCTGCCTCTGCCACCTCAGTGCTGGGACTAAACGCCTGTGCCACCACAGCCAGTTTTAGGGTTCCCCTCACTCTGGGAAACAGTCAGCTGAGCTACGTCCCCAGCCCCTTTTCCCCTTTTTGGCGACATGGTCTGGCAATGTGGTGCATACTGACCTAGAATTTAGGGCCGTCTTCCTTTCCCAACCTCTGAGCCCTGAGTGTTCCATTTCCTGAACCTCCATTCTCTCTACTCTAGGCTCTCTACCCTCCAGGGCTGGGGACGGCTCAGGGGTGTGGACCCGCCTAACCTGGGGGGGCCCTGGGGTCCACCACCAGCGCTTCAAAAAGTAAAACAAAATAAAGTCCCTCCTAGTCTGGGATCCTGGGACCCAGAAGAGAAACTGCGACCTTTAAAGCCTTTTTCTTCCCAACCAGAACAGACCCGGAAGTACAGGTTCTCTGACGTCAGCAGCCCCAGACGCAGGTTTTCTTGGGCAGGGCTGATTTCTGCTGGGACTTCCATCCTTGTCAGACCAGATTTCCTGGTTTTAGGTTTGGGCAACCCAGTTCCCCTCCAGTGGCCTTTCAGGGGCCCCTTGGCCTCCTGCGCTGCTGGTCTGCTGGTCTGCAGACCGCGCCCTGGCAGGTCCTGGCCGCTGGCTGATAGGTTCCTGCAGAGCAGAGGTGGGCACCGCCCTGAGGGCTAGGACCCGGAGCCTGGGACTGGGCTCTGCACCAGCTCCCTTCCCCTCCTCTCCGCACCTCCTCCAGCCCCTTCCTTCCTCTCTTGTTTTTTGTTTTGTTTTTTATTTTAGCCGGGTGTGGTAGTGCATGCCTTTAATTCCTGGCAGAGACAGGCGAATCTCGGTGAGATGGAGGCCAGCTTGAGCTACATAGGGAGTTCCAGAGGAGAGCTGGGGCGACCGGGAAACCCTGTCTAACATGCAAAAGACTAATTAATGTTATTTTATTTTATTTTATTTACTTTTTGTGTGTGTGTGTCTTTTCGAGACAAGGTCTCCCTGTAGTCCCAGCTCTTCTGGAACTCACTCTGTAGACCAGGCTGGCCTTGAACTCACAAAGATCTGCCTGCCTCTGCCTCCCAAGTGCTAGGATTAAAGGCGTGCGCCACCAAGCCAGGCAATCTTTTTTTTTTTTTTTTTTTTTAATTTTATTTTTGGTCTTTCAAGACAGGGTCTCCCTGTAGCTCCAGCTGTCCTGGAATTTGCTCTGTAGACCAGGCTGGCCTTGAACTCACAAAGATCCGCCTGCCTCTGCCTCCCAAGCGCTAGGATTAAAGGAGTGGCACCAAGCCCTGCTTTACTTTTATTTTTTGAGGCAGGGTCTCACCATGAAACCCATGCTGACCTCAAACTCAGAGACTCACCTGCTCTGCCTTGGAAATGCTGGGATTAAAGCGGAGCATTAGCTCTGTCACCATTTTGGTTTTATTTTATTTTGTTTGTTTTGCCTGCCCTGGAACTCAGGAGCCTCCTCAGTGTTGGAATTACAGGAATTCACCACCATACCTGGCTGCTTCTTTGTTTTGTTTTGTTTGGTTGGTTTAAATTTGGGGAAGGAAGGGGGGCTGGAGAAGTGGCTCAGCACTTAAGAACACTGACTGCTCTTCTAGACAACCCAGCATCCACATGGCAGCTAACAACGGTCTGCAACTCCAGTTCCAGGGTATCCAATGTCTCCATGGGCATTGCATGACACTGGTGTAGCTACCTGTATGCAGGCAGTAAATTCATATACATAAACTAAAAAGTAATAAATATTTTTTAAAACTTTCAATCTGCCAGGAGGGTAATCCCTGACCCGTTTTCTTCATTGGCTGCTGTAAAAATCAAGTTCAGGGGGCTAAAGAGATGGCTCCATTGTTAAGAGCACTGACTACTCTTCCAGAGGACCCAGGTTCAACTCCCAGCACCCACCAACAAGCCAACTACAATCTATCCTTTGGCCTTCCTCATTCATGCAGGCAAAACACATAATAAATAAATAAAATAAATAAATACATAATAAATAAATAATTTTAAAAAAGATATGTCAAGCGTAGTGGCACACACCTTTGATCCTAGCACTGGGGAGGCAGACGGATCTGATCTTACTGAGTTCAAGGCCCGCCTGTCTACAGAGTGAGTTCCAGGACAGCCAGGGCTCCAGGGAGACTCTGTCTTGAAGACTGGGTAGGGGGTGGGGGGGATCAAGTTCAGGAAAGTGGAAGAAAAATAGTCCCAAACATTCACTTATCTAACGCGACTGAACTATGTCCCCCCGGCTCCATCTAAATCTTTGTTTTCTGTTCTTTTTGAGATAGGGTCTCCCTGTAGCCCTAGCTGGACTGGAATTTGCTATGTAGACCAGTCTGGCCTTGAACTCACAGAGATCCGCCTACCTCTGCCTCCCGACTGCTGGGGGAAGGAGGATTAATTCCTTTAATTTTTTTATTGCATTTATTTGTAGGGGACAGAGATCATGTGGAGGCCAGAAGACAACTTCCATCATATGGGACCCAGGGATCAAACTCAGGTTGTCAGGCTTGGCAGCAAGAGCCTTACCTGAGGAGTTATCTCACCCGCAGATTCCTAAACATCCTGCTAAATGCAGCAGCTCCTGCTTAGCCTGCTTAGGGCCTTGAATTCAACTCCAGCAGGAAAACAACAAAGGCCCCTAGGCTTCCAAAATTGTTTTCCTGAACTCCTGAGTCTGCGTTCCCTCCAGCACCATCTCTGTTAGAGACAGCTCATTGCTTCCATTTAGACTCGACACCCTGAAATCATTTGGTCTCTGCCTCTCTCTGGTGGTTTTGAGACAGGGTCTCATTTAGCCCAGGCTGGCCTTATGATCTTCCTGTCTGGGATTCAGGTGTGCTTCCACAGTGATGGAGTTGGCAGGAGTATTCTAAAGAGTCAGGGCCCTGTCCTTGGCTATCAGAGCACTCAAACAATGGTCCTCAGGAAACTGGAACTTTCCCGGGAAGCTCATGCTGGGAGAAGAAAAAGTTTGGGGACCTTATCTCCCAGGAGAAGAACTTCCAGCTCACCCTGCCACAGAATGGACCACACAGGATACCTCCCGGCGTCCCTGGTCTCCTCCCGGCTTCCCTGGTCTCCTCCCGGCTTCCCTGGTCTCCTCCCGGCTTCCCTGGTCTCCTCCCTGCTGCCCTGGTCTCCTCCCTGCTGCCCTGGTCTCCTCCCTGCTGCCCTGGTCTCCTCCCGCCCCAGTCTCCTCCCGGCTTCCCTGGTCTCCTCCCGGCTTCCCTGGTCTCCTCCCGGCTTCCCTGGTCTCCTCCCGCCCCAGTCTCCTCCCGGCTTCCCTGGTCTCCTCCCGGCTTCCCTGGTCTCCTCCCGCCCCAGTCTCCTCCCGGCTTCCCTGGTCTCCTCCCGCCCCAGTCTCCTCCCCGTCCCTACAGAAATTAGCTTTGTCTTGCATATTTGTTGAATGAGTAAACAACACTGAGTGAACGATTATTGAAGCTCCGTACACGAAGCCTTCCAGGTAAATCGGGATGAGGCCCACGTTTTGCTTTCATTTTACAGTTGAGGAACCCAAGATACAGAGTGTTGTTGGATACTTGCCCAAGGCCACACCGCTCACATACATGGCAGAGACAGAAAGGACAGGAGCTCAGGTCCCTTCTTTCCCGCTTTGGTCTTTGGTCGCGGCAACTTACTCTCTCATTCCTCGACTCTCTCATTCCTCGTTCAGTAAATATTTCGCAAGCCCTTCCCACCCCTCCCCCACGGTGACACCAGGCCCTGTGCCGCTGAACTGAAGACCTTGCCCTGGAAGGGCCTGTCCAGCAGTGCCCCCCAATGAGCTTAGCAAACTCATCACGAGGGGAGGGCCTCCTTCCCCCAGCAGTGACCCCCCCCCCCCAGCGGGGTCCCCTGAAGCTAGGTGCTCCCTCCCTTCCACAGCTTTCCTGCTCCAAACCCCAGTCTCCCAGGCTGAAGAAGGCCGGCCGGCTGGAGCACACTCTGCAGCCTTCCTGAGGGCACAGGCTAGGTGAATCTGCCCGGGGGAAGGACACACATGCGGGTCTGGCCAGCTGCAGCAGCAGGCAGGGTCAGGGCGATGGCCAGGGGCGCCGTCTCCATTGCATGGCAAAAGAAGAGGGCTCCGGGCCATGGTGGCCTCCTGGGGCCCAGCACAGCCCCGCAGCTCAAGAGTGGCCCCGCCCACCCCTCTGGTTCCCTTCTCCAAGCTCCACCCTCTGTGTCCCAGCTCCCAACTGCCTGGGGATTTCACCATAGCCCTTTCCTGCTGTGGCTTCGCATTGCTCCTCCTGCTGGGAGCTTCCGGGTGGTTTATGTGCTTTTTGTTTTTTCTTTTCTTTTTTTTTTAGGCAGAATCCCAGGCAGGCCTCCAACTTGCTGCGCATCTGGGATAACTTGAATTCCTCATCTCCCAAATGCTGAGATGACAGGTTCGAAGCACCGCGACCTGTTTTGTGGATACCTGGGGATCAAACCATGGCACAGGAGGCAAGTTTTCTACCAACTGAGCTTCGTGCCCCAACCCTTCATCTATTCCTTGATTTCATACATGTATTTTGAATTTTTTTTAAATTTATTTCTGTATGTGTGTGAATGTACTGTCTGCATGCAAGTTTGTGCACCCGTGTCATGGTCAGAAGAGGGTGTCGGATTCCCCTGGAACTGGAGTTCTCCTGGAATTGGAGTTTCAGACGGTTCTCGGCTGCCATGTGGGTGCTGGGGATCAAACCCGGGTCCTCTGTAAGAGTGGTTGGAGCTCTTAACCACGTGGCCATCTCTCCAGCCCCCATACATGTATTTTGTTGTTATTGTTTTTGAGACAGGCCTCTGCTGGGATTAAAGGTGTATGCCACAATGCCTGGCTTCATACATGTATTTTTATTACATTGATTGATTGATTGATTGATTGATGATTGATTGAGAGAGCAGGAGCAAGGTGCAGTGTGCATGAGGTTGTTAGACTGCTTGCAGGTGTGGGACCCAGGAATCAAACTCACCCCTTCAGGTTTGGTGGCAAGCCCCTTTAACCACTGGCTCATTTTGCCAGCCCTGGAAGTCACTATCTAGCCCAGGCTGACCTTGAACTTGTGGCAGTTTTCCTGCCTCAGCCTCCCAAGTGCTGGGATTACAGGTACAAATCTTTGCTGGATTTGGAATTCTCTCTCTCTCTCTCTCTCTCTCTCTCTCTCTCTCTCTCTCTCTCTCTCTCTCTCTCTCCTTTCTTCCTTCACTTTCTCCCTGCCTCCCTCCCTCTCCTGAAACCTAGGTAGGGCAGCCTCAAAACAGTTCTGTACTCAAGGGTGACCTTGAATTTGTGATCCTCCAGCCTCCACCTTACTGGGACTAAAGGTGTGAAGACAGAGATCCCAGCACACAGAAGGCAGAGGCAGCCAGATTTCTGTGAGATGGAGACAATGTGCTCTACATGCTACAAGGAGACAGCCTGGACCTCATGTGATTCTCCCAAGTGCTGAGATTACACATGTGAGCCACCATGCCTGGCAAGCTTGCAGTACTTGGTGGTAGCTGAGGATGGACTTCTAGATGGTCCTGTCTCTTCCTGCCAAATGTTGGGATTACAGGTTTGTGGCACCTAGCATACCTGGCTGGCCTCAAATTTTGCCCATCAATTTTAGCACCCTAGTGAGGGTATTGTTGTTACCTGTGGCGCCTCAAATTACTGGCTCAGACATGGTCATGCCTCAGGCTCACATGGCTGGGACTATGAGCACAAGCTGTGGAGCCTAGATGTGCTCACATTTACTTTATTGTTAATTTGTTTAGGCTCTCTGTCTCTCTGTTTCTCTGTCTCTGTCTTTCTATGGTAGGTCAGATTAAAACCCAAGGGAGTTGGTTTTCTCTATCTACCATGTGGATCAGGAGATCAAACTCGGATTTTTAGGCTTGGTAGCAAGCCCCTTAATGCACTGAACCATCTTCCCAGCCTTTCCCACACTTCTGATTCTATTGTTCTAATGTGTTTCTATTTCCTTCATTGCTTCTGTATTTAATAATTGTAGTTCCTCTGTAACAAAAAGGTATTCCCCATTCACGTATTCAATTACCCATTTAGATCAATGTTGATTCATGGATATGATATTGTGTGGGTTATAATCTCTTACTGCTGCTAAGCTTCCTCTTATTTATTTTTTTAAATTTATGTGTATGAATGTCTTGCGTGTGGGTATGGAAGTGCACCAGTGCATCCATGGAGGCCAGCATTGGATCCCTTGGAACTGCAGTCATAAGTGGTTGTTAGCCTCCATGTGGGTCATGGGACCCAACACGTGGGTGCTCATAACCACTGAGCCATCTCTCCAGCCCCTTGCTGCTAGATGTATAAAGGCTCTTGATTAATATTTCTCAAAAGAGTAGAAGGTGAGCAGGGAGGGACGAGAGTGACAGAGAACCCAGGCATGGCATCCCAAACCTGCAATCCCAGTGCTCAGAAGGTGGAGCCAGAGATAGGAGGTTCTGGATTTCAAGGACATACTTGGCTACTTACTGAGTTCTAGGCCAGTCTTGGCTATATAGGAACCTGTCTCAAAAACAGAAAAGAAAGTGAGGAGACTGGAGAGATGGCTCAGTGGTTAAGAGCACTGGCTGGGGGCTGGAGAGATGGCCTAGTGATCAAGAGCGCCGACCGCTCTTACAGAGGACTCGGGTTCGATCCCCAGCACCCACATGCTNTAATAGCAAAAAACCCAACAGAATAAATAAAAAGTAAAATACTATCCCTCAAACAACAGTAGGACCACAAAAATAATAGCTATTATTGGGGCTGGAGAGATGGCCTAGCGGTTAAGAGCGCCGCCTGCTCTTGCAGAGGACCCAGGTTCCTTCTCCAGCACCCACATGGCAGCTGAGAACTGTCTTTGACTCCAGTTCCAGAGGAATCTGACACCATCTTCTGACCTCCGCAGCACTGCATGACACGGGTGCACAAACCTACATGCAGACAGTACATTCACACACATACAAAATAAAATTTAAAAAATTAAAATAGCTATTATCCCATCATCACTCTAAAGGGTTGGATACTAGATACCCTGCAATCACCTGACCAGTACTCCAACAACATTGTCCATTAAATGTTTAAAGATACATGCATCCCACGCTCAGGAGGGTCCAGTGAACAAGCTGAAAATATTGAGTTTGTTTAAAACTTTAAAAAAAAAAAATGTGCTGGCGAGGTGATGCACGCCTTTAATCCTAGCAGTCCAGAGGCAGAGGCAGGCAGATCTTTGTGAGTTCAAGGCCAGCCTGGTCTACAGTGTGAGTTCCAGGACAGCTGGGACTACAGGGAGACCCTGTCTTGAAAAGACCAAAAAAAAAAATTATTTCTTCATTTCTTTATTTCTTTTGGGTCTTTTTGAGACAGGGTCTCCCTTTAGCTCTGGCTGTCCTGGAACTCACTCTAGACCAGGCTGGCCTTGAACTAACAGAGAATCACCTGCCTCTGCCTCCCAAGTGCTAGGATTAAAGGCGTGCACCACCATACCCAGTCTATTTCATTTATTTATTTATTTATTTATTTATTTATTTATTTATTTATTTACTTATTTGAGACAGGGTCTCCCTATAGTCCCAGTTGCCCTGGAACTCACTCTGTAGGCTTTGAACTCACAGAGATCTGCCTGCCTCTGCCTCCAGAGTGCTGGGATTAAAGGCATGCACCACCACACTGGTTTAAAGACCCCCATGTGGGTGCTGGGAATCAACCCTGGGTCCTCTGCAAGAGCAGTCAGTGTTCTTTTTTTTTTTTGGTCTTTTTGACACAGGGTCTCCCTGTAGCTCTGGCTGTCCTGGAACTCACTCTGTAGATCAGGCTGGCCTTGAACTCACAGAGATCCGCGTGCCTCTGCCTCCTAAGTGCTAGGATTAAAGGCGTGCACCACCACGCCTGGCAGTCAGTGTTCTTAATCACTGATCTAACTCTCCAGTTCTGGGCAGTAATATTTTTTTTGAGACAGGTTCTCCCTTTAGCTCCTGCTGGCCTGGAACTCACTATGTAGACCAGGCTAGCCAGGAACTTACAGAGATCCATGTGCCTCTGTCTCCCAGGTCCTGGGAAGGGATGTGCTACCATGCCCGACCTTTTTTCCACGTTGCAAGGTTGAGGGGAGAAAGGGGCAGGCTATGCATGGTCTCATGTAGCTCAGGCAGGCCTTAGGCTCTCAGTCTTCATCCTCATACCTCAGCCTCTTGGGTGTTTGGATTATAGGCGTACACCACACTCAGATAAGCTTATTTATTTATTTATTTATTTTTATTCTTATATGTATGTGTAGAATGTAATGTCTGCATGTAGGTTTGTGCACCTGTGTCATGCAATGCTGCGGGTCAGAAGAGGGTGTCGGATTCCCCTGGAACTGGAATTAAAGACGGTTCTCAGCCGCCATGTGGGTGCTGGGGATCGAACCCGGGTCCTCTGCAAGAGTGATCGGAGCTCTTAACCGCTAGGCCATCTCTCCAGCCCCCTTATTTATTTATTTTTA
>VZQC01015415.1:0-30142 GCA_009823505.1 Rhizomys pruinosus
TAATGTTCCAGGTATTAGTGGTATTAATAAAGAAGAAAGTAAGGATTAGCACCAAATGTCAGCTGCTCTTACAAGGTTTGCTGCAGGTCCAAAAGAAGACATTTCAAACCACTTTTGAGCTAACACACTTTCCCCTGCTCTTCTGCAACGTGCCGTGTGACCTGAAGTGATGTCTTGGCTCTTAACTCAAGTGGAACAGCATTTTGGAGGTGAAAATGACTGAGAAGATTGATATGATACTTTCTTTATATAATTTTTGGATAGGATTTTGCTGTGTTGCCCACTTAGGTCTCAAATTTGTAACCTCCTGCCTTGGCTCCTGAGTGCTGGGATAAAGGTGTGCACCACCATACCTGAACTCAGATAGTATTTATTTTTTAAACAGCAACAAAGAGCTAAACATAGACTTCAATAAAGTATTTTTAATTTTGGAACAATCTGTGTTTTGTTTTGTTTGTTTGCTTTTGAGTCAAGTTCTCACAATATAGTTTTCGGGCGGGCCTGACATCCACTATGTAGAGGAACAAGCTGGTCACAGCTTTCAGTTTTTTTTCTGCCTCGCTCCCCATGCGGAATTACGGCATAACCGACCAACCCACCCAAATAATTGATTATTTTAAAAATATGTATTACATTTAAAGTTTATGTATTTTAATTATTTTGTCTGCATATATGCATGTGTGTGTGTGCATCTGTGTCATGCAAAGCCGAGGAGTATAGAAGAGGGTGTTGTTGGATTCCCTGGACTTGAGTTACAGATGGTTTAGCCACACCCCCATCGATGAACTCTATTTTTTTAAAATTTACCAAATGAAACAGAACTGCCCTGATAATACTTCTCAGATTTGTCAACTGAATCCTTTACAGTTTTCTTTATATTATTATTAGTCTTTTAGTCCTTCAGGACAGAAAAAAAAAAAAAAAAAAAAAAAAAAAAAAAAAAAAAAAAAAAGGGAGGAAGGGAGGGAAGAGGAGGAGTGGAAATGCGTAGCTCTTTTCTCCATGGCTGATGGCCTCCCTTGCTAGGGAGGCACCTAGCAGCCATGGTGATGAGCACACAAAGGCACGGCTGTTTTGGTCATTGATGAACTCTGAGCCTGGTCCTCTTGTTTGTTTTGATTGTGATGCCTGGGATAGAACCCAGGCCCCTGGCATGCTAGCGAGTGCTCGACTTCTGATTGCCTGGAGCCGCTGCTTCCTCCTAGATACTGTCCCACCCACAGAACAGGGCCTTGGCATGCTAGGTGAGTGCTCTTACTTCTGAGTTCCTGTAGCCTGACTTCCTAGGATACTGTCGCCCTACGACCAGGGCCTTTGGCATGCTAGGCAAGAGCTCTTACTTCTAGAGTGCCTGGAGCCTGCTTCCTAGATACTGTCCCCTACAGACCAGGGCCTTGGCATGCTAGGTGAGTGCTCTTACTTCTTGAGTGCCTGGAGCCTGCTTCCTAGATACTGTCCCCTACAGACCAGGGCCTTGTGCATGCTTAGCAAGCGCTCTTAACTTATGAGTGCCCTTGGGAGCCTGCTTCCTAATACTGTCCCCTAAGACCAGGCCTTGGCTGCGAGGACTAAGGTTTGCTCTTTACTTCTGAGTGGTCCTGGAGCCTGCTTCCTAGATACTGTCCCCTACAGACCAGGGCCTTGTGCATGCTAGGTGAAGGTGCTCTTACTTCTGAGTGCCTGGGGCCTGCTTCCTAGATACTGTCCCCCACAGACCAGGGCCTTGGCAGAGCTATGGAGTGCTCTTACTTCTGAGTGCCTGGAGCCTGCTTCCTAGATACTGTCCCCCACAGACCAGGGCCTTGGCATGCTAGGTGAGTGCTCTTACTTCTGAGTGCCTGGAGCCTGCTTTCTAGATACTGTCCCCTACAGACCAGGGCCTTGGCATGCTAGGTGAGTGCTCTTACTTCTTGAGTGCCTGGAGCCTGCTTCCTAGATACTGTCCCCTACAGACCAGGGCCTTGGCATGCTAGGTGAGTGGTCTTACTTCTTGATGGCCTGGAAGCCTGCTTCCTAGATATCTGTTCCCCTACAGACCAGGGGGCCTTGTGCATGCTAGGCTAGTGCTCTTACTTCTGAGTGCCTGGAGCCTGCTTCCTAGATACTGTCCCCTACAGACCAGGGCCTTGGCATGCTAGGTGAGTGCTCTTACTTCTGAGTGCCTGGAGCCTGCTTCCTAGATACTGTCCCCTACAGACCAGGGCTTTGTGCATGCTAGGCTAGTGCTCTTACTTCTTGAGTGCCTGGAGCCTGCTTACTAGATAAGGTCCCCCGACAGACCAGGGCCTTGCATGCTAGGTGATTGCGCTTACTTCTGGAGTGCCCGGAGCCTGCTTCCTAGATACTGTCCCCTACAGACCAGGGCCTTGGCATTCAGGTGAGTGCTCTTACTTCTTGAGTGCCTGGAGCCTGCTTCCTAGATACTGTCCCCTACGACCAGGCCTTGTGCATGCTAGGTGAGTGCTCTTACTTCTTGAGTGCCTGGAGCCTGCTTCCTAGATACTGTCCCCTACAGACCAGGGCCTTGTGCATGCTAGGTGAAGTGCTCTTACTCTGAGTGCCGAGCCGGCTTCCTAGATACGGTCCCCCCTACAGACCAGGGCCTTGGCATGCTAGGTGAGTGCTCTTACTTCTTGAGTGCCTGGAGCCTGCTTCCTAGATACGGTCCCCTACAGACCAGGGCTGGCAAATGACGAGGTGAGGTGCTCTTACTTCTGAGTGCCTGGGGCCTGCTTCCTAGATACTGTCCCCCACAGACCAGGGCCTTGGCATGCTAGGTGAGTGCTCCTACTTCTGAGTGCCTGGAGCCTGCTTCCTAGATACGATGTCCACTACAGACCAGGGCCTGGGCATGCTAGGCTAGTGCTCTTACTTCTTGAGTGCCTGGAGCCTGCTTCCTAGATACTGTCCCCGACCATACCAGGGCCTTGTGCATGCTAGGCTAGTGCTCTTACTTCTGAGTGCCTGGAGCCTGCTTCCTAGATACTGTCCCCCACAGACCAGGGCCTTGGCATGCTAGGCGAGTGTTCTTGACTTCTGAGTGCCTGGAGCCGGCTTCCTAGATAACTGTCCTACAGAACCCAGGGCCGGGCATGCTAGGCAAAGCACGCTTACTTCTGAAGTGCCTGGAGCCTGACTTCCGAGATACTGTCCCCTACAGAACCAGGGCACGTGGCAGTGCTAGGCAAGCACATCTTACTTCTGGAGTTGCTGGACCTGCTCCTAGATACGGTCCCCCACAAACAAGGGCCGGTGGCATGCTAGGTGAGTGCGCTTACTTCTGAGTGCCTGAGCCTGCTTCCTAAGAGACTGTCCCCCACAGGACCAGGCCTTGTGCATGCTAGGCTAGTGCTCTTACTTCTTGAGTGCCTGGAGCCTGCTTCCTAGATTCTGTCCCCTACAGACCAGGGCCTTGGCATGCTAGGTGAGTGCTCTGTCACTTCTTAGTGCCTGGTGCCTGCTTCCTAGATACTGTCCCCTACAGACCAGGGCCTTGGCATGCTAGGGAGTGCTCTTTACTTCTGAGTGGCCTGGAGTCCTGCTTCCTAGATACTGTCCCCTACAGACCAGGGCCTTGTGCATGCTAGGTGAGTTCATACTACTTCTGAGTGCCTGGAGCCTGCTTCCTAGATACTGTCCCCTACCGACCAGGGCCTTGGCATGCTAGGCCAAGCGCTCTTACTTCTGAGTGCCTGGAGCCTGGCCTTCCTAGTACTGTCCCCCCAAGACCAAGGCCTTGTGCATGCTAGGCTAGTGCTCTTACTTCTGAGTGCCTGGGGCCTGCTTCCTAGATACTGTCCCCTACGGTGCCAGTCAGGACTGCATACCTGTAGCCCAATATTAGCTTAATCCGTCAGAAATCCTTTTTTTTTTTTTTTTTTTGGTCTTTTTGAGGCAGGGTCTCCCTGGAACTCTGGCTATCCTGGAACTGGCCTCTGCAGACACAACACCACGCCTGGCCAAAAAAAAAAAAAAAAAAAATCCTTTGCTATCAGCTCAGTTTCTCATTGTTCATTGAATGTGAAGTGACTATGTACTTGATTTCCTAACTCTAATAGCGAGAAGTAGGTGTCTTGCTATTTACTTCTGTTCAGGTGTCTCCTTGGGTCGGGGAATGTAGAATCTGAATCATGAAGTGTGGCAATGGTGTCACCACACAGCAAGCCTGGATTTCCTCAGCCTTAGTTTCAGGAAATGAGCAGGAATCCAGATTTCCCAGCCTTGCCTCCTGTTGACCTCACCAAGGTGTGGCAGATAACAAAGGAGCCAGGGAGCCTAGGAATCCCAAGCTCTAAGGAGAAGTCTGGGGGGATTTGGGGGGGGAGGGGGGAACATTTGCTTGGAAGGCGTCGGCCCAGAGAAGGTAAACACGCAGTATTGCCTACTAAAGCCGCTTTGATACTAGCTGAGGGTCCAATCCATGAAGGGCCACAAGCCACCCTGCTGAGGCCCCCAAATGCCTGGGAGGCTTAAGAGCTAAACTCCATGCCCCAGGGGTACTGCTGTGTAAGATGCTTGCCTCATGGTGCCAGTTCAGTACCCAGAACCTAAAAAAAATGACACCACATCCTGGGGCACAAACACTGTTAAAAACCCGCAGGAGTGTAGCACCTCAGCCAGTGCGGGCTGCCTAAAGACTTGCTCTTCCTTCTCCTTCTTTCATCACTTGGCGTCTCAGTGCTAAGTCAATGTTCTAGGCACTAGAAACCATGGTGGGAGCACACAAAGCCAAGATCGAGATAAAGAGACAAGCTGATTGTTATACTAGACGTTTGAGCTCCCTGGTGGAGTTGCCAAGCTTGAGGCGGGGCAGAGAGGACATTCCCTGACTGCACACCTGTGGAAGCACCATTGACCTGTTCACTCCACTGGAGACTCCTCGCAGTCCTGCCTCGGCATGTTCGCCAGGCGGTGCCACCTGCCAGCCCTGCACCTGTGGGTATGCATCTCAATCCCTGGTCCAGGGGCAGGACTTCAAACAACACTGGTAAGCAGGGCTTTGATGGAGGAGGAAGGATGACAGTCCAGTATGCAAAAGGACACAACAACCGGAAAGCATAAAGGGACTATAGAACATAGACACATATTTGGAAGGTAAATAACATACAAGACTGGAAGAGTAGGGATTGACTTGGGACAGTGATTGCTTCTGGCACAACAGAAGGAAGGCTGAGCCAGTGTCTGAGGGTGACCTGATGACAGTTATTGACCTGTGCGCGATTAGATGTTTTTTTTTTGAACCAGGGCTCGCATAATCCAGGCTGTTCTCAAACTTGCTCTACAGCCCGATTCCACCCCCCCTAGTGCTAAAATTATACACATTCACTGCCATACTTAGTTGTAAATCAATGTGTGTTACTCTTGTTGCGTGTGTGCGCGTCGCGCAATGGTGGTGGTGTGCAGGCCAGCAATAGAATCTTCAGGCGTCCCTCCCATGCACCTTCTTTTCGTTTATTGAGAAAAAAATCTCTCACTGGCCTGGAACTTTTCATTTGGCCCGGAGCTGCTCGGACCTTCGAGGGGCCCATAACCTGCTCGGTCGCAGTCCAGCCCCCTCCCTCCCCCCCTCTCCCCCCTTTTTTTTTTTTTTTCCCCTCTTGCACTCGGCTTTTTTTTTTTAAGTGAGGTCTGGGGATCAGCATTCAGATCCTTGGTCTTGCAAAGAGCTCTTGATCAGCTCAACCATCCCTGCAGTCCAGTTGTTTCTTTAGCTTTCTGGTGCCAGTTGTGCTGTGAATGCAGATGTTTCTGGGCTTATGATAAGGCTACATTATAGGCTGAAAATGCATTCTTACTACGCCTGACTCACCACCCTCTGAGTTCAGCAACACGGCACACGTAGGATGGTCACCTATACTCGCAGTCCTGTGACTGGGGGCCATGGTTTGCTGCCTAGCATCTTGGGAGGACCAGACTCCATTAATTAGATGAACTACTCCAGGAAAGACACAAAATTCAAAATCTGAAATAGTTTCTCTTGGGTATGTATCACACCATTGTAAAGTCAAAGACTCACAAAAATAATTAAAAAAATCCTAAATCAGGCCTGTCTTTAGGGCGCTGGTTAAGAGAAATTAACTTCTAGAGGCCCCTGACTTGCTTGGTGATCCCAGGAATGACTCACCTAAGGTTTCTTTTCTCAGGTGTTGTAGGAAGTGAACGAATTCATATGTAAAAGACTTGGCTGGCACAGGGCTACAGTAGGAATGGCTGACAGGTTAACTGTTACTGTTTTTATAACTAGGAATATAGTCATAAATAATACTATTTTACATTTCTGTGTGTGTGTGTGTGTGTGTGTGTGTGTGTGTGTGTGTGTGTATACAACCTTCAGGAGTCTTTACCATATGGGTGGGTGGTTCTAGAAATGTGAGTTAGGTTGTCAGAGTTGGCACCAGTCACCTTTACCTGGTGAGCCATCTTGTTGTGTCAATAATACATTTTTTTTAACTTTTTTTTTAAAATTTCTGTATGTGTATGAATGTACTGTCTGCATGTGCACCCGTGTCGTGCAATGCCGCGGAGGTCAGAAGAGGGTGTCGGATTCCCCTGGAACTGGAGTTCTCCTGGAATTGGAGTTTTAGATGGTTCTCGGCCGCAATGTGGGTGCTGGGGATCGAACCCAGGTCCTCTGTAAGAGCGGTCGGCGCTCTTAACCGCTAGGCCATCTCTCCAGCCCCCGAAACTAAGTTTTCTAAACCAGGTGTCACAGCACTGTTGACATTTGCACTGAACAATTCTTTGTTATATGGGACTGCCCTGAGTGTTACATGATATTTAGCAGCATTCCCGGCACACACAGGGGCGCCTGCACACATCAGCTATGACAACCAAAACTATCTCCAGACACTGTGAAATGGTCCCAGGGTGGAGATGCTTACAAAATCATCCACAGTTCAGAACTATGGTAGTAAATTAATAAATGCTATCTTTGACAGTTGACAGTCTGTGTTTCTATTAATACAAGCATAGTGTCCATGCCATAATATTAATCATCATGGTTAATTCTAGAACTACTCTCATAACCCTTCTTAGTATTAGTGTGCTCATCCTTCACCCTGGCNCGCTTGGCTTGTTTTTTTTTTTTTTTTTTTGTTTTTTTTTTTGTTACCCTGGTCGAACAAAAGGGTCCTCCCGGTACCCCCCTGCCTGACCTGGAACCCCTCTGTAACCAGCTGGCCTTGACCACAAAGATCCACCTGCCTCTGCCCCTAGTGCTAGGATTAAAGGCGTTTGCGCCACATCCTGGCTGCCTCTGGCTTTACATGGGTTTCTGGGACCCTAACTTTTAACCCTCCTACTGTACCACTGAACATCTCTCCATCTCAAGAAGCATGTTATTGACCTCCTAAAGTCTGTAGGTGCCGAAACACAATGATGTCTGTTCATTATCTCCATTAGAGAATGTAGCTGGGAGTGAGCTCAGTGGTAGAGCACTTTGCCTAGCATTGTTGAGGCCCTTGAGACTATCCCAAAACAGCAGCACCAAGTCCAAGCCACGCCAATTCACTAGAATATAAGTTTGAGGTTTGAGTCCTTTTCTGTGATCTTTTCTATGAGATTAGGTCCAAATTAAGTTCTACTCGTGATAAGAGAAAATTGTTCAGAATGTCGTGATGATGCTAGGAAAATAAATGCTGTGGTTTACATAACTGGCAATACTGAGGCTGTGTGCGGGTACTGTTCTTAAATATATGAACACACTTTCATCTTCAAATACACAGAAACATGAGTTCTAGAATTAACTTTTGCTCTTTTAGGAAATGAGGAAAAACAGAGAGAGAGAGAGAGAGAGAGAGCAAGAATCTGGATGCTTTAGTGTCAACTTGACACACCTGGGTGGAGGGACCCTCAATTGAGGAATTGGCTCGATTGGACTGGCTTGTGGGCACATCTGTGGAGTAATGTCTTGATTGTTTGGGCAATGTGGGAGGGCCCAGCCCACTATAGGGGGTGCCTCCCTGGGAAGGTTGTTGTGTACGGTTAGAGAAGGCAGACTGGCTGGGCCAGGGGAGCAAGCCGTGAACAGCATTCCTCATGGCCTGTGCTTCAAGCTCCTCCATCATGTTCCTTCCTTGAGTTCCTTCTTTGGCTTCCTGTAAATGATGAGAGCTGTGTGGACCCAGGAAGAGTAAGCATAATAAACCCTTTCCTCCCAATTTGGTGTCAGTCAGATTGTTTTCACAGCAATGGAAGAAACTAGGACAGAGAAACTGTCAAAGGCAAATCTGCTAGCAAGTAGAAGGGAATAGGAAGACGACAGGATGTGCGGCGGCAGCATCTGCGTCTTGACCATCAATGTCTCAAAAAAAGCAAAAACAGAAAACAAAAAACAAAATAAAACAAAACCAACAACAACCAGCATTACATAACATTAGTAGGAAGCGCCGCCAGAGCATAACCTCTACGTACTCTGCAAGCATTAGACTCAGGGGCTGGAGAAATGGCCTAGGGTTAAGAGTGCCGCGCGCTTACGAACCCGGGTTCGGATCCCCACCCCACATGGCAGGCTGAGAACCGTCTGAAAACGTCACAATTCCAGGAGAACTCCGTTTCCAGGGAATCTGAGACCTCGATTCAGACACCGCAGCATTGCACGACACAGGTACACAACCCTACAGGCAGACAGTTTGAAATTCATACACATACAGAAATAGAATAAAATTAATAAAAAAACAAAGATCGAGAACCATCAAAGGAAAAGAGTAATATGCCATGTGGCAAACTGTACCAAGCATCTTAAATGCATTATTTCTAAGTGTTGGAAACAACACTGAGACAGAGTTGTTATTTCTATGTTAAGGATGAAGACCCAGGTTTACAGAGCCTTAGTAACAGCTTTCTATAGACTTACACTATGAGTGGATGGTCTTACTATATATAGACAGAGCTCTATGATCTATACTTCTTCTGTGGTACATGAGTTGAGAATGTTCATTCATCCAAGTCCTTGAGTAGTCAAGAATGCAATTTTAAGCCTGGGCATGGTGGTGACACTGTTAGTCCTAGCTAGCACTTGGGAGGCAGGTGGATCTTTGTGAGTTCAAAGGCCACCTGGGCACAAAGCGAGTTCCTGTAGCCCCAGCTGTCCTGGAGAACCCTGTCTCAAAAAGGACCAAAAAAAAAAAAAAAAAAAAAAACCCAAAAAAACCAAGAAGGCAATTTTTAAGGATGTGGCGCTACAGCTAATGTCTGGGTACTGCTAACAGGAAGCCAAAGAGGTAGAGGAGGCCTTTGCTTTCATGGTCTGCTGGTACCCATGTGTAGATGAGACACATATTTATTGGGTGAATGAACACCATAAATAATGGAAATAGGGAAAACAGTATTCTTTAAGCTATATTCCAGTTTAATATATTGCTTAGAGGTGGTAGGCAGGGATTTCTCAAGTTTAAACAACTTTGGGAAACCTTCCCTTTTCTTAGATAATTAATCATCATGCTTGTAATAAATTCTGTTATTAAAATATTCTCCTCAACTTTAATTTGTTACTTGCCTATTTATTCACTTATTTAGTTGTGGATATTTTTTTAAAATATTTAATATTTTATTAAGTTATTTATCTTTATTTTTGGTCTTTTTCGAGACAAGGGTCCTTTCCCTGTAGCCCCAGCTACTGACATTGTCGCTCTGTAACCGGCTGGGCCTCACAGAGATCTGCCCTGCTCTGCCTCCCAAGTGCTAGGTTAAAGGTGTAGGCGCCACCAGGCCCAGCTTTATTTATTTATTTTTGTATTTTTTATTTTAAAAAAAAAAAAAAAAAATATATATATATATATCTTTTCGGTTCTCATTCCTGGCTGACCTGTAGGTTTGGAGTAACCGTGTCATGAGCAATGCCCCGGCGGGTCAGCCCGGGTGTCCGCTTCCCCCTGAACTGGAGTTGAAAGATGGTTCATCAGCTGGCCATGTGGGAGTGCTGGGAAATCGAACCCGGTCCTCTGAAAGAGGCAGTCCCGTGGAAAAGATCTTAACTATGCAATCCTGACTGGCCCCGGAATAGCATGTCCTCTTCCTCGCTTCGAAGTGCTGGATGATACGTGACCAACAATAACACAACTCCTGACTGTTTCTTCTTCTTTAACACTAAGAAACTTGCCTGTTGAATTATCTTCTGCAAGCAAAACCTTAAGAAGATACAGCTTCATGGATAATAAAATACTAATAGATATCATATTTTACATTAATTCTTATGGTATTTATACAGATTTAACAGAGATTTTAAAGAATAAATACAAGTGATTGAATCTCTTGGACTATATATTCTATCTAAAGATGCCACCCCGACAGTGTTAAAAGTCCATAAAACTGAAACACTAAATTAACAGGAAGTCTAGAGATGTGTCATAATACTTACATTCTATAGGAAAAGCTTGAAATTTGGGTCTTAACAAATGGAGTAGGTATTTCGCTTGGTACCTTGTCCACCTGATAGCTTCAGTGGGAGGTAGGGGTAGCCCCACACTCTGCACTTTGCTCTCTTTCTCTGGGCACCCCTGTGTCCTGACTTCCAATCCTCCCAGCCTGCATTTCGCGGTTCCTCGTTGCATATGTACCTATTCATGTTCAGCCTCTGGCCATATTCTGTTTTGCGCCATCCTAATTAAAAGAATCAGGGTGCTGGACGTCTGAATGTCGACCTCTGCGCCTCTCCCATCTCTTCTCTCTCTCTCAAGCCCTGCTCGTGAACTGCCCCTGGCCTCCGCCCTGGCTTCCTTTGTGCTTGTCTCCATATCCAAGTCCCCTAATGTTGTATTTGGTTGGGTTGGATTGGGATTTCCTACCCACTTCTCCATCAACTCCCTCATGTTTTATGGTCTGTTGGCCACAGAGATGAAGATTTTTCTTTCAAATGTTTTCTATCATCCAGCCTTTGCCTGTCTTCTGGAGTAGAAGGTGTAGAAAGTTGGAACTCATTTCTTCAGAATTCTACTTGGAACCCTAAGGCAAAAGAGGCTAGCTCCACATTCTAAGAAGAGAAGCTGTGTGTCTGTGCAGGACTAATAGAAACAACTACTAACTACTCCTGGGATCTTTCAATGGCCAAGCAGAAAAAGACTGGAAGGAAATTCACGGGAATGGATTTGGATGGGTTTGAGTGCCCCAGCCTTGCTAATCCCTGGAAGAAAGGTTAGCTTTCACCATCCAGCCAACCAAACTCTTTAACTGAATAAAGGACTATGGGACTAAGGGGGGGGGGGGGGTGGGTGTAAATCTCATATACGTATAAGGTCAGAGTAACTGATGAGGCTATTTTATTTATCTCATATACTAGAGTCAGAGACCACAACAGACCTTTGATTAGTATCTACTAGCTCTCATGCTTAGGCAAGCCAAGTGCTTTCAGTCTGAAGCCCGCCTGTGTCAAGGGCATAGGATCTCTATTTATCAGAGGAAAGCTACATTTTTCCTCCCTCCTAGTTGATCTAATTTTCTTTTCCTTAATGTCATTTCATCTTTTCTAGTTCTGTCCTGATTGGCTTCTTTTCGTCACAGCTTTCTAGTAAATCTTAACATTGGACAGTATCAGTCTCCCTAATTTGTTCTTCATTTTGAGGTCAGAAGCACATTAACCGAAATTCCCCCCTTAGTTTTAATTTGCCAATCCTTTTCATTTATTAGTCATGGTCCTTCTGTACCCCCAGTGAGCGCTGGGACTCATTCTTGAGACCAGGTTAGCCTCATCTCACCAAGATCTGTCTGCTTCTGCTCTGCCTCCCAAGTGCCGGGACCAGTGATTTTTTAAAAATTATTATTTATATTTATTTCTTTTTTTCTTGTATGCCTGTAAACTTCATGCATGTAGGTTGGTGCACCTGTTGTGCAATCTGCGGAGGTCAGGAAGATTGGTGTCAGATTCCCCTGGAACTGGGAGTTAAAGATGTTCTCACTGCCATGTGGGTGCTGAGGGAACGAACCCAGGTCCGCTGCAAGGGCATTTGGCGGCGCTCTTAACTGCTAGGACCTATCTCCTCCCAGCCCATAATTTATTGCCAATATTTTATAATAAATGCACTGACAGAGAGGCTGTCTTCATGTAATATTTGGAGGATCCACATGGTGAGTTAGTCATGTCTGGTGCCTGCTGTAACTTAGATGTCAAGAGACCTTGGTACACAGAGGTCTACATCATCATCAGCAAACCACAAATACACCCATGAATGAGTCAGCACAGAGCCTGCCCTGGAGAAAACCCAACAGTGCAAAACAAGACCAAATGAAAAACCTGAAACCAAACCTATACTAACAGTTACCAACCAGAAAGTCTTAGTCCTTTTCTCTAACTGTGCCTTCCCTCCACCTGCCACTCAGTGCCCTGACCATAGAGCACATACGCATGGTTTCCCTTTGTAATTGCCAGAGGGGAGAACACACCTACGATTGCATTTGATCTATTTCTGGGCCCCCTTGACTGATCCTCCGATACCACAAAAGGAACTGACAGGTTCATCTTCTGCTTTCATATTAATGTTACATAATGTTTATCTATCTATCTATCTATCTATCTATCTATCTATCTATCTATCTATATGTTAAATGAGTAAAATGTTAACATTTTACCAATGTTACATAATGTTAATCATTGTCTTTTGTTGTTATTGTTATTGGTTTTGATTAGGTAACAGAAGCAAAAGATAAAAAAACCTGAGACTCCACTGTATGCCCTTTCCTGGCTGAGCAGGTAGACCTGAGTGACAGGAGGGGAAGGTTCTGGGATTGGTAGAACTTTGACATTTTAACTGTAATGGACTTCTTCTTTCTGTATCTTTTTTTTGGGGGGGTCTTTTTGAGACAGGTCTCCCTGTAGCCCACCTGCCTAGAAACTCACTATGTCAACCAGGCTGTCCTCAAATTCACAGAGGATCTGCGCTGCCTCTGCCTCCCCAGTGCTGGGTTACTGGTGTGGTCCCACGCGAGTGCCCCGGCCAAGTAAATTATTATTTTTTTACAGTGTGCTCCTTTTAAGAGAGGAATTATCATTAACATACACTTACAAAAATATTAATTATGGAGCATTGACTGGATGTTTTGCCGTATTTGATTTTTTTAAAATTTGTATTATTTTTTTAATATATATTTTGTACAAGAATTTAGTCAAATCTAGACCCCTTTCCCCCCCCTATTGCCCGCCCCTATCCCACCAGAGCTCATGTATTATGCAAACATACTTTTCACTCTCTTTTCTTATCTTGTTCTCAATAGTCGCCATGTGGAAGTTGATGTTTTGAGCAGAAGTTTCACTGTTTCAGTCAGTTCGTCTTTCTTTGATGGCAGATCCCTTCTCTATTGTTGTTGGTTGTTGTTGTTGTTATTGTTGTTCCAATATGCATCACTCCCAACTGCTTTGGACAAAGCTAAAGGGGCCATGCACAAAAAATACGTACAACTAGGTAATTTGGCACGAGCATCCACAGATGAGGGTACCATTCGTAGCGTTTGTTTTTCTGGGACTGTGGTATTTCACTCAGCAAGGATGTCCCTCTTAGCTCCAGCCATTTTCCGCAAAGCTCATGATGTCATGCTTTTCTTTACTGCTGCATAGAAATCCAATGTGTAGATGTACCACATTTCTCTTATCCACCACCGTCATCAGTTGGAGGGGCATTTGGGTTGGTTCCACAGCTCCTTGCGATTGTGAAGAGAGCTGAAAATAACATGGCCATGCATGTATCTCGTGGTGGTGATGGTGAGGCCTTTGGGGGGTACAATGCCCTGGAGTGGTATAGCTGGGTCAAGGTGGCAAGTTCATTCCCAAGTCTTCCAAGGGTTCTTCCACACTGCTTTCCATAGGTGGTGTTAGATTTTACAATTCCACCAGCAATGGATGAGTGTTCCCCTTTCCCCCACAACCGCTCCAGGGGAACTTGATATCATCATTTGATGTCTTGATCCTAGCCAGTCTGTATTGGAGTAAGAGATATCTTAAAGTGGTTTTGAATTTCATTTCCTTAAATGAGTAGTGAGGTTGAACAGCTATGCCTTAAAGTGTTTTCTCTGTTCTCTGCCATCCTCAATGCCGCAATGTGTGAAGTCCGCTGTTTCCAGCTCTTGCCTTCCAGTTATTGAGTGGGTTATTTGTTTTCTTTTTTCTTTGTTTTTGTTTGAGTAGTTTATATATTCTGGAAATCAGTGCTTTGTCAGAGTTTCTGTGGTGAAGGTTTCCATCCCACTCTGTGGGATTTCTCTTTACTTTCTTGAATTTTTCTTTTTGATGTACAGAAGCTTTTGAGTTTACTGCGGTTCAGTGGTACATTGTTGACCTTCATTTCTTGCACCGCTGCGTCTGATTATAGGAAGTTGTTCCTATGCCTGTCGTTGTAGTCGCTGCAACGTTGTCTTCTATTGCCCTTAGCGCGTTTGGGGTTTCACATGTTGCGGTCCCTTTAATCCCGCTGGAGTGTTGATTTTTGTATAGGGTGCGAGGTCGGGGTTTAATACTTTCCTTCTTCTCCAAGTGGTGATCCAATTTTGGCAACACAACTTGCTGAAGAGTGCTGTCCCGTTCTTTTCTACATTGTGCTTCTTGGCCCCCTTGTCAAATATAGATGGCTGAAATTGTATGTGTCAAGTTTGCATCTGTCGGTTGTTGTTCCAATTGGTCAACAGTCGTTTGTGGATGTGGTGGTGTGTCTGGGTTTTTTGTGCCAGTACCCAGGCTTTTTTTTTTTTTTTTTAATGACTATAGCCCTGTAGTATAGTTTTGAAGTCTGGTAGGGAAATCCACTCCCCGCCCGGTGTTGTCTTTTCACTGGGAGGTTGTTTTGGCTAATTCAGGGGTCTTTTGTCGTTTGTTTTTCCAAATGCATTTGAGGACTTTTTTTTTTCCCAAAGCCCTGTGAAGAAACTCTTGGGATTTTAAATGGGGAATGCATTAAATCTTATACAAGAGCTTGGGTAGAATGGCATTTTTTACAATGTTAATTTTCTCAATCCATGACTATGGGAGGTTAACATTTCCACATCTTCTGTATCTTCATTTTCTTTTCTTTTTTAAAGAGGTTTTTTTTTTTTTTTTTTTTTTTTTTTTTTTTTTTTTTTTTTTTTTTTTTTTTTTTTTTTTTTTTTTTGTTTGTTTTTTGAGGTTGTTGTGATTGGGAATGTCTCATTATAGTCCTTCTCCAGTTTGCTTGTTGTTGGTGTGAAGAAAGGCCATTGATTATTTGTTTTTTAGGTTAATTTTGTATCCTGCCACTTTGCTGAAGCGATTAATCATTGTACCTAGGAGTTTTCTGGTGGAGTTTTTTAGCATCCCTTAAGTAAACAATCATATCACAAGCAAATAGGGAGAGCGTGACTTCCTCTTTTTCATTAGTACCCCTTTAAGAATTACCTTTTCTTAGCCTTATTTCTCTCCCAGCAAAATATTTCAAGCACTATATTGAAGAGGATAGTGACAGGGGCAGCCTTGCCAAATTCCCACCTTTCCAGGGCACTGTTATCTGTCGTTTCTGTCCTCTCCCCATTTAGGATGAGTTTTGGCTGTGGGTTTCTGTATCTTGGCTTGCTTACATTGAGGAATGTCCCCTCCAATCCAATTCCCTCTAGACTTTAAGCAATAAAGGGATGCGGGATTTTGTCAAGGCTTTTTCAGCATCAATTTGAGATTAGGGGTGTGGTTTTTGTCTTGATTCCGTTTATGTGCTTAATGATGTTATTTATTGAGTTTCATAGTTGCAACCATCCCATCCCGACATCTCTGGTATGAATCCCAACTTGGTCATGATGGATGAATCTTCTTGATGTGGGTCTACATGGCGATATGCAGTATGCCTGTTGTGAATTTTGGTATCTGTGTTTCATTAGGGAGATGGGTCCTATAATTTTCTCCTTTTTAGTTGGATCATTTTCTTTTGCCTGGGGTTTTGGTAATAGAGTGAGCTGGGCTTCATAGAAGGAATTTGGGAGAATTCCCTCTGATTGTATGCCTCTAAACATTTTCAGTAATAAAGGTTGTAAGACATCCTTTTTAATGTTTTATAGAATTAATGTTCTATAGAATTCTGCCATGAAACCGTCTGGGGCCTGGGCTTTTTTGGTAGTTGGGAGGTTTCTTATCACATCTTCAATTTCTTCATAAACTATGGGTCTGTTAAGCTGTGGATCTCTTCCTTGTTGAGCTTTCGTTATTCCCAGAATTTCAGATGTCCCGTCCCCGCGCGCTGTTCCCCGGCAAGAACGTCACGGGGAAACAGTTATTTTTCTGTGGTAATATTTATTGTGCACAGCTCTTTTTTGAGAAGGACCCCGAAATGGGGCAGAAGCACCGTTTATATAGCAGTCCAGAGGGTTCGGTATGCTCTGGATTGGTGCACCGTCCGATGCCTCATTATCATGCCCAAGGCGCGGGCCCAGAGAACGCGGGCCGGGAGCGCAGTTTGCCCAAGGCAAAGGCAACGGCGGGAAACAGCTTATAGTTGTTCTAGCAGCTCAGAAAGTCAGCGCCACCCTAGGGCGTGGTACAGCACACATTGTTTGTGTGTTAGGCTGCCAACAGTTCCCCTTTTCTGTTTTAATAGAGCAAGGTTTCTGGGCCGCAGCTGACTGTTGAATATTCAGGGGCGACATGAACTGTCAGAGCCTCTATTAAAATTGGCTGGGAGAATGCCTGTCGTAGGTTGCCTCTGCAGAGGTATCCCTTACCCATCATGGGGTGGAAAGACAGCTTTTGGTCTGTTCACTGTCCTAGGGTGGGTAATCACTTGCAGCAAGGTCTTACCTTGACCACGTCATTGAACTTCTTTCTCCACAGACTAAGCCAAATGTTTGGGGAGAGCCTGCTTCCAAAGCCGCAAGGGCCTGTGCAATGACTACTTTATCGCGCTGAGGCTGGGCACGGAGCCTACACACAATCCAGAGCATAATTATAATCCCTCCACATAGAAATGGGCCAAACCCTGCCACCCCTGCCCATTGTTTGAAGTGTGAGGCGGCAGCAGTAATCCAGGAGGCCAGTCCTTCAACAAGGGAGGCGTCCACTCTAGTCGAGTTTACGGTGACAATAGCCATACGAAGTGGTTTCATCAAGCGGTCAAATTCTCCAGTCAAGTTAACCTAAAAAAATCAGACAATTGTTAGACAAAAATTGCTGCCCTTGTGAATTTTTTATATTGGATGCTGGTCACACTTAGGCCAGAATATTTCCACTCACAGCCAAGCTGGGCTAGCTGCCATAGTTAAAATGTAGTAGAAGTATTCCAAAAAGTAAAAAGCCGTTAATTGTCCACCGTACTCCCCGTGACTGGCAACCTGTCCAAGGGGGCAAAGCTGTTTCCCTCTGGCCAGTACAGAGGGTGACCATTTAGGTTGAATTGGACCCTTTGGCTGAGAGATGGGCCATCATCATTGGACCTCCCAGGTGTATCAGGGGCATCAAACCATGCAGCAGTTTGATTATATATTTGAACACATTCTGAGCTGTCATTTATATTACTTACCTTATGGAAGCACAAGCTTCCACTTAATATGAAGCTTTTATTTTTATTAATGTTAGCTAGTTCTATATCTAAAGACAAATAGGGTACATCTAAAGATGGATTAATACTAAAGAGGCGGGGAAAGAGCTTAGCATCATGACGAACTGGCATTGACCTTGGGAACACTGACAGTATCCCCCAGCATGGTTCTGCCTGAATCGTCCAGATGATGAGTAGATTGATCACAAGAATCTTCATGTCCTTTAATTATTTCCGTGTCAGTCGTTCAGGTACCCAGATTTGGTTTTCTTCTTCCTGTGGAAAAAACACAGATACTCCCCTGGATCTTATTAAAATAGGATCCGGGCCTTTTCATTTTCCAGATAAAACATCCTTCCACTTTACTAATTCCTTTTGTGGCATTGGCCATGAGTTGTGACGCTCAGCTGCTGAACGGCCATGATCGTCCAAATTCAGAAAATTTAGAGTAAATAAGGTTACTGATACCATTGTTTTTGGTATGGGAGGCACAACCTCCATTCCCCCTTTTTGTTTAATAATGTAAGCTTTAAATTAAAAATTAACTAAAAAAGTACAATGATTTAAAAATAAATAAAAAATAAAAAATAAAATTATAAATAAAATAAAAACGTCAACTTTACAACAAACAATTTCCAATAAGGGTGCGTGTGCACGTTCACCATGCCTTGTCCCTGCGGGTGTATCAGGTCAGGCCAGTGGGATGGGTGAACCCATTTTGTTTACAAAACTGTTTTAAACCCTTGGTTGCCCGTATAGGCCGGGCCAATTATCAGTTTTTAGTATTTTTTGTGTGGCAACCGCCCAAGCACGCCGGCCTATCTAGGCAATGTTTAAGGGGACATGATTGATTCTTTCTCTGGAGAGAGGAGTAGCAAAAACAACCTCAGAACATGTGTCCATTGACACATGTAAATATTTTAATCTGCCAAAAGAGGTGATATGAGTCATGTCCATTTGCCAAATCTGTAGTGGACCATTATAAACCTTCGCCTGATCATCACCACATAAGAGGATATCGTCCATATAGTGGATGATAATCAGGGTGTCAAATTGTTTTTGAACTGGTTCGAGGGCTTGCTGAACAAATAACTGACACATAGTGGGGCTATTGGCCATGCCTTGGGGGAGAACTCTCCATTGATAACGCTTGTCAGGGCCCAAATGGTTAATGGAGGGCAAGGTAAATGCAAATCTTTCCCTATCTTGAAGACACAGGGGAATAGAGAAGAAGCAATCTTTGATATCAACTATAATAGTATGCCATTGAATGGGGAGGGCTGACAGGAGAGGGAGGCCTCGTTGAACTGGGCCAAATATCTCATTTGGGTATAATTGCACGGAGGAGGGTCGGTGGAGAAGTTCCTCCCTTTCCCGATCTCTTTTTTAACTTAACAAAATTGGAGTTATTCCAGGGGAGTTAGAAGGTTCACAAATGATTGACCCAGTTGTTCTTTTACCAAGTGATGAGCTGCTGCAAGTTTTTCAGAGGAGAAAGGCCATTGAGGAACCCATATCGCCTCCTCTGTGAGCCAAGGTATGGGTATTAGGCCCTCAACATCCTCTAGGAAAAACCCAGACAATGTTTATCTAATTTTGGTTCGGTGGGCACAGGCTCAGTTATGCCGTAGTTTGGAATTTGCCCAGGCCTTATCCCAGGACATATCCCATGTTTGTCATCATATTTTGAGCTGGAGTATAGTATTCATTTACAAGTTTTAGTTCTAATTGTTTCATGATATCCCTTCCCCAGAGATTAACGGGTAGAGGAAGGACGTAGGGGGTAAACTTTCCCCATTGCCCTTCTGGTGCTTTCCACTTCAATGCCCTAGAAATGATGGAGGGTGAGGATTCGTACCCTAAACCTTGCAAAGAATGTGCAGATTGGATCACAGGCCAAGCTGTTGGCCACCATTATGTAGCTATTATGCTTTTATCAGCTCCAGTATCTAGGAGACCCTCAAACCTTTTTCCTTCAATTAGTAAGTGTAGTGTAGCCCGGGGGGTCAAGGCTAGTTTATTAAATAAGCCGAGTCAGTACCGGGCGAACCAAATACACTATTCCCCCTGTTTGTTGTATGAGATGGAAATAATTTGTGGCAGCTGGGGAGAATGAGGAGCTGAGCAAATACGGTCTCCAGGAGAAATTGAAAAGAGGCCCCTGGGGGATGAACACATTATTTTAAACTATCTAGGCTGTATGTCTTGGTCCAATAACTCCGGGGGACATATGAAGGCCTTTGAGGGTCTAGAAAGGCGCCCAGTAGTAAGCCCATAGTGTTATCTGGTAGCGGGCCATGAAAGTCAGAGGGGATAGGGTGTACTCCCATTTGTGGTGTTAGCACTATTCTGGCGGTGGAATGGAGGTCCAGTCCTGCCGAGCCTGAGGTGGCTCTCCGTGGTGTTCACAGGCGATTGTGACCAATGAATGCGAGTGTGGTGGTCCCCATATGTTCGAGGGCCCTGAAGACTAGGGCCCCGCATCTCGTTTTTTGAATCCTCTAGAGGGCGCCCTTTGATATCTTTTACTGAGCGGCATTCATTAGCCCAACGTTTTCCCTTTTTGCATCTAGGACAAAGCCCGGGTACTCTTATATTGCCCTGGGCAGTACACCTCCGTGTTTTTATATGCCTGTGGCTTTTCACATTGAAACAACAGGCGACTTGATAGTGGCTTGTCGTTGTACCGGGTAATAGTATGGCTGCTGCCAGCCTAGCATTGGTGAGGGGTCCTCTTATTTCTCTGCATGCCCTCAATCATGATTGTAGGCCTTTTGTTTTATGGGGTATGATAGCCGCCCTACATTCTTTAGTGCATTGTTTCAAAGAATGAGCTGTTCTATGAGGGGCATTGCCTGTTCCTGATCCCCAAAGATTCTTCCTGCAGCTTCTAGTAGCCTAGCAACAAAATCAGAGGAGGGCTCAACTCGGGCCCTGGACTATCTTTGTTAAATTGCCCGAGACTTCCCCTTTATTTTGTTAACGCCTTCCACCTTTAGGGCTGCAGTTGATATTTGCATAGACCGTAAGCGGGAACTCGGTTCTGATCTGAGTAGTGTTCTCCCTGTCCAGTTAAGCATGTGAAATGTCCATTGGCTGCCTCGCCTCCCTGCATGTAGCATTAGAGCGGGCTTGTGCTGACAGGCATCAGGGAGAGGGCCACAACCTTTCCATTCCAGATATTGTCCCATAGTGAGGAGGCAAGCTTTGCAACATACTTGCCAGTCCATAGGTGTCATGGCAGTGCTGCTAATCGCTCTACTTGAGACACAGGGAAAATTAGCATTAACCCATAGAGCGCGGATCGACTCTGCACTAATTTTAACTTGCTTAATGTTCCACGGGCTGATAACCACGCTCACCATCAGCGTCCTCTATGACTGGGAACATTTCCTCATGGCATGTCCGCACCTCTGGACGAGAAAAGGAAGTAAGAACATTTTCTTTAGGCGCATAAGGCCCGGCGGGGGGCGGAAGGCAGGGAGCGGGAGAGTTATGGGACCCATTTTACTTTTAGTTTTAACCGTCCTTTCTTCGCCGAGAGGCGGGTAAGTGTTCAATTTTGTACCGTGCTGCTTAGTTACCCCTCTCTTTCTGGTAATTCCTCATCACTTAGATAATGCGGTAATTTCCATTTGATCGAATCTTTATTGTGAGCTATGTAGGCCTAAATTGTTAAGGCCTAAGGATTGAGCATTTCTTCTAGGTTTTTATGAATGTGCACCAATCTTTCATTCCTCCGTTTTGTGGTTCTGACAGCTCTCTCCTGAAAGGTCTGAAGGCTTTGTTTGTGTTATACCTAGAGGCGAATGCAGCCTTTTGTGTTCAAAAAACATGCTGCAAGGACAATTACAACAAGCCAATAAAAGAGTAAGCAAGGTTGGAACCCTCTAGATCGCCAGAGAAAAGAATATCTTCAGAACTACTTTAAAGATAAAACTTACCTGGCCACAGTTCTGAACCCGTCTTCGGAATCTCGAAAGGGTCCTCTCCAGCGCCCGATGGCAAGTTCCCGGAGCCCGGGGGTTCTTCGCACCACTGTCCCGTCCCGCGCGACTGTGTTCCCGCCGGCAAAACTTCACGGGGACAATACAGGAAATTCTTCTGGGTAATATTTTATTGTGCAGCATCTTTTGTGAGAAGGACACCGAAATGGGGCAGAAGCATCTGCTTATATAGTAGTCCAGAGGTTTGGGTATGCTCTGGATTGGTGACCGTCCGATGCCTCATTAGCATGCCCAAAGGCGGGCCCAGAGAGCGCGGGCCCGAGGGGTGAGAGTAGTAGTCGCCAGTTTCTCCAATGCAAGGCAATGGCGAAACTGGCTTGTAGTTGCTAACAATAGGAAGTCAGCGCCAATCTTAGGGCGTGGTACAGCACACATTGTGTGGTGGTAGGGAGCCAACATTCAATATCAATCAGTGTCTTCTAGTGTTTTCAAACTTGGGTAGAGTATAGGTTTTGAAGTATCCCATGATACTTCTGGGATCTTTTCCTTGGCTTTGTGATATTTCCTTTTTCACAGGATTGTTTTGATTTGGGTTGTTCCTTCTTTCTTTTGGTTAACTGGGCTAGAATCATCTTGTTTTATTCTTTCAAAGAACACGATTTTTGAATTCATTGATTTCTTTGTTTCCATTTCTATGATTTTGCTGCTCTGAGTTTTTTGGTTATTTCTTCTGTCTGTTGCAGTTAGAGGTTCATCTATGTGTTGCCTCTCAAGAGTGCTTTTAGCGTAGGTGTTTAGATCTTCATTGTGCTGCTTTCTGTTTTTCTAATGTTATGAGGCACCCAGGGCTATAAACATTCCCTCTTAAGACTGGTTTTAAGTATCTAGACGATAGGTTTTGGTTTTGTTGTTGTCTTTATTTTTTTTTTTTTGATCTTCCAGAAGGCTTTTTTTTTTTTTTTTTTCCTGTCTTTTTCGAGGTTTTTTTTCTTTCCCTGTAGCCCCAGCGCTCCTGGAAACTGCACTCTGTAAGACCAGGCTGGCCTTGAACTCACACAAGATGCCGCACCCTCTGCCTCCGAGTGCTAGGATTAAAGCCGTGCCACCAACCCTCGGCACAGGAATGGTTTTGATTTCTGTATCTCTTCCTTGACCCGTTTTCATTATTCAAGAGTGGTGTGTGTTTAGTCTCCATGTGTCTTGTAGGCAGGTAGGGCTTATTCTGGGTGTTGATGTTGAGCTTTTGGCACTGTGTGTCTGTAGAATGCATGAAATTATTTCAATCTTTTTGTATTTGTGGGATTTTTTCTGTGCCCAAGTAAATGTGGTCGATTTTAGAGAATATTCCATGGGGTGCTGAGTAAAAAGTGTTCAAATTTCTTTTGTTAAAAAGTGTCCAGTCAATTTCCTGAGGCTAACAATGTGTGACTCAATGGGCCCTACCACTCTTGAGTATAGATGGATTGTAACTTTAAGTGTTACAGACAACTGGCATGTATGGGAATGGTGACCAACAGAGTTTAGCTTTGAAGAAAATTAGAGATATTCCTTTTGATAACATCGGTTTTTGTTTGTTTTTTGTTTTTCTTTTGAGACAGGTCTCCTTTAGTCCCCCAGCTTGGCCTGGAGCTCACTGTGTAGAACAGGCGGGCCGGGTTGACCACAAGATCTACCTCCTCGGCTACCTTATGCTGGGATAAAGGAGTGTGCCACACACCCAGCAAGCGGTTCTTTTTTATGTGTATGAATTATTGCCTGCATACACTAGAAAGTGTAACCTGTGGTCCTGCAATGCCCACAGAGTCAAGAGAAGGCTTGGATTTGCCTGCAACTGGAATTGATGGATGATGGGTCCAGCTGCCATTGTGGGGGGCATTCAAACCTGAGGTCCGCTCGCAAGACAGCCAGTGTTATTAACTGTTGAGCTTCTTTCCAGCCCCAAATCAGGTTTTTACTTAGGTAAATTTGCACTTAGGGCACATGGGAATGTTTTTTGTTTGTGTTTGTTGTTTGGTTTTCTGTTTTGAGACATGGGGTTTCTCTGTAGCTCTGGCTGTTCCTGAAGACCTCACTCCTGTAGACCAGGCTTGGACTTGAACTCCACAGGATCCCCACTTCCTCTCTGCCTCCCAAGTGCTAGGATTTAAAAGGTGTGCGCCAACCACACCCGCCACAAGAGTGTTTTTAATCTTATTGCATTATTGGAAATGGCCGATATGATATTTACAGAAAAATATTTTTATTTCCCAGTGTAAGAAATAAGGGGTAAGGTCATATTCTCCCAGACAAGGTATCAAAGGTGCTAGAACTAAAAGCATAGAGAATAAAGAGCTGAGAAAACACTCAAACTGTTTAACCTCTTAAGCCTCAGGAACACACTGTCTTCAGTGTGCTGACTGGATGTGGTGGCTATTTAGAGCACAAATGATACTTTCTAGTTAATTCTCCTCATAATCCTGAACATTAAAAGTGTTGAATTAAAAAAAACCCACATATTTTAAAATGTATATAACATATATATATGTGTTACAGAGCAGGTTGTTAGTACTATTGGAATAACTCAGATAGAAAACGAACCATCTTTTAAGGCCAGCGTGGTGGTGCCGCCTTTAAGCCTAGCACTTAGGGAGGCAGAATAAGCCAGGGCGGATCTACTTTGTGAGTTCCAAGGCTAGCCTGGTCTACCAGGGGGTTCCGGACAGCCGGCAGTCTACGGGAGCCCCTGTCTCTCCAAGCCCCACCCCCACCCCCAAAAAAACGCACCGTCCATCCTTTTCCAGTGGCCTTGGTTTCCTTTCTACACGATCACTTTTTTCTGCACCTTGGTTCCTTTACCACCATGCTTTTTTCCTTTTCATGCCCTGGGTGCCGTTTACACGTCCGTTTTTTTTGCAATGCACCGTGGGTTTCCTTTCACAAACCTGCTTTTTTTTCCAGCATTAGTTCTTTAACCGTCGCATGCTTTCATGCCCTTTTATGGTCTTCCCCTTTTAAAAGTTTATGAATCCCAAGTGCCAAAGGCTTGCCACTGCAGTCAGAAAGCAGTATTGCAGGGGAAAGAGGGTTAGCATGGCCTTGTGATGCTGGCTACCAGGATATGCTACTTCATAATTCTTTTTTTTTTTTTTTTTTTTTTTGAGACAGGGATTCTCTGTAGCCCTAGCTGGCCTGGAACTTACTACGGAGACCATGGTAGCCTTGATTTCACAGAGATTTGCTGCCTCTACCTCCTGAGTGCCAGGGTTAAAGGTGTGCACCACTTTGTCCTGGTGGAATGAAGATTTTCTAAACATATTTTCCACCTCTCCTTTCAGCTATCGAACAACTGAAATGGACCCTAAGAAACTGAACTCTCCCTGCGGACCTCTGCTGAGGCCCGGTTCCAGCTGCAGGGAGAGCTTGCCTGCAGAGAGACTTCACGTAGCTCTGACAGCTGTCAGAGCACCTTGCAAAAGACTGGAGTTGAGATAATGAAGACGGCAGGACCACGCTTTGACCTGGACTGCTTAGCTAAGCACAGCTCTTTGCCCTCTATTGAAACTTAAACTTCATGTTAAACTGGGCTGAAGAGATGGCTCAGTGGTTAAGCGCAGTGACAGCTCTTGCAGAGGGCCCGGGTTTCATTCCCAGCACCCACATAGCGTCTAACCATAACACTAGTTATGGCTAATTTACAGTTCTCCTGTTAATGAGGCTAAACATCTTTTTGTATGTGCATATGAGCCATTTGTGTTTTGTCTTCTAGAACAGTCAGTTCCTATCCATCCTCGACAGGATAGAGATGCTATTTTTATCACATAATAAAGTCTCTAGCCTTAAGGTTATGTGGACATATCTATTCAATTCCATTCCATTCCATTCATCCATCTGTTCCAATCAGCATTAGCTATTTAAATATCTATCTATCTATCATCTATCTATCTACTTATCTATCTATCTAATCTATCAATCATCATCTACCTGCCTATCTGTCATCTATCTCTATCTACTCATCTTTTATTTATGTATTTATCAACATATCATCTATCTACCCATCTTCTATCTACCTACTATTTTACACAATTATTCTTGAAGAATTAAATGACAGGGCTGGAGTGATGGCTCAGTGATTAAGAGCCTTTGCTGCTCTAGAGGACCTGGGACCAGTTCCCAGCACCCACATAGGGGCTTGCAACCATCCTCTGGTACTCTAGTTCCAGGGGATCCAACACCCTCTTCTGACCTCCTTGGACATTGCATGACATGGGTGCACTTATATACATGTAGGCATAACATACAATAAAAAATAACAAATAAAATAAAACAAACAAAACTTCACATTAGACCCTGAAGATGGACTTGGAGAGCCACTGAATCTCTTTGTTTCTCTTTTCAATGTGGCCACAGTGACTAAATCTCATTTTTCTGCTTTTACTGTTAACTACACCTTAATTGACTTAAAAATTTTTAATTATTATTACAATTTATTTGAACAGCCATTTCCCTGTCAAAATTCAGGAATAATCACCTTGCAGTGGAGGAGTGATTACAGTGGGAAAGAGATGGCTCTGGGTAAGGATTGTCACCAGCTCCTGTGGTTTGTAGTAGGCTCCATGGGTTTGTAACACCCATGCTTTGCATCCTGACTCATGGCTCTTTCCAGAGCAAAGCCAAACTGCTATGAATTCTGTTCTGATGACCCTGTGATGGCATATTCATCTGGAGATTGAGACCTACCTATAGCTAAGGATCCATTAATCTGCTTCATCAGAATTTGACCCAGAATTAGGTATCTATGCCCCTTTTAGTTATAACTTGTTTGTTGCTCTTCTACAAATTGAGGTTGCATTTTTATCCAATTTATCTCTTTTCTTTTTCTTTTTGTCTTTTTGAGACACGGTCTTCCTGTAGCCCCAGCTGGCCTGGAACTCACTCTATAGACCAGACTGGCCTTGAACTCACAGAGATCCGCCTGCCTCTGCCTCCCGAGTGCCAGGATTAAAGGTGTGTGCCACCATGCCTGGCTTAAAAATGGTTTTTAGCCACCATGTAGGTGCTGGGAATCTAACCTGGGTCCTCTGTAAGAGCAGTCGGCACTCTCAACTGCTAAGCCATTTCTCCAGCCCCAAATTTATCTCATTTTTAACCTGAACATAGATAAGCAGTTTACACTGGGTTTTGGTGCAGCCATCTTCCAATCTGCCACCCATGTAATTTGACCTTGAAATTCCTCATCCGGATCCCGGTAGCAGATTGCTTACAAGCAGACTGTTACAAACACTTGTAGCATTTTGAGGTAGGATGTGCTGAGATACAGTCTCAGGGTGAAGGGTAGTTGTGCTTTTTCATCTTGTTCATTAGTAATAACAGCATCGTTTTCTTGTGCCGTCTTTCATTTTCTGTAAGATTGCTCTTGGTCCTTCATTTTATTTTTTCAAACTGTGGGGTAAGCTTTTGGTTCCCTCTTCTGAGTAGACTTCACACTGAGGTGTTTGGGGTTCCTAATACCTTTGCCTGTTTCCTCATAGAGGTATCGAAGTGAGATGGTGACAATTAGTAACATAGAGTATACTGCTTCTCAACGGCACTGTTTCCAGAATGGCACCCTTCATGCCCTCTCAATAGCACTGTTTCCAGAATGGCACTCTTTATGCCCGGCCCCTCTACAGTCCTTACTCCTGACACACCGCTGCATGACCAGTCCCAGCCCCCTGTTGCCACCAATGGCTATGACAACATTGGAGCAGATGTCTCCTTCTCCTGATCTAGTTACTTCTATTACTGCACCATTTTGCTAAGTCTGCCTCCTGCTGACTGAGGGGTGGGTGTTATGTTGAATGCAACAGAACTTGAGGGGCCCAAGCCTTATATCGGCCTTTCCTCAATCTGGGGTTCCATTGGATGGGGGCTTCTCCATGACCAGTGAGAAAGACTGCGTTCAAAAGACCCTTGTCTGGTGATTTCCCACGTGTGTGTTGGGTACACACCGAAGGCTTGAGTTGATCGTGGAAGCCTCCTCCCCTAACCCTCACAGCCTTCCCAGATCAAGTAGGTGTACTCACCTGGCAGTCTGGGTGGGTACACACCGAAGGCTTGAGTTGATCGTGGAAGCCTCCTCCCCTAACCCTCACAGCCTTCCCAGATCAAGTAGGTGTACTCACCTGGCAGTCTGGGTAATGGAGACCAACATGAACCATTTTAGGTTGTTTTAAATTCCTTTTTTAAAACTTCCAGTTTATTGTGTACCAAGAGATGATCACAACCTCCATGCTTCATAAGCAAGCACCATATTAAGATTGAATGCGGGTACCATGAGCCCTTCGAGGCTCCTGGACAAGAAACCACGAAGATCGGAAGCCCCATGGGTGGTACTGCAGATCCTGTTGCACAGTAGGCCATGAAGGTTTTAATGCTTGCCCAACTCCGCAGGATTTTCTGGTACTCTTTCTGAATCGATTCTCCTGGTATTGAACAGAGCTCTGTGGTATTCCCTGCTGAGGGATGGAAATGCCTGTGGAGGTCCTGTTGTCATCGCCAAGAGCAGGTGCGGAAGGAGAGACCTCTTCCCCACCACCGGCTACCTCAACCCTCTTCCGGTAGCAGTGCCTATGTAGCTGGATCTTGGTTCTCAGAAGAAACAGGCAGTTGAAAGTTGAGTAGAGCTCTAGGACACATTCTCACAGGAAAGCATCCAGAGTCCCTGAGCTTATTTTCTTCACAGGCAAACATCCATCAATTGGAAGCCCCGGGACTGTCCGCTCTGCGCACAGCCTGGGTGGCTGGGTGACGGCAGCTGTAACACTAGGTGGCCATTCTGCCTAGGCCTTTTCACCCAGTTCTTTAATACTGAAAATGTCTCTTTTGTGATATCACAAAGTGATGCAGGATAGGAAGAGGAAAATTAAGGGAACTTGGAAAGGAAAGGAGCCCCTTACTCTGGAGTCTGAGAGCACAGGGTGGGTATAAAAACCTAAGAAGAGAGATGGTAGGGCCTCATTTTGAAGTAGTAAACTGTTAACGTTGGACATGGAGGCTCACACTTGTACTTACAGAACTTGGGAGGGTGTGGCTGGAGTTTGAGGTCATCCTGGGCTACATAGTGAACTCTGGGCCAACCAGGGGTATATAGTGAGACATTTTCAAAATAAAAAAATGTATACAATTATGAAAAACATTAAAGACTGATTTTGCATTGCACCTCTATAGGTGAGAAGAAGACCCTGATGACGAAGTGGAGCCTGAAAGGTGAGGGCACACGCAGGTTCAGCTTTCCCTGGATATCTGCATAAGATTGGTTCTGGGACACCCTCCCTCCACTGTGGGCACCCAAATCCTTGAGTGTTCAAGCCCCTGATTGAAAACACTACAGTATTTGCATAGAATCCTTGTACATCTTTTGTATGCATGCTTTGAATCATCTACAATATCTAATGTAAGTGCTATGTAAAAAGTTGCTGTACTGTATTGCTTAATGAATAATTATAAGAAAAGAAGTCATGTGTTTGTTCAGTAGAAACATAATTAAAATTACATTTTGATATACCTCGATTGAATGTTTGGATGTTGACCGCCCCAAATTCAGAGTTCAACTCTAAGGCAAATTGCCTGAGTTATCCCCTTGGGGCAATTATATTTTATTTTAAGAAGCTTTGGCCTCTGAGAAATTTTGAGGATCACTAAATGGCTATGCTCAAGTATCCAGACTGGAAGCTATGTCTCTGAGACAGATTTTGTAAGAGTCCAGACCAGAGTATTTCCAATAGCTAAGCTGTGGAACCAGCCTGGATGTCCATCAACAGAGGAATTGATGAAGAAAATGCGGCATGCATATCTATATCTATATCTATCTATCTATATCTATATCTATCTATCTATCATCTATCTATCTATCTATCTATCTATCTATCTATCTATCTATCTAATCAGTTTTGAGACAGGGTCTTCCTGTGATGCCCCAGCTGGCCTGGAACAAACCGTGTAGACCAGGCCAGTCTTGAACTCACAAAGATTTGCCTGGCTCTGCCTCCCAAGTCCTGAGATTCAAAGTGTGTGCCACCATGATGTAGTTTTATTCAGTCATATAGAAGAATAAAATTTTGTCTCTTTTTTTTTTTTTTGGTCTTTCTGAGACAGGGTCTCCACTCACTATGTAGACCAGGTTGGCCTTGAACTCACAGAGATCTGCCTGCCTCTGCCTCCCAAGTGCTAGGATTAAAGGCATGCACTACCACACCTGGCTAAATTATGCTATTTTTTTCAAAGCCAATTTTTTATTGAAGCTCTGTGCATTTCATACAAAATTACAAATCAAACCTAGACCTGTGCCCCCCTCCCTGCCCCCCCACCAGAGCTCATGCATTCTGCAAAACATGTTTTTCATCTTTTTCTTAGTCTCTCTCAAAATTCTTGATTCAGAAGTTTACTGTTTCAAGCAGAAGTTCACTGTTTCAGTCAGTTTTTTGACAAAGTCTTTCTGTTGTTGTTGTTATTTCTTCCAATATTCATCACTTCAAAATATGCACATATGCTTTGCCACATATATCATAGGTTTTAGCATCTTCAGCTTATGATTTTTTTTTCTTTATTAGTTTGAAAGATGTCATGTTTGAAGGCTCCTCCTTGGCAAGCCCAAACCACCATCAATTCTGCCCTTGTGTTCCACACTGGGGTTTTCCCTTCCCATGGTCACCAAATGAGGTTCAGTAAACACCATGTCCTGTCTTGATCTTCCTGTACTGGTCTCCATGATACAGCCTGGGTAGT
>VZQC01015416.1:9612-24035 GCA_009823505.1 Rhizomys pruinosus
GTGTGGTAGAATGTAAGGGCTGCAATTGGGGTGAATGGTGAAACTACAACAATATAGACTGGACACTCATTTGATCAACTTGATTGAACATACAAGCCCTCCCTGCTGGATGGTGGGACCCATGAGCTGTGTGGGTTTGGGCACAACAGCTTGCAAATTGCATGATCTGGGGTGGGGTGGGGGGAAGGGAAAGGGATATATGCCTGAACTGAATTGGAAAATGATGTATGAAATACACAAAGGATCAATAAAAAATGAAAATTTAAAAAAATACATATGAGACCCCAAAGGTAAGAGGTGATGGGGAGGGGTTGGTTGGTTTGTTTTGTTTTGTTGTTTTTTCTTTTGTCCTTTTGAGACAGTGTCTCCCTGTAGCCGAAGCTGGCCTGGAACTCACTACGTAGGCCAGGCTGTCCTTAAACTCACAGAGATCTGTCTGCCTCTGCCTCTCAAGTGCTGGGATTAAAGGCATGCCCTACCATACCCAGTGGGTTTTTTACTTTTATGTTATGAGTGTATTGTCTGCATGTATATAAGTGCAACCAATGGCATGCAATGCCCACAGAAGTCAGAAGAGGTGTTAGATCACCTGGAGCTGGAGTTACAGATTGTTTTTAGCCACTATGTGGGTGCTGGGAATCAAACCTGGGTCCTCTGGAAGAGCAGCTAGCACTCTTAACCAATTAACCATCTCTCTAGCCCCAGGAGGGTGTTTTATATGGCATGCCCCAAAACAAGCCACATTAGAAAAGCTACCTGGTATTTATTTGAGCCAAACCTATTCATAACTGATATAAGATGGATGTCTCCTAAACCAGCAGAAGTAGAATGTCAGTCAAGTGTGGTGGTACTTGCCTATAGTTCATTCCAGCATGAGATGCTGAGGCAGAGGGATCATGAATTCAGAGCTAGCCCAGATTACATATTAAGTTCTAAGCCAGTCTGAGCCACAGATGAGACCTTGCCTTAACAAAAAACTGGACATGTGATGCATCTATACTCTCAGCATCTGGCTTTAAAAAAAAGGGGGCCAGGGGGCTGGAGAGATGGCCTAGCGGTTAAGAGCGCCGACCGCTCTTACAGAGGACCAGGGTTCAATCCCCAGCACCCACATGGCGGCTAAGAACCGTCTGAAACTCCAATTCCAGGAGAACTCCAGTTCCAGGGGAATCTGACACCCTCTTCTGACCTCTGCGGCATTGCACAACACAGGTGCACAGACTTGCATGCAGACAGTACATTCATACACATACGGAAATAAATAAAATTAATAAAAAATAAAAATAAAAAGGAGGCCAGGCATGGTGGCACATGCCTTTAATCCCAACTCTCCCAGCTCTCTGGAGGTAGAGGCAGGAAGATCTCTGAATTCAAGGCCAGCCTGGTCTACATAGTGTGTTCCATGCCAGCTGGGGCTACAGGGAGACCCTGTCTTAAAAATATATTATCATCATCACCTTTTTTTTTTTTTTTTTTTAAATTGGTCTTTTTGGACAAGAGTCTCGCCTTTAGTCCCAAGCTGCTGGATCTCACTATGTGAACAAGGCTAGCCTTGAACTCACAGAGATCCGCCTGCTTCTGCTCTGAGTGCTGGGATTAAAAAGGCATGAACCACCAAACAGCTGGCTCATAATGTTTAAAACAAAACATAATTTCTCCTCTTTCAAGGTTCTAACAGTACTTGAATCGGCCTGATAGTCATTGCCCTGTTTCTAGACTAAGGAATCTATGGGCTTTCTGTTTATAGATTTATGATTCCACAGTATCTTCCCAATAATGTCTTTCAGAGTTTTAGTTATTGCTATGGCTTATATCCACTGAATTAAAATTTGAAAGATCCAACACTCAAATTCCAGGCTTTCCTAAACTGCAGAACAATTAGGGTTGGTTGGAAGGATTGATCATATGGCAATTGAAATTATTTATGGACACTTATGGGTTACTTTAGGATAAAAATGGGAACTTCTCTCTACAGTGATAGAGGAAGAAGAATCCCAAAACAAAGACAAAAAACTTTTTTTTTTTTATTTTATGTGTGTGACAGGTTAGCCTACATGTATGTAAAGTCCCCCTGTCATGCAATTTCTGCAGAGTACAGAAGAGAGCATTGGAACCCATGGAACTGGAACTACAAAGGGTTGTTCTGGTGCCAATTGGGTTTCTGGTTCAAACAGGGTTCTCTGCAAGAGCAGTCCAGTCCTCTTAACCACTGAAACCATCTCTCTAGCCCAAGGAAAAATATTTACATTGGCCAAGGTCTTCTTTTTTTTTTTTTGAGACAAACTCTCTCTATGTAGCTCTGGCTTGCCTTGAGCTCATTATGTAGACTATATAGACCGGGCTGGCCACAGATTAACTGCCTACCACTGCCTCTTAGTGCACTACCACACTCAGTTTGGCCATGTCTTATATGACCAAGTTGCTCTAAATCTAGACAATGCCATTCAGAATCCTAGTGAAATGCCTAGGTAAAGATATACATAGGACCCATAGCAGATAATCTGTATCTAGATCCTGTTTAGGATGGTGTAAACTGGTATAAACTCTAGGCTAAGGACAGACTTCTGATCCCATCATTCACATAAAAGTAGGAAGGGTTGGGAGGAAACCAACATCTGACAAAACATGGTGATTTCCGAATATATAACGTTACTCCACAAAACAGAAAAGAAACAAAAAAAAAAAAAAAAAAAAAAAAAAAAAAAAGCTGAACCAGAGACTTCACAATTGAGGAATGAGAGATGGCTGTGAGAAAACACCTTAAGAAGTGTCGCTCAGGCGTGTGGCGCACGCCTTTAATACTAGCAACTTGGGAGGCAGAGGCATGGTGGATCTTTGTGAGCTTCAAGCTAGCCTGGTCCTACAGAGTGGATTCCAGGACACCTGGGGCTCAGGGAGACACTGTTGAAAAGACAAAAAAAAAAAAAAAAAAGAAAAAGTGGTGATACAGATGCGAACTAATCGTTAAGGGAATGCAAATCAAAACAACTTTAAGATATCATCTTAACTCCAATAAAGACTGGCTAGATCAAGAAAACAAATGATACCAAGTGCTGGAAGGTTGTGGGGAAAGGGGAACATCTTCATCCACTGCTGTGGGAATGTTAACATGTACAGCCACTATGGAAAGCAGTGTGGGAGAACCCTTGGAAGAACTTCGGAATGAACTTGCTCACCCGACCCAGCCATACCAACCACTCCTGGGCATGCACCCTCAAGACTCACCCAATCGCAGAGATATATGCACGGCCATATTTATTTCAGCTCTCTTCACAATAGCAGCGAGCTGGAACCAACCCAATGCCCTTCAACTAATGAGTGGAGAGAAATGTGGTACATCTTACACAATGGAGTTCTATGCAGTGTAAGAAAGACAACACTGAGGCTTGTGCAGGAAAATGGCTATGGAGGCTAGAGGACAATCATGCTGAGTGAAGTAACACAGTCCCAGAACAAAGGACGAATGGTATCACTCATAACATCGATCAGCGCAGGGCTAGCGCCAATTATGTGAATGTCAGATTTTTTCACGGCCCCTTGAGCTTTTTGTGTCGCCAGCGTTGGGAGTGATAGACCAGTATTGGAAACAACAACAACAACAAACAGATACGACTGGCTTGAGAGACTGACTGAACAGTGACTTTCTGCTGAAATACAGTCTTACATGGAGAATATTGGGGGGAGTGTGATATTGGGTGACGATGAACTTTCTGGTGGGTGGGGGAATTGGGTGGGGGGGGGACACGGGTCCAGATTTGATTAAAAAAATTTCACAAAAAAAAAAGTAGGAAAGGTTAGAGCAGCCGACTAATCACAGTCCTCTGGAAGTGGAGGCAAATTGGCTGGCTACATTGACAAGGTCTGGGTTCATTGAGAGACCCTCGCTTATGTTAAGTCGGATGAAGAAAGCTGATGGGTGTGATTAAAAGGAACGCCTTTAATCCCACACTCAGGGATGCAGAGGCAGACAGATCCCTCTGTGAGTTCAAGGCACACCTGGTCTACATAGTGAGTTGCAGGCCCATGTGGGACTACAGGGCAGACCCTTTGGCACCTCCAAAAAAGTAAGTAAGTAGCCATCAGAAGACAACCGATCAACGGCTCTGATCCTCGTGATACACAAACACATGTACGGCATGTTCACGTCCAACATGTGAAGCAAGTATGGCAATATATACAACAACAAGACACCAACATATACGACAACAATATATGTAGCAAGATTGATAATCAAACTTAAAGTCTTATTGCTGGGAGACTCCCCTGGCCTCCCTCTTTGAGACCTGTGGACCTGCCCGGGAGTGTGTTCTAATAAACCTCCTTTTATACTTGTTTATAAAAAAAAAAAAAAAGAAGAAAAAAAGATCTGTATTGGCCTCTGCCTCATAAGTGCTGGAATTACAGGTATGTGCCACTGCACTGTACTGAGTTTTTTCTTGAATTTCTTTTTTCAGTGTGAGGAAGAACTGAGGCGTTACCATACTAGGTGCACACACACCACTGAGCAGCATCCCCAACCAGCTATCTGGGGATTTTTCCATAAAGAAGGCACATAAGGCATTAGCCAACCATCAATTACATGTCATTTCCTTTCCCTTGGACCAAACCCACCTCTTTCATAATAACAACGTTCAAAACAAGTAAGAGAAAAAAATGTGCTGGGCAATGGGGTGGTTCATTGGCTTATGCGCGATCAGGGAGCAGAAGGGCAGGAGAAGCTCTTTCTGAATTTCAGGCCAGGTAGGTCTGCATAGAGAGTTCCAGGGCAAGGTGGAGTTGCAGGGAGACTCCTGTCTCAAAGACCCGAAAAAGAAATGAGGGAGGGGAGGAGGGAGGGAGGGAGGAGGGAGGTGAAAGGAATGACTATCTGTGTTATGAGCAGCATAATACAGATGACAGAAGACTCATGGTATTCAAACTTGACACCAGTGATCTCTGGAGTCTCCCACGTGAAACCTTATGATTTTGCTCACTCATGTTCATTTTGATTTTTTTCTATTTGCATTGTAGATTATGAAATTACTGTATAAAAATAAAATAGGTCTGGTTAGCTTAGCTTTTTATTTATTTAAATTTTTTTTTATTTTTTGGTCTTTTTGGAGAAAGGTCTCNAGGTCACTGAGCCGGCTTAGAACCAAGGTTCAAGTGTACCCTCCTCCCTTGTCCCACCTCTCTTGAGACCTTTGCTCTCCGCACATACTTTGACATATAGGTATATGTCTTTAAAAGAAGAGATTTCCTGCTCTCCTTAAATGTATGCCACTTGGGGCTGGAGAGATGGCTCAGCAGTTAAGACCGACTGCTCTTGTAGAGGACCCGGGTTCAATTCCCAGCACCCACATGGCGGCTGAGAACCATCTTTAACTCCAGTTCCAGGGGAATCTGCCGCCCTCTTCTGACCTCCGTGGCATTGCACAACACGGGTGCAGCGACCTACGTGCAGACAGTACACTCATACATATAAAAATAATAAATAAATAAAAATATATGCCACTAAAAAATATATCTTATCTGAGTTTGGAGAGTGGACTTGGAGACAGGACAGGGGAGACTGGGATTTCTTTTCTTTTTCTTTTTTTAACATTTTAATTTTTATTTTATTATTTTTTATGTGTATGAATGTACTGTCTGCATGCAGGTTTGTGCACCCGTGTTGTGCAATGCCGCGGAGGTCAGAAGAGGGTGTCGGATTCCCCTGGAACTGGAGTTCTCCTGGAATTGGAGTTACAGACGGTTCTTAGCCGCCATGTGGGTGCTGGGAATCAAACCTGGGTCCTCTGCAAGAGCAGTCAGGCACTCTTAACTGCTGAGCCAATTCTCCAGCCCTGAAATTGGGATTTCTATAGGCTGGAAAGCAGAAGGCCCGAAAGCCTTTGCAGCCTGGAGGCTTGTCCTACTTATAGAAACAAGGGAGCAGGGCAGAGGGAAAAGGGATGTGAGAGGAGGAGACTTTTCCTAGCGGGGCGCCACCAGGACTGGAGGTGGCACAGGAAGACAGGCTCTGACCACCAGGACTCCCTGGAATGAAATAAGGAAGTCACTGTCCTTTTACAGAAAATAGAATCTAGCCTGGAAGAGCACTCCAAAAGCAGCACACTGTAAGCAAAGGCAGAAGGGACTGGAAAATTGAGGCCACCTGTTCAGTGAGGTGGGCCTAGCTGGAGTTTCTGCTGCTGCATCTCACCAGCCAGACCTCCCTCCTTGCATCCTTTCCTCCCTCAATCCTAGATGCATACTGACAGCCCTCCTCCCCCCAACCCAGCTCCTTGTCACTTAAGAAAATCAGAAATAAGCCTTAGTGATTAGAGGAAGGGGGGGGGCTTAGAGGCCCAGGCACCCACCGGGAGGTGTTAAGAGGCAAGTGGGACTCAGAGTATTAGGAGGGGTGGCAGAGATAATAGCTGCTCTGGCTATACCCCTCCCCCCCAGGCTTCAGCATCAAGGGAGGAGGGGGAAGGGCTAGGGAAGGGGAAGGATAAGAATGTGTGGGGAAGAAGGGGTGGATGGGAAGAGCAGGTGAGGAAAAGCAGGAGCTGAAGAGGGAGCAGAGTGGAATGAAGGAGGGAAGTAGGGCAGCAGAGAAAAGGTGAAGAGGGAATGCAGGCTGGGGAAGGACAAAGCCAATGAGGTGAGAGTGACTCATTAAGCAATATGAACTCTAGAGTCCTAATTTGATAATCTTAAAATAAGACCACTTAAAACTATGGGATGGACGTTCAAAATGGCTCAGCAGGTGAAGGTGCTTGCTGCCAAGCCTGATGACCTGAGTTCTATGCCTGGAACCCACATGATGGAAGGAGAGAGCCAATTCCCACAAGTTGTCCTGTGGCCTGCACACTTGGGCTGTGGCATGTACGCATGTGTTTCTCTCTCTCTCTCTCTCTCTCTCTCTCTCTCTCTCTCTCTCTGTCTCCTATTAAAAAAAAATCAGGGGCTGGAGAGATGGCCTAGCAGTTAAGAGCGCTGACCGCTCTTACAGAGGACCCGGGTTCGATCCCCAGCACCCACATGGCGGCTGAGAACCGTCTGAAACTCCGATTCCAGGAGAACTCCAGCTCCAGGGGAACCCGACACCCTCTTCTGACCTCCGTGGCATTGCACGACACGGGTGCACAAACCTGCATGCAAACAGTACATTGATACACATACAGAAATAAATAAATGCCGGGCATGGTGGCGCACGCCTTTAATCCTAGCACTTGGGAGGTAGAGGCACGCGGATCTCTGAGTCCGAGGCCAGCCTGGTCTACAGAGTGAGTTCCAGGACAGCCAGAGCTACAGGGAGACCCTGTCTCAAAAAGACAAAAACAAAAACAAAAACAAAAAAAATCAAACTATGCCGGGTGTGTGTATACGGTCAAACATGGCAAGGAAGAGAGTCCTAAAATTACTGGAGTAGGGTGCATGGGGCAGAAAGTAACTGGGAACTACTTTCGTGTTGTATTCTTTTCATTATTTTTTTAATTGGTCTTTTTGAGACAGAGTCTCCCTTTAGTCCCAGCTGGCCTGGAGCTCACTATGTAAACAAGGCTAGCCTTGAACTCACAGAGATCCGCCTGCTTCTGCCTCCTGAGTGCTGGGATTAAAGGCATGCACCACCACAGCTGGCTCATAATGTTTAAAAACAAAAATAATTTCTCCTCTTTCAGGTTCTACAGTATTGATGGCAGAATAGTCATTGCCCTGTTTCTAGACTAAGGAATCTATGGGCTTTCTGTTTATAGATTTATGATTCCACAGTATCTTCCCAATAATGTCTTTCAGAGTTTTAGTTATTGCTATGGCTTATATCCACTGAATTAAAATTTGAAAGATCCAACACTCAAATTCCAGGCTTTCCTAAACTGCAGAACAATTAGGGTTGGTTGGAAGGATTGATCATATGGCAATTGAAATTATTTATGGACACTTATGGGTTACTTTAGGATAAAAATGGGAACTTCTCTCTACAGTGATAGAGGAAGAAGTATTTTTATTTTTTTATTTTATGTGTATGCGTGTTAGGCCTACATGTATGTAAGTGCACCCCTGTCATGCAATTTCTGCAGAGTACAGAAGAGAGCATTGGATCCATTGGAACTGAAGTTACAGATGGTTGTTGGCTGCCATGTGGGTTCTGGGATTCAAACAGGGTCTTCTACAAGAGCAGCCAGTCCTCTTAACCACTGAACCATCTCTCTAGCCCAAGGAAAAATATTTACATTGGCCAGGTCTTCTTTTTTTTTTTTTGAGACACAGTCTTACTATGTAGCTCTGGCTTGCCTTGAGCTCATTATGTAGACTATATAGACCGGGCTGGCCACAGATTAACTGCCTACCACTGCCTCTTAGTGCACTACCACACTCAGTTTGGCCATGTCTTATATGACCAAGTTGCTCTAAATCTAGACAATGCCATTCAGAATCCTAGTGAAATGCCTAGGTAAAGATATACATAGGACCCATAGCAGATAATCTGTATCTAGATCCTGTTTAGGATGGTGTAAACTGGTATAAACTCTAGGCTAAGGACAGACTTCTGATCCCATCATTCACATAAAAGTAGGAAGGGTTGGGAGGAAACCAACATCTGACAAAACATTGATTTCCAGAATATATAAACTACTCAAAAAACAAGAAAGAAAACAAATGACCCATTGAATAGATGGAGCAAAGAGCTGAACAGAGACTTCACAAGTGAGGAATTAGAGATGGCTGAGAAACACCTTAAGAAGTGTTCGCCAGGCGTGGTGGCGCACGCCTTTAATCCTAGCACTTGGGAGGCAGAGGCAGGTGGATCTTTGTGAGTTCAAGGCTAGCCTGGTCTACAGAGTGAGTTCCAGGACAGCTGGGGCTACAGGGAGACGCTGTCTTGAAAAGACCAAAAAAAAAAAACAAAAAAAATAAAACGTGTTCCGCATCACTTATTATCATTACAGGAACAAAATGGAAACTTCCAAAACCATTTAAGATATCATCTTACTCCAATAAGACTGGCTAGGATCAAGAAAACAAATGATACCAAGTGCTGGAGAGGTTGTGGGGAAAGGGGAACACTCATCCACTGCTGGTGGGAATGTAAACTCGTACAGCCACTATGGAAAGCAGTGTGGAGAACCCTTGGAAGACTTGGAATGAACTTGCCACCCGACCCAGCCATACCACTCCTAGGCATGCACCCTCAAGACTCACCCAATCGCAGAGATATATGCACGGCCATGTTTATTTCAGCTCTCTTCACAATAGCAAGGAGCTGGAACCAACCCAAATGCCCCTCAACTAATGAGTGGAGAGAGAAAATGTGGTACATCTACACAATGGAGTTCTATGCAGTGGTAAAGAAAGACAACATCATGAGCTTTGCAGGAAAATGGCTGGAGCTAGAGGACATCATGCTGAGTGAAGTAACACAGTCCCAGAAAAACAAACGATGAATGGTATCCCTCATCTGTGGATGCTAGCGCCAATTATGTAGCTGTAAGTATTTCTTGTGCACGGCCCCTTGAGCTTTTGTCCAAAGCAGTTGGGAGTGATGCATATTGGAAACAACAACAACAACAACAGAAATGACTGCATTGAAGAACTGACTGAAACAGTGAACTTCTGCTGAAAACAGTCAACTTCCACATGGAGAATATTGAGAAAGACTGAGAAAGAGATGAAAAGCATGTTTGGCAGAATGCATGAACTCTGGTGGGGTGGGGGAATTGGGGGGGGGGACACGGGTCTAGATTTGATTAAAAAAATTTCACAAAAAAAAAGTAGGAAAGGTATGGCAGCCGACTAATCACAGTCCTCTGGAAGTGGAGGCAAATTGGCTGGCTACATTGACAAGGTCTGGGTTCATTGAGAGACCCTGCTTTGTTAAATAGGTGGAGAGAAAGCTGATGGTGTGATTACACGCCTTTAATCCCAGCACTCAGGAGGCAGAGGCAGACAGATCTCTGTGACTTCAAGGCCAACCTGGTCTACATAGTGAGTGCCAGGCCAGCTGGGACTACAGGGAGACCCTGCCCCCCCAAAAAAAATAATAAGTGGACAGCAATCAGAAGACACCAATCAACCTCTGATCACCACACACACATGTACACGGCATGTTCACCCACACACGCAAGTATGCATATATACAACTACACACCACACATACACACAAAATATATGTAGCATAGATTGATAATCAAACTTAAGATCTTATTGCTGAGACTCCCCTGGCCTCCCTCTCTGATATCAGTGGACCTGCCAGGGAGCATGTCCTAATAAACCTCCTTTTATACTTTGTTAAAAAAAAAAAAAAAAGAAAAAAAAAAGATCTTATTGCCTCTGCCTCATAAGTGCTGGAAATACAGATGTGTGCCACTATGCCTAACCTGAATTCTTTTTCAGTGCTAGAGAACAAACTGAGGCGTTACCATACTAGGTGCACACACACCACTGAGCAGCATCCCCAACCAGCTATCTGGGGATTTTTCCATAAAGAAGGCACATAAGGCATTAGCCAACCATCAATTACATGTCATTCCTTTCCCTGAGACCACACCCACATCTTTCATATAAACAAGATTCAAACAAAGTAAGAAAAAAATGTAGCTGGGCATGGTGGTTCATGGCTTTAATCCCAGCACTCAGGAGGCAGAGGCAGGCAGAGCTCTTTGAATTCAAGGCCAGCCTAGTCTGCATAGAGAGTTCCAGGGCAGGTGGAGCTGCAGGGAGACCCTGTCTCAAAAAGACCAAAAGAAAATGAGGGAGGGAGGGAGGGAGGGAGGGAGGGAGGGAAGGGAAGGGAATGCATCTGTGTTAGAAAGCATAATACAGATGACAGAAGACTCATGGTATTCAAACTTGACACCAGTGATCTCTGGAGTCTCCCACGTGAAACCTTATGATTTTGCTCACTCATGTTCATTTTGATTTTTTTCTATTTGCATTGTAGATTATGAAATTACTGTATAAAAATAAAATAGGTCTGGTTAGCTTAGCTTTTTATTTATTTTAATTTTTTTATTTTTTGGTCTTTTTGAGAAAGGGTCTCCCTGTAGTCCCAGCTGGCCTGGAACTTGCTATGCAGATCAGGATGGCCTTGAACTCACAGAGATCCACCTGCCTCTGCCTCCTGAGTGCTGGGATTAAAGGTGTGCACCACCATACTTGCCACCCTGGTTAACTTTATAATGTGAATTCAATGTTCCTTAGATGTCATTAGGAGACTATTATACAAACAATAAGGTCAGTGCTTTTTGTTGTCTTGGGTTTTATAAGTTGTTTGTTTTATTTCCAGATATGGTGGTGCTGGCCTGTAAGCCTAGCTACTTGGGAGGCTGACAAGAGGATGGCAAGTTTGTGGCCTGTTTGGTATATATAAAAAGACTAGCCTGGGCAACTTATGGAGACTGTGTCCCAAACTTTAAAAGGGAGTGGAGTATGGTGGTGCATGCCTCCCAGCATTTGGGAGGCAGAGACAGATGGATCTTGTGAAATCAAGGCTAGCCTGGTCTACATACTGAGTTCTAGGCTCACTGGAACTACATACTCAAACCCTGTCTTAAATAAATAAGCCAGGTATGCTAGCGCACCCCTTTAATCCCAGCACTCAGGAAGCAGAGGCAGGCGGATCTCTGTGAGTTCAAAGCCAGCCTGTCTACATAGTGAGCTCCAGGCCAGCTGGGACTAAAGGGAGACCCTGTCTCAAAAAGACCAGATAGGGCTGGAGAGATGGCCTAGCGGTTAAGAGCGCCGACCGCTCTTACAGAGGACCCGGGTTCGATCCCCATCACCCACATGGCGGCTGAGAACCGTCTGAAGCTCCAATTCCAGGAGAACTCCAGTTCCAGGGGAATCCGAGACCCTCTTCTGAACTCCGCGGCGTTGCACGACACGGGTGCACACACTTGCAGGCAGACAGTACATTCATACACATACAGAAATAAATAAAATTAATTTAAAAAAAATTAAAAAAAAAAAGACCAGATAGATAGATGATAGATAGATAGATAGATAGACATACAGACATATAGATAGATAGATAGATAGATGATAGATTATAGATAGATGATAGATACATAGCTAGATAGATATAGATAGATGATAGATGATAGATAGATAGATAGATAGATAGATAGATAGATAGATAGATAGGGCTGAAGAAATGGTTCAGCAGTTAAGAGCACTGGCTGTGCTTGCAGAGGTCCTGGGTTTCATTCCCAGCACCCACATGGTGGTTAAAAGGCATGCTCCACCACAGCAGGCTTAAAGACGGTTCTTAGCCGCCATGTGGGTGCTGGGAATCAACACAGGTGCACTTATACACATGCAGGCAATACATTCGATACACATAAAATAAAAATAATAAATAAAATATATAAAGTAAAAGGGGGTTGTAGATGTGACATGCTCACCATCTTTGCAAAACAGTTTCAAAGGCCTATGAACTACATAGCTTTATCACAACAGCCCCACCTCTCAGTACCAATTTTCTATATGACCAAATAACTGACAATAAGTACCTTAATGTGGTTTTTTTTTTTTTTTTTTTTTGGTCTTTTCGAGACAGGGTCTCCCTATAGCCCCAGCTGTCCTGGAATTTGCTCTGTAGACCAGGCTGGCCTTGAACTCACAAAGATCTGCCTGCCTCTGCCTCCTGAGTGCTAGGACTAAAGTTGTGCGCCACCACGCCTGGCTTAATGTGTTTTTTAAATACATATTTTTATTGAATTTTGTAGGCATTTCATACAACTTTCAAAGTGTTTTTTATTTTTATATTTGGTCTTTTTGAGACAGGGTCTCCCTGTAGCCCCAGCTGGCCTGGAACTCACTATGTAGACCAGGCTGGCATTGAACTCAGAGATCTGCCTGTCTCTGCCTCCTGAGTGCTGGGATTAAAGGCATGCGCCAACATGCCAGGCTGTTAGTTTTATTTTGGGTTTTTTTTTTTGTTTTTTTATTTTATTTATTTTTTTGTGTTTATGAACGTACTGTCTGCATGTAGGTTTGTGCACCTGTGTTGTGCAATGCCGCAGAAGTCAGAAGAGGGTGTTGGGATTCCCCTGGAACTGGAGTTAAAGACGGTTCTCAGCCACCATGTGGGTGCTGGAAATCGAACCCAGGTCCTCTGCAAGAGCAGTCAGCACTCTTAACCACTAGGCCATCTCTCTGGCCCCTAGTTTTATTTTTTATGTATATTGCTTTCATATATGGAAGTGCACCCATGCTGTGCAGCGCCTGTGAAGGTAAGAAGGTGAGTCAGATCCCCTGGAACTGGAGTTATGGACAGTTGTTAGTTACCAAGTGGATGGTGGAAATGAAACCTGGATCCTCTGTGAGAGCAGTCAGTGCTCTTAATTGGTGAGCCATCTCTCCAGCCCCACATTTCATACATCTTAATCACATTTAGGCCTTCCTCCTCCATCTAGACCCCCATAGCCTGCCCTCTGGATTTTATGCATTCTGTCATATATGTTAAGACTTATCGAGTCAAGTATATCCAGATATACTCAGTGTGAGTTCATTCACTGGATCCTGGTCAGCCTATCTAGTGTCACTCCCTTAAAGAAGACCTAGTAGTGACCAGCTGCCAATAGTTACTTGGCTAAGGTTGGGGCTTCCTGCCTATTTCCCCAGTTCTATGCTGTGGGGGTTTTTTTGTTGTTGTTGTTTTTGTTTGTTTGTTTTGTTTTGTTTTGAGACAGGGTGTCCCTGCAGTTCAGCTGTCCTGAACTCACTTTGTAGACCAGGCTGACCAGAGATCCACCTGCCTCTGCCTCCCGAGAGTGCTGGGATCAAATCTTCTATGCTGAGTTTTGGTCTGATTGAGTTTGCAAGGGAGGAAGGTTTATTTCAGCTTATACTTTGAGGCCACACAGGCCAATCATTAGGGTGGAGAAGGCATGGCAGCAGGAAGATGAGGCAGCTGGTCACACTGAATCCACCGCTAGGAAGCAGAGTGAGGTGAATACTGATGCTCAACACTGTTTCTGCTCTTTATTCAGTCTGGGATCCTTGCCCACAGAATGCAAGGAATAGCCCTCTTTTTTTCCATGACTCCCCATTCACAATACAGACCAGGCACAGTGGCCTAGGCTGAGGTGTACATGGGATAGGTTTGCTCTGCCTCCTCTTTCTATACAGTCAGTGTAGAAACACAGCCTGTGGTAAGCTCCAGGAGGCCAGAATAGCCCACTTTTAAGGTGGGTCCATTCCACCTCAACCTAATCTAGACACTCTCTCACAGAAAGGTCCAGAAGTTTACAATCATGGTGATTTGGGGGGGGTCTCTTTTGAGACAGGGTCTCCCTCTGGCCCCCCAAGGCCTAGAACTCACCAAGTAGACCAGGCTGGCCTAGATCTCACATAGATCCTTCTGTTTCTGCCTCCCAAGTACTGGGATTAAAGGCCAGTACCACCAAGCCACCCAGCTTCATGGTGATTCTTTTTTTTTTTTTTTTTTTTTT
>VZQC01015416.1:24690-39690 GCA_009823505.1 Rhizomys pruinosus
ACCCGGGTTCGATCCCCAGCACCCACATGGCGGCTGAGAACCGTCTGAAACTCCAATTCCAGGAGAACTCCAGTTCCAGGGGAATCTGAGACCCTCTTCTGACCTCCGCGGCATTGCACGACACGGGTGCACAAACTTGCATGCAGACAGTACACTCATACACATACAGAAATAAATAAAAATTAATAAAAATTTTTTTTTTAAAAATTTAAAAAAAAATAAATAAATAAAGCAAAAGGGGGAGGGGGAGAAGGTAGGGAGAAAACCAAGCATTCCCAGAAAGTCCCTTTGTGACCCCTTCATCACTATTTGTATTTGTCAGAGTCCAATAAAAGACCACTGTGCTTTTGTGTCTGTGTGTGCACATACATATATGAACCATGATCCTGGCTTACAGTTGCACACTATCAGTCTCTGTTTTCTCTCAGGTGTCTTCATATGCTCATATTAATATAAGAACTCCTGTTGTCCTAGTGAACTAGGGGCTCACTCTTCTTCAGTTTGAGCTCATCTGTAACTAATCTGTTTCCAAATAAGGTCAGATTCTAAGGTATTGGAGTTAGGTATATAGTTAATTAGACTATCATGTCTTTATTAAATTTTTTTTTATTTTTGTATGTGTATGAGTGTACTGTCTGCATGTAGGTTTGTGCACCCATGTCATGCAATGCTGCAGAAGTCAGAAGAGGGTGTCGGATTCCCCTGGAACTGGAGTCAAAGACAGTTCTCAGCCGCCATGTGGGTGCTGGGGATTGAACCCAGGTCCTCTGCAAAAGCAGTCAGTGCTCTTAACCACTAGGCCATCTCTCCAGCCCGTCTTCATTAAATTTGTTTTTATTCTACGCATGAGTATTTGCCTGCATGTATATAAGTGCACCTGTTTTTGCAATGCCCAGGGAGGCCAGAGGAGAGCACTGGATTCCCCTGGAATTGGAATTACAAATGGTTGTTAGCTGTAACAGCCATGTGGTTTCTGGGAACTGAGCCTGGGTCTTCTGCAAGATCAGCCAGTACTCTTTTTTTTTTTTCTTTCTTAGAGCATGTGACTAGAGAAGCCAGTACTCTTAAACTCTGAATCAACTCTCCAGCCCCCTTTAACATGTCTTTTTTTTTGGTCTTTGAGACAGGGTCTCCTTGTAGCTCCAGGTGTCCTGGAACTCACTATTTAGACCAGGCTGGCCTTGAACTAACAGAGATCTGCCACCTCTGCCTCCTGGGTGCTGGGACTAAAGGCGGCCATCACCAGGCTTGGCCTTTACTATGTTTTTTTAGGGAGTATAAAATTCAATTTATCGGGCTGGAGAGATGGCCTAGCGGTTAAGAGCGCCGACTGCTCTTACAGAGGACCCGGGTTCGATCCCCAGCACCCACATGGCAGCTGAGAACTGTCTGAAACTCCAATTCCAGGAGAACTCCAGTTACAGGGGAATCCAAGACCCTCTTCTGACCTCCGCGGCATTGCACGACACGGGTGCACAGACTTGCATGCAGACAGTACATTCATACACATACAGAAATAAATAAAATTAAAAAAAATTTCAATTTATCATAAATGTGATTATCATGATGTCTGTTCTTAGGGGGAAAACTAAACTTTTCACCATTCAGGCTAGTGTCTCCTGTAGGTTTCTGTTCTGTTTTTGTTTTTGGATTTTGGAGGCAGCTCTGGATATGTAGCCCAGGCTGGCCTCCCAAGTGCTGGGATTATAGGTATGTGCTTCCATCTAGGTGTTTTTATTTTTTTTTAATTTCATATGACTGCTGAAAACCACATATACTATATATGTGAATGCATGTGTATAGCTGAAGGCTGTATAACAAAACCACAGTGCCAGGTAAGGAAAATCTCCCCTTTGAGTTGTTGGTCAGGGTAGTAAAAAGACTCCTAAAAGTAATACAGGCTATTGCCACAGTCCTGATTGTCTCCCAGAACTTGAAGGTAAGATCCTATTGCTGAAGACATGACATACTTCAGACACAGGACTTAGAGCAGCTGAGCTGGAACTGACCTGGAAGCCTCTTCCCTGAAGATTGGGTCTCATAGTATCAGAAAGTACTATGCAAGTTACAATGATTTTTACACTGGGAGAAAACCAACCAATGGTTCTACTCAGCTATAAAGCTTAGTTGCTCTATTAAATCAAAGACATTCTTTTCTGTTTCTTTTTTGCTTAGTGTATTAGCATTCTGATGTTGTGACAAATGTCAATGATAATTCAACTTAGAGAAAAGATTTGTTTTCCTCAGTTTCTGAGGTCTCACTCCAGGGTCTCTGGGCCCTGTTGCTTTGGGTCTGTGGCAGCAAATATGGAAGCATATCACAAACATGCCTAGAGGTTTGTCTCCTAGCTGATTCTAAGTCTAGCAAGTTGACATTCAATATTGACCATCAACACATCCTACCTCCTAAATGTTCCCTCGCTTCCAAACAGCCCACAATATGACAACCAAGCCTTTTGGCATACAGGCCTTTGGGAGAGACATTTAAGATAAAAAACATAGCTTAATCCTTTAAAAAAAATAGGGGCTGGAGAGATGGCTTAGCGGTTAAAAGTGCCGACTGCTTTTGCAGAGGACCCAGGTTTGATCCTCAGCACCCACATGGTGGCTGAGAACCGTCTTTAACTCCAGTTCCAGGGGAATCCCAACACCCTCTTCTGACCTCCGCGGCATTGCAGGACATGGGTGCACAAACCTACATGCACACAGTACATTCATACACATAAAAATAAATAAAATTTTTTAAAAAATGAAATTTTAATTTGAAATTTATTACATTTTGCTTTAAGATGAAAATTTTATGATTTTAACCTTTATTTCTACAATAAGTTGCATTTATTTATATATTTATATCTTTACAAGGAAATTTCAATATAGAAAATATTAAAAATGTAATTGAGCTGGGCATGGTGGCACACACCTTTAATCCTAGCACTTGGGAGGCAGAGGCAGGCGGATCTTTGTGAGTTCAAGGCCAGCCTGGTCTACAGAGCTAGTTCAGGACAGCTGGGAGGCTACAGGGAGACCTTGTCTTGAAAAGACCAAAAAATAAATACATAAATAAATAAAAATATAATTAACTGGGATTTCTGAGTTTGGTAATAGCCTGGTTTTTATTTTTATTATTTTACCATCATACAAAAACAGACTTTGTTTTGGGAGATTGATTTCTAATTTATGGCAAGTTTTATTTTCAGAGATAAATCTACAGAACACCACATTCTAATTCAACCTTAAAAACAGGAATGCTGAGCCGGGCGTGGTGGCGCTCGCCTTTAATCCTAGCACTCAGGAGGCAGAGGTAGTTGGATCTTTGTGAGTTCAAGGCCAGCCTGGTCTACAGAGCTAGTTCAGGACAGCTGGGGCTACAGGGAGACCCTGTCTCGAAAAGACAAAAACAACAACAACAACAACAACAACAACAAAAAACCAGGAATGCTGAGCCGGGCGTGGTGGCGCACGCCTTTAATCCTAGCACTTGGGAGGCAGAGGCAGGCGGATCTTTGTGAGTTCAAGGCCAGCCTGGTCTACAGAGTGAGTTCCAGGACAGCTGGGGCTACAGGGAGACCCTGTCTCGAAAAGACCAAAAAAAAAAAAAAAAAAAAAAAGGAATGCTGGGGCTAGATAGATAGCGGTTAAGAACTTATACTGCTTTTGAAGAAGACTAAAGTTTGATTCCCAGCACCTAGCTCACAACTGCAGCTCCAGGGGATCCAGTGCTCTTTCCCAGCACCTGCACTTACATGTGGATACCCACAAACAGACTCTTAGGAGAATTCTTAACAACTGCCTGACACTCCAGTTCCAGGTGATCTGACACCCTCTAATGACCTCTGAGGTCACTGCATGACGTAAGTGTGCCTACCTACATGCATGCAGTACACCCATATACAAAGTAAATTAAAAATAAATTTTTAAAAGTAAAATCTTAAAAAGAAAACCCAGCATGTAAAGAATGTTCTTATTATTTTGTAGGAAGTTTCTTCTTTACACTTTCAGTTAACCAGGACTTTGCCTTTTAATTACCCCACTGACAGTGTGCCTTCAACTGATCCAGTCACATTAAATTATTTTAGCTCTCAGCAACAGTTTGGTGATCTCTTTCTCCAGGTTAATCACTGCTATTATTGGTACACCTTTGTTCACCTTGTTAACCACAATTCTCTGGCTGTCTAGATTTAGACCCACAGTATTTCAGGTACCTAAGCTGGAACAGAAAGCTAAGTACCTGCATTTTGGGGTTGGTAACTGGCCACCTTGACTATAATCAATGTTCTGGTTTTTGTGTTGTTTTTCTCCAGTTTGGCCTTTTAAAAAATTCTATTTATTTATTTGTTGGTTGGTTGGTTATTTTTGACAGGATCTTGTTATATAGCACAGGCTGACCTGGAGAACATTTTGTAGCCCATAATGAGCCTGGATTAATTCTGCCTCAGCCAACTAAGTGCTGTGATTATAGGCACATGCTCCCACACAACCATCTATCTCATTTTTGTTATTGAGACAGGATCTCATACAGCCCAAGGGGCTCACTATGGAGCTGAGAATAATCTTGGATTTCTGATCCTCCTGCTTCCACCTCCTGAGTTCTGGGAAGCAATTACAGTTGCATGCCATCACACCCAGTTTTATACACTGCTGAAAAAGAGCACCTAGGTCTTTGTACATGCTAGGCGAGAACTCTACTGACTGAGGCATATCCCAAGCTCTTGTTTCTGGAGCTAAAAATGTGAATGGTTTGTGAAAACTGATTATGCTGTATACCTATGACATATAATTCTATGTATTTCTGTACTACTTCAATAAAACATTAACAGGAATTAAATTGAGACTAGAAGCTGTTCCTTCTGTAGGATACCTAGCTGCCCCAATTTCTGCTCATCTCAACTGAGTAAACCCTGGGTTGGTAAAGCAAGCAAGACTTCATCTTCAAGCTTCAAGTGGTATATAGCTAATCTAGTCACACACTTAATATTCTCAGAGTTAGGGACAGATTTTTTTTGTTGTTTATTTAATCAGTATTCAGTTTACTTCTTTTTTTTTTGGTCTTTTTCGAGACAGGGTCTCCCTGTGGCCCCAGCTGTCCTGGAACTCACTTTGTAGACCAGGCTGGCCTTGAACTCACAAAGATCCACCTGCTTCTGCCTCCCAAGTGCTAGGACTAAAGGTGTGCGCCACCACGCCTGGCAGTATTCAGTTTACTATCCTTGCTTTTCAGCAGTCACTCAAGCCAAAGGAATTCTTGTTTAGTAGATTGGTTTTTAAGTTTTCTCTAGGTGGTTTCTATATTTGTATTTTTCTGGTTTTGCTTAGGTTTGAGATTTTACAACATTATTTTTATTTTATTCTATTCTGTTTTTATTTTTTTTAATTTTATTTTTTATTATTTTATTTTATTATTATTTTTGGTATATAGCCCTAGCTGGCCTGGAACCCTCTATGTAGACCAAGTTAGCCTCGAACTCTGAGAGATTTGTTCTCTGCCTCTGCCTCTGCCTCTGCCTCTGCCCCTGCCCCTGCCCCTCTGCCCCTCTGCCCCTCTGCCCTTCTGCCCCTCTGCCTCTGCCACTCTGCCCCTCTGCCTCTGCCTCCTGAGTGCGGGGATTAAAGGCGTGCACCAACACATATAAAAATACATTGTGGGGGCTGGAGAGATGGCTCAGCGGTTAAGAGCGCTGACTGCTCTTGGAGAGGACCCGGGTTCGATTCCCAGCACCCACATGGTGGCTAAGAACCATCTTTAACTCCAGNAAAGAAAGAAAGAAAGAAAGAAAGAAAGAAAGAAAGAAAGAAAGAAAAATGAAATCCGCTGACCACAGAGGGTGAGTTGTAGAAAGGAGTAGTTTATTATAAGGAGTTTAGGAGCGAGAAAGCAGAGTTCCTATGCAGCAGGAGGGTCCCTGGGAGTGGGATTCTACTGAGTCTCTCTACCTAGGAGTTAATAAAGATTTAGTGAAGCGAGGAGAGGAAAGGGAGATGAGCTGGTCTGTCCAGTCTTCATTTCAGGTGTCCAGGTCCCTCAAGGTCCTGGTCACTGGGTCCTGGTCATGTCCTCAGGATGTGGTCTCTGCCCCTCCCTCTGCTCCTGCCCCTGCCCCTGCCCCTGCCCCTGCCTCTGCCTCTCTGCAGCCCCTGGAACTATGTAGATCAGGCAGGCCTTGAAATCACAGAAATCTGCCTGCCTCGGCCTCTGCCTCTGCCTCTGTCTCTGCCTCTCTGCCTCTCTGCCTCTGCCTCTGCCTCTGCCTCCCGAGTGCTGGGATTAAAGGTGTGCACCACCGCGCGCCCCGCATTACTCGTGGATTTTTTAATGTTCTGAGATATTCAATCTAAATACCACTTCTTTTCTTTCACAGTATCTGCAGATGTTAACTGAAGCAATTAAATTTGTGGAATTTTTACATTCTTTCTTTAAAATACATGCTTCACCGTGTTGTTCCTATTTGGACCTGTGGGTAGAACGAGTTCAGTTAATTCATTTAATTTGGGAAGAACTGTCATCTTTAAAATTTTTTGTCCTTTTACGAAGGACCATGATAAGCCTCTTTATTATTTCAAGTTTAATTTTATTCTGGGGTATGATTTTGTACTTTTCTTCGTATGATTTCTAGATTTTTCTTACTAGGACTTATTTCTTATTTTCTGGGTTTTGCTGTTGTTGCTATTGTGAATGGAATCTTTCCTTATTCCCCATTCAAATCTGAAGCCGCAGGGCGACAAGATCTCTACCTCCTGGTTTGGCTGTAAAACTCTATGGTTTCTCGGTTCTATGAGAGCATTCCACTCCCGCCTACCTTATCTGAATCCGAAGGAAGGTGGCAACAGCGAGTCGCCAGGCGAGGATCCTCTCTATCTGGCCTTTGTTCTCCTCTCGGTGCTCTTGCGCAGGCGCAGTCTCCTCCGCGCGTCCCCTCCTAGACAGCGGGTCCCGCTCTGTAGCGCCGGCGCACTGGCGCGCTCCGTTCACACGCTCCGCGGCCTGTAGGCGCCGCGAGTTCCGGCTGTCGCCGTCGCCGCTGCGTCTCCTGGAGGTCGGTTGCGACGAGTAACGGCGCCAGGACGAGCCCCGCGCCTTCCTTTGCGATATGTACCCGAACTGGGGCCGGTATGGCGGGAACAGCCACTATCCGCCGCCGCCGGTCCCGCCGCCGCCGGCGGTGGCGCTTCCTGAGGCCTCGCCAGGGCCCGGGTACTCGAGCTCGACGACTCCCGCGGCCCCTTCCTCATCCGGCTTCATGAGCTTCCGAGAGCAGCACCTGGCGCAGCTCCAGCAGCTGCAGCAAATGCACCAGAAGCAAATGCAGTGCGTGCTCCAGCCCCACCACCTTCCTCCGCCCCCGCTGCCGCCCCCGCCGGTGATGCCGGGGGGCGGCTACGGAGACTGGCAGCCGCCACCGCCACCGATGCCCCCGCCACCTGGGCCAGCCCTCAGCTATCAGAAGCAGCAGCAGTACAAACACCAGATGCTCCACCACCAACGAGATGGGCCTCCTGGTTTGGCTCCAATGGAGATGGAGTCCCCCCCTGAATCTCCCCCCGTACCTCCCGGACCCTTTATGCCCCCTTCTCAGTCGTACATGCCTCCACCCCAGCCACCACCCTCGTACTACCCTCCGTCCTCCTCTCAACCTTACCTGCCTCCTGCTCAGCCGTCTCCTTCCCAGTCCCCACCTTCCCAGTCCTACCTGGCACCCACCCCTTCTTATTCTTCCTCATCTTCGCAGTCTTATTTGAGCCATTCTCAGCCCTACTTACCCCCTTCTCAGGCATCTCCTTCCCGCTCCTCCCAGGGCCATTCTAAACCCCAGCTACCACTACTGTCCGTCCCTTCTGGGAATAAGACAGCTGTCCAGCAAGAGCTTTTGGAGAGTGGGGCCAAGAACAAGAGTGCTGAACAGAAGCTAGCTGCTCCTGAGCCAGATCCTTCTACAATGACTCCACAGGTAAGAAATCATCTGCCCGAGTCATATCTTTCACCTATTTGAGCAGGACCTATTTGACCAGGCCTTGTGGCTTTTAACCAGCTAGAGCCTAGCCTAATTCCAAAACACAATGACTAGCTAGCTCATTTGTACTCCAATAGATTCCTTAAGAGTCAGGCATGACAGCCAGTTTCTAATTAGCTAACTGTGGATTACTAAAAGCACAGTGAAGATGTAGTGGGGTGGCACTGGAATTATTTCTCTGGTACAAGCCCTGGTTTCCTTTGTAGAATATATGGCAAAGAGCCTTATTTAAATTTTTTTTTTAACTGAGATTTTCATGGAAGTGATATAAAAAAGAAACTTCTCAAAAGACTGATGCTTAAATGCATCTAAACTTTATTACCAGGTTACTTCTTTATAAACAACCATGTGGGGGCCTGAGATAACTTTTATCTTACAGAATTCAGAGTTCTTTAATCACAGCACTCGAAAGGCAGAGGCAGGCAGATTTCTGTGGGTTTGAGGCCAGCCTGGTCTACATAGCAAGTTACAGGCCAGGCAGAGGTGAAAAAAACAAAAGCAAAAAAAGGATTGTCAGCACACAAAGGATGGAAGTCTTGTCTTCTGAGCATCCTAATGGTTCTTATCACCTGTATATCACCATCACTTCAAGATAGTTTTTTTGTGTGTGTACGAATGTACTGTCTGCATGTAGGTTTGTGCACCCATGTCGTGCAATGCCGCAGAAGTCAGAAGAGGGCGTTGGTTTCCCCTGGAACTGGAGTTCTCCTGGAATTGGTGTTACAGACGGTTCTCAGCCGCCATGTGGGTGCTGGGGATCTAACCCAGGTCCTTTGCAAGAGCAGTCGGCGCTCTTAACCGCTAGGCCATCTCTCCAGCCCCTGGAATCTTTTATACATAAACCCAAGCTGGCATATCACTATGTAGCCCAGGCTGGCTTCAAACTCTCCATCTTCTTTCTTCCAGCTCCCAAATACTGGAATACAGGCATGGGTAACCTGTGCAGCTTCTATTTCCCTTTGTTTTATCTTCCCTCTTTTTTTTTTTTTTCATATTTTATTTATTTATTTATTTTTTTTTAATTGTATTTATTTATTTATTTTTAACAAATCTAGACCCGTGTTCCCGCTCATTCCCCCACCCCGTCAGAGCTCGTGCATTCTGCCAAACATGCTTTCCATCTCTTAGTCTTTCTCAATATTTTCCATGGGGACGTTGACTGTTTTGAGCAGAAGTTCACTGTTTCAGTCAGTTCTTTGATGCAGTATTTTCTGTTGTTGTTGTTGTTTCCAAAATGCATTATGTCCAACTGCTTTGTACAGAAGCTCAGGGGGCCCTACACAAGAAATACTTACAACTGGGTAATTGGCACTAGCATCCACAGATGAGGGATACCATTCGTCGTTTGTTTTTCTGGGACTGTGTTACTTCACTCAGCATGATGTCCTCTAGCTCCAGCCATTTTCCTGCAAAGCTCGTGATGTCGTCTTTCTTTACTGCTGCATAGAACTCCATTGTGTAGATGTACCACATTTTCTCTATCCACTCGTCAGTTGAGGGGCATTTAGGTTGGTTCCAGCTCCTTGCTATTGTGAAGAGAGCTGCAATAAACATGGCCGTGCATGTATCTCTGTGGTGGCGTAAGTCTTGAGGGTACATGCCCAGGAGTGGTATGGCTGGGTCGGGTGGCAAGTTCATTCCAAGTCTTCCAAGGGTTCTCCACACTGCTTTCCATAGTGGCTGTACGAGTTTACATTCCCACCAGCAGTGGATGAGTGTTCCCCTTTCCCCACAACCTCTCCAGCACTTGGTATCATTTGTTTTCTTGATCCTAGCCAGTCTTATTGGAGTAAGATGATATCTTAAAGTGGTTTTCATTTGCATTTCCTTAATGATTAGTGATGTTGAACAGTTCTTGAGGTGTTTCTCAGNACAGGGTCTCCCTTTAGTCCCAGATGGCCTGGAGCTCACTATGTAGACCAGGCTGGCTTTGAACTCACAGAGATCCGCCTGCCTCTCCCTCCCCAGTGCTGGGATTAAAGGTGTGCACCATCATGCCAGGCTCACAAAACTCCAATTCAGGAGAACTCCAGTTCCAGGGGAATCCGACACCCTCTTCTGACCTCCGTGGCATTGCACAACACGGGTGCACAAGCTTGCATGAAGACAGTACATTCATACACATACAGAAATAAATAAAAACTAAAAGATTCCAAAAGACAAGTATACATTATTCTAATTATACTGTGGTTTGGTGTTGAAGAGACGAAAGTTTTGCATATGGGACATTGATGAAACAGTAGTATAAGTGATTGTGTTAGCTTACAACAAATTTGTACCCATTCCTCAGGGTTATCTTCCCCCAGCTTGTCCTATTAGAGAACCCACCTATCTTGCTGGATTTGGTGGCACATATCTGTAATCCTGGTAGTCAAGATATTGAGGCAGGAGGATTGCAAGTTTCAGGCCATCCAGGGCTTATATAGTGTTTTCTAGGCTAGCCTGGGCTACATGGCAAGATCTCTTTTCCACCCATCCTGAGGTTTCCAGTGTTTTGTTGTTGTTGTCAGACTTGAGTTAATTCAAACTAAAACTTTAACCAGGACTTTTCTGGCCTTACAGAGAAATACAGAATGAATTGTACATTTGGATTTTGTTATTGTGCTGGGGATTGAACTCCATGCCTTGAGCATGCTAGGCAAGTACTCTAGCACTCAGCTGCATTCTCAGCCCTGGCTTTTTTTTTTTTAAAGAAGGGTGTGCAAGTAAGACTGTACATTTTTTGTTTTTTTGGTCTTTTAGAGGTAGTGTCCTCCTGTAGCTCCAGCTGGCCTGAAACTTGCTATGTAGACCAGGCTGGACTTGAACTCAGAAATCCTCCTGCTTCTGCCTCCAGAGTGCTGGGATTAAAGGTGTGTACTGCCATGCCCAGCTGATCTAAGTACTTCTTTTTTTTTTTTTTTTTATTTTTTTTTTTAATTTTTATTTATTTCTGNGGCGCGGGGGGGGGGGGGAGCCCCGGGGCTACAGAAGCAAGGGACAGGCCGGGAGGGGGGAAAAAACAAAAGCAAAAAAGAGGGGCGCACACAAAGGAGGGAAGGCGGGGCGGCGGACGCCGAAGGGGGGGCGTAGCACCGGGGAGACACCAGCACGGCAAGAGAGGGGGGGGGGGGGGGGACGAAGGGACGGGCGGAGGGAGGGGGTGGGCACCCAGGGAGGGCAATGCCGCAAAGGCCAGAAGAGGGCGGGGTTGCCCCAGGGAAGGGAGTTCGCCGGGAAGTGGTGTTACAGAAGACGGTGGCAGCCGCCATGTGGTGCGGGGGGAGCAAACCAGGTCCTGTGCAAGAGCAGTCGGCGCTCATTAAACCGCTAGGCCATCTCTTCCACCCCGGGAAGCTTTTTATACATAAACCAAGCTGCTGGCATAATCACTATGGAAGCACAGGCTGGCTGCAAACTCTCCATCTTACGTTCTTCCAGCTCCCAAATACTGGAATACAGGCATGGGTAACCTGTGCAGCTTCTATTTCCCTTTGTTTGTTTTCTTCCCTCTTTGTTTTTTTTTTTTTCATATTTTATTTATTTATTTAATTTTTTTTAATTGTATTTAGGTTATTTATTTTTTAACAAATCGAGACCCGTGTTCCCGCCCATAACCCCACCCCGCCAGAGCTCGGGCATTCTGCCAAACATGCGTTCCATCTCTTAGTCTTTCTCAATATTTTTTCCATGGAGGGACGTTGACTGTTTTTGAGCAAAAGTTCACTGATTTTATCAGTTCTTTGATGCAGTATTTTTCTGTTGTTGTGGTTGTTTCCAAAATGCATTATGTCCAACTGCTTTGTACAGAAGCTCAGGGGCCCTACACAATAAATACTTACAATTAGGTAACTGGCATAGCATCCACAGATGAGGGATACCATTGTCGTTTGGTTTTCTGGGACTGTTGGTGTTACTACTTCACTCAGCATGATGTCCTCTACTTCCAGCCATTTTCCTGCACGCTCGGGATGTCGTCTTTCTTTACTACTGCTTGCATAGGAAACTCCGTTGTGTAAATGTCCCACATTTTCTCTATCCATTCGTCAGTTGAGGGGCATTTAGGGTTGGTTTCAGCGCTTTGCTATTGTGAAGAGAGCTGAAATAACATGGCCATGCATGTATCTCTGTGGTGGCGTAAGTCCTGAGGGTACATGCCCGGAGTGGTAGGGCTGGGTCGGGTGGCCAAGTTCATTCCAAGCCTTCCAAAGGTTCTCCACACTGCTTTCCATAGTGGCGTAACGAGTTTACATTCCCACCAGCAGTGGATGAGTGTTCCCCCCCTTTCCACCCACAACCTCTCCAGCACTTGGTATCATTTGTTTTCTTGATTATCTTCCCTCTTAAGGAGAAATTTATATATTCCTGCTATCCTGTCAATCTTTTGCTATTCTGTGGAAAGCATATCTTCAGACAGATGTCTCTCATCATCAACGCGATCACAATCACCAACACTTTTTTTTTTTTTTTTTTTTATTTTCTTTTTTTTGTTTGGTCTTTTGAACAGGGTCTCCCTTAGTCCCAGAAGGCCTGGAGCTCACATGTAGAACAGGCGGGCTTTGAACTCACATATATCCGCCTGCCTCTCCCTCCCCGTGCTGGATTAAAGGTGTGGCCACCATCATGCCAGGCTCAAAAACTCCAATTCAGGAGAACTCAGTTCCAGGGAATCCCGACACCCTCTTCTGACCTCCCCCCCCCCCCCACCCCCCCCCCCCCCCCATCTTTTTTTTTTTTTTTTTAACCTCTGAGCCATATCTCCTGCCCAAAGACAGTACATTCATTACACATACAGAAATAATAAAACTAAAGATTCAAAAGACAAGTATACATTATTCTAATTATACTGTGGTTTGGTGTTGAAGAGACGAAAGTTTTGCATATGGGACATTGATGAAACAGTAGTATAAGTGATTGTGTTAGCTTACAACAAATTTGTACCCATTCCTCAGGGTTATCTTCCCCCAGCTTGTCCTATTAGAGAACCCACCTATCTTGCTGGATTTGGTGGCACATATCTGTAATCTGTATCAAGATAATTGAGGACAGGGATGTTGCAAGTTTTCCAAGGGCCATCCATGGCTTATATAGTGATTTTTTTAGGCGAAGCCTGGCTAACATGGCAAAAGACTCTTTTTCCACCGCATCCTGAGGTTTTACAGTGTGTGTTTTGTTGTTGTTGTCAGACTTGAGTTAATTCAAACTAAAACTTTAACCAGGACTTTTCTGGCCTTACAGAGAAATACAGAATGAATTGTACATTTGGATGTTTGTGTGTGTGTGTTCTGGGGATTGAACTCCATGCCTTGAGCATGCCGAGGCAAGTACTCTATCACTCAGCTGCATTTCCAGCCCTGCTTTTTTTTTTTTAAGAAGGGTAGGCAAGTATACTGTACATTTTTTGTTTTGTTTTGGTCTTTTAGAGGTAGGTGTCCTCCCTGTAGCTCCGGCTGCCTGGAAAATTTGCTATGTAGACCGGCTGGCTTGAACTCAGAAATCCTCCCTCCTGCTGCTGCCTCCAGAGTGCTGGGTTAAAGGTGGTGGTACTGCCATGCCCAGCTTATCTAATACTTCTTTTTTTTTTTTTTTTAATTTTTTTTAGATTAATTTTTTATTTTATTTCTGTATGGTTTATAATGTACTGTCTGCATGCAAGTCTGCACACCCGTGTCGTGCAACGCCGCGGAGGTCAGAAGAGGGTGTCGGATTCCCCTGGAACTGGAGTTCTCCTGGAATTGGAGTTTCAGACGGTTCTCAGCCGCCATGTGGGTGCTGGGGATCGAACCTGGGTCCTCTGTAAGAGCGGTCGGCGCTCTTAACCTCTAGGCCATCTCTCCAGCCCAATCTAAGTACTTCTATATGAATATTGGTTTTGGTTTTCTGTCTTGTCTGAAATGAACTTCTTTTAATGCTTTGAACATTTCAGTGCATCTAAGTCTTAGTGAGAAATAGAAATAGAAAGTAATGCAAGGATGAAGTTTGAGATTTGGGCATAGATCAGATCAAGAAGGGCTTTATCTCGGGCTGGAGATTTCGTTCAGTTGGTTAAGTGCTTGCTTATCATGCATGAAGCCTTGGGTTCTGGGCCTGGCACTGCATTAACTGGGTATAGTGGTACAAACCTGTAATCTCAGCACTCAGGAGTTGAATACAGGAGGATCAGGAGTTCAAGGCTACATAGGTGGTTTGAGGCCAGCCTGGTATATAGGAGAACGTTAATAATAAAAATAACAGGGGCTGGAGAGATAGCCTAGCGGTTAAGAGCACCGACTGCTCTTGCAGAGGACCCGGGTTTGATCCCCAACACCCACATGGTGGCTGAAAACTGTAACTCCAATTCCAGGAGAACTCCAGTTCCAGGGGAATCCAACACCCTCTCTCTGACCTCCGAGGCATTGCACGACACGGGTGCACAAACCTACGTGCAGACAGTACATTCATACACATAGGAAAAAAAAAGGTGTGCACCACCATGCTTAAAATAATAATAATAATCTCAGTACTCAGTAGGCAGAGGCAGTCAGATCAGTGTGAGTTTGAGGTCTACTTGGTCTTTATATTGAGTTCTACATAGTGAAACCCTGTCTCAAAAAAAGGAAAAGCCTCTGTTAAGGTCATTCCAATTACTTCAGACTTCTCTCTTCTCAAAACTATATGGCCTTCAAGGCACATATCAAAATTCAGGATCTCTGATCAAGCCAAACCTGTATACATCATCCATGTGATTTCTTTCACAATGTAAGGCCTTGTGTCGGCAGAGCTGCAGTGCTTATCTTTTTAATTCTCTGCAGTAACCAGGACAGTGCTTTGCAACTTGTAGGCTCTTTACAAAAATCTGCTAAGATTGAAGAGTCATCCTCTCAACAAGAAAGTAAATGTTTCTGGGGCTGGAGAGATGGCCTAGCGGTTAAGAGCACTGACTGCTCTTGCAGAGGGACCCGGGTTTGATTCCCAGCACCCACATGGCAGCTGAGAACCGTCTTTAACTCCAGTTCCAGGGGAATCTGACACCCTC
>VZQC01015416.1:44690-47953 GCA_009823505.1 Rhizomys pruinosus
TAGAGGTATTATATAATATTGAAGTATTTGTTGACTACAGATAAATGTTTAAATAAAGCCAGGGTGTGGTGTCGCATCCTTGAATCCCAGCACCAGGAGGCAGCGGCAGAGGCCATTGTGGATCTCTGAGTTCAAGCCAGTCCTGGTCTACATAGCGAGCTCCAGGCCAGCTGGACGCTAAAGGGACCCTGTTTCAGAAAGACCAAAACCAAAAAAGGTAAATAAGAGACATGTCTATTTCTGTACAGGCAACATTTACTATGTAAGGAGAAATACAGTGTGTCATGGTATTAGGAAATATAAAATATCCCTAGACTATTCTGTAAGGAACTAGAAAAGGTAAGATTAAAAAAATCATTATTCTTTCTTGGGACAGTGTCTCATGTAGTCCAAGCTGGCCTTGAACTTGCAGTGTGTTGAAGAATGACCCAAACTGCCTTGATCATCCTGCGCTCACTGTCCGGAGTTCACTGTCAAACCTAGCTTTTTTTTTTTTTTCCTGTCTTTTTACCATTGTATTTACGGTGCTTTGTTGTTGTTGTTTTGTTTTGTTTTGTTTTGTTTTGAGACATGGTCTCCCTGTATTCCCAGCTGTCTTGGAACTCACTTTGTAGACCAGGCTGGCTTCGAACTCACAGAAACCCCCCTGCCACTGTCTCCTGAGTGCTGGGATTAAAGGTGTGTACTCGTATACCTGGCTATGTTCACAATGTTTTGCACATATAGGTCCAAAAGAGATGTCTTTCTATTTGGGAGCTCTATTGTAATTGAAGTGGCCACCTTTGTTTATTTTATTTTTTTTTTATTTTTTTGGTCTTTTCGAGACAGGGTCTCCCTGTAGCCCCAGCTGTCCTGGAACTCACTCTGTAGACCAGGCTGGCCTTGAACTCGCAAAGATCCGCCTGCTTCTGCCTCCCAAGTGCTAGGATTAAAGGCGTGCACCAACATACACGGCCCTGAAGTGGCCACCTTTATTAAGAAATATTTAGCTGGACATGGTGGTACAGTCATTCAATAGCAGTACTCAAGGAGGATGAAGAGTTCAAGGCCAGCTTTTGCTGTAAAGGGAATTTGAGGCCAGTGTGGACTAAATGAGACCCTAGCTCTAAAAAAGCAACAAAATAATAAAAATGAGCAGATATTATTCAGATACAAGTTCAGTAAGGGTCTCTGAAAACTCAGGGTGAGAATAGTAGGCATGAAATGCATCAGGGCAGACCTATGGACTTTCTGTGAAATATAGTGTTTAGCCATTAAGGGATTTTATATTGGCAAATGTGATACATTGGCTACCATAGTGGTGCTGGGGTTGGAATCAGGGCCTTGTTCATCCTCGGCAAGTATTCTACCACTGAGTTACACACCTTGCATCCTAGATGACATTTTCTAAAGCTCTCTTTTCTCTCCATGTGGAAAATAGAATTGAAAAGCAAAAGAATGACTTAGAAAAAAGTTGTTCAGGTAATCCAGGCGAGAGATGATAGTGTTTTGGATTTGGATGGTATTAGTGGCAATGGAAAGAAGTAGGAAAATTGTAGAAATACTTGGCTGCTAGAATCTAGTTGGAGATGACTTGAATAGTTGTGCCAAGGGAGACATTAAGGTTTTCTGAGTTTTGGGATGGGCTACTAAGGGACTGATAGTCCCATTTATTAAAATAGAAAAGCCAGGAGGAGGAGGGAGGGGGGGGCGGGGAAGGAGGAGGAGGAGGAGGAGGAGGAGGAGGAGGCTTGGAGATGATGAGAAAATGATGAATTAACTTTATGCATGCAAAGTTTGAGGGTCCTTGGAAAATAAATTCCAAATGGAGATGTCCAGATGGAAGTTAGATACAGATATGGATCTAGAAGGAAGGTTTGTTGAATTGTCAGTGCAAAAATGGTATTCTAAGACATGGAAATAGATGAGCTCTTCTGAGGAGTGTGTGTTGGGTAAGAACAGGTTGTGGCTAGCCTCACAGAATCACAGCACTCAAAAGAACCAGTGGAGTAATGTCCAAACTAGGTGGACAGCAAATCAAGACAGGGCAATGCCACAGATTGTGAAAGGAAAGACACTTTTGGGAGCAAGAAGTGGCCAAATGTGTCAGGAACTTGCTAAGAGGTCAGTCAGGATAAAGACTTTGAGTTATCGTTTGCTCTTACTGACATGTAGATTATTGTTGACCTTGGCAGGAGCAGTTTCATAGTGACTGAAGCCATATTGCATTGATTTGAGGAGTGATGGAAGGTGAGGATGGGGATGGTGAGTATAGACAACTCTTTCAAGAAGTTTTTAACTGAAGGGGAGTAAGAGAAAATCAGGGCAGGAACTGGAGAAACGGAGTAAAAAGCATTCGTTTCTTCATCTTAAAAATGGAGACAATTTAGCCGGGTGTGGTGGCGCACGCCTTTAATCCTAGCACTTGGGAGGCAGAGGCAGTCGGATCTTTGTGAGTTCAAGGCCAGCCTGGTCTACAGAGTGAGTTCTAGGACAGCTGGGGCTGCAGGGAGACCCTGTCTCGAAAAGACCAAAAAAAAAAAAAAAAAATGGGGACAATTTACTTAGTAGCCTTAGTTCCTAAAGAGGAGTGTGAACTTCATAGATATTTAAAATGATCATTTTAACTCAATTTCTAAAGCAGCAATCTGATTCATTATGTTGCCAGATATTTTCCCTCTTGTTTTATAGACATAGAACATTTATCATTACAGTTGTTGCTAATAGTCTAGAAAGATTAATTCTCCAGGATCAGTCTTTAAAATGTTACATATACACACTTTTTATATTTCCCTCCTTGGGAAATCGTTTAGTACTTAGTTGAGTACTATGCCAATGGCAGGTAGTCAGTGTTTCTTGAGTAAATTAGCATCTTTATCAGCAATGATGTTTGTGGCAAATAATACTTTTGTTCTTTATGTCTTAGATCCCTTCATTTATTCTCTTTGTGTGTTGTTATCTGTATGTTGTTTGTGTATATTAGTATACATGTGTGTGCACATACTTATGATAATCAGAGGTCGATGTCAAGTGTCTAGTTTTTCTCTCCCTTATATAACAGGGTCTCTCACGGAACCCAGAGCTCTCCAACCTGGTTAATCTAGCTAGTTTACTCTAGGAATCTTATCTTTGCCTCCCAATTGCTGGCATTACAGATAAGCTACCTAATATGGGTGCTGGAAATCTGAACTCAGGTCCTCCTGCTTCCACAGCAAGACCTCCTGAGCCATCTCTGCAAGTTCCGTTCAGTCTCTCTCCTTTTTTTTTTTTTTTTTTTTTTTTTT
>VZQC01015416.1:55503-162939 GCA_009823505.1 Rhizomys pruinosus
TTTGTTTTGTTTTTTTGTCTTTTTGAGATAGGGTCTCCTTGTAGCCCCAGCTGTCCTGGATCTCACTCTGTAGACCAGGCTGGCCTTGAACTCACAAAGATCCGCCTGCCTCTACCTCCCAAGTGCTAGGATTAAAGGCGTGTGCCACCACACCCGGCTTGAATGCATGTTTTTTTATAAAAGGGTAATCGCAGATTTTTTTACTCTTAGAAACACTAAATAGCACTTCAACATTATGATTAAGGGCATTTTAAAGAGTAAGATCATTAACCAAAATATTAAAATGAGAAAAATCTGTCACTACACCATGAAGAGCTAGAACCCAGAAGGCTAAGTATCAACTTATTCTACCTATTGGGGATATGCCTATTAGGCCACTCAAAGTTTTTACTGCTCTTTACATGTTTTGGGGGGTTTTTTTGAAATTTTTTTTATGTGTATGAATACTGTCTGCATGCAGGTTTGTGCACCATTGTTGTGCAATGCCGTGGAGGTCAGAGGAGGTTGTCGGATTCCCCTGGAACTGGAGTTAAAGACGGTTCTCAGCCGCCACGTGGGTGCTGGGGATCGAACCCTGGTCCTCTGCAAGAGCAGTCGGCGCTAGGCCATCTCTACAGCCCTGCTCTTTACATGTTTAGGAAAGTTTAGCAAGTATTGATTGGACTTACAAATTTCTCTCTCTTTCTCTTTCCGTGTGTGTGTGTGTGTGTGTGTGTGTGTGTGTGTGTGTGTGTGTGTGTTTACCTATACTGGCATGTTTGTAGGCAAACAGGTTGATTTTGGGGATATCTTTCCTCATTTTTTTTTTACCTTGGTCTTTTTTTTTGAGACGGGCTCTTTCACTGAACCTGGAGCTTGTCATTTTGGCTAGGCTGATTTGCCAGTGGACCCTAGGATCCTTCTGTCTTCCAGCCCTGGGGTATCAGCCAGCACTGCAGTAGTTGGTTTTGATGTGAGTTCTGGTAATGGAAACTCAGGCCTTCATGCTTGTATATCAAGCACTTTATCCACTGAGGCATTTCCCAGCTCTTGTTATTTTGTTTTTGTTGTTGATTTGTTTGTGTTAAACAATGTCTTGATACATAACCCCAGCTGGCCTCATATTCATATATTCATGGCCTGTAACTCAGACTGCCTTTTTTTTTTTTTCTTTTTTTTTTTAGACAGGGTCTCTCTACAGCCCCAGCTGTCCTGTGTAGACCAGGCTGTCCTTCTGTCCTTGAACTCCCAGAGATCCTCCTGCCTCAGCCTCCTGAGTGCTGGGATTACAGGGGTGCATCACCACGCCCAGTTTAGACTGGCCTTTTTCTTTAACCTTTCCAAATTCTGGTATTATACTTTTGCACCACTGTGCCCATCTATTTTCTAGCTTTTTTTTTCCATACTGAAGTTACTGGGTTTTGTTGTTGTTTTTGTTTTTTGTCTTTTGTCTTTTTGAGAATTAAATTGCAGTGTAATTTGGAAGATGAATTGATGAATCTGAAATTTTGAAGTAAATAGAAAAAAAATGTTGTCTTTTCAAATTAGGGTCTCTTTTTAAAAATTTTTTAATTTATTTTTGTATGTGTATGAATGTACTGTCTGCATGTAAGTTTGTGCACCTGTGTCGTGTAATGCTGCGGAAGTCAGAAGAGGGTGTCAGATTCCCCTAGAACTGGAGTTACAGATGGTTCTCAGCCGCCATGTGGGTGCTGAGGATTCTCAGGGTCCTCCGCAAGAGCAGTCGGCACTCTTAACCGCTAGGCCATCTCTTAACCCCTCGAGACAGGGTCTCTTAACTCGCTATGTAGACCATGCTGTCCTTGAACTCAGAGGTCTGCCTGCCTCTGCCTCCCAAGTGCTGGGATTAAAGGCGTGCTCCACCATGTCCAGCTGAAAAATTTTTAAAACATATATCATCAAGTATATGTGTATCTGTGTAAGGATAGACTAATGGTACAATAGGTATTTAAAAGAGGGGTATTTGGAATAAAGACCAAAAGGTGTGATTATTTGGTTTTGTTAATTATAAGACTCCTGTGATTAAATCTTAGCAAACTAAAGGGAGATTGTAAACAGTCAGCTATGTGATTTGAAAGGATTTCCCAATCATGTATCAAAAAGACTGTTCTCAGTGCTGGAGAGATGGCTCAACAGTTAAGAGCACTGGTTACTTTTGTAGAGGACCTGGGTTCAGTTCCCAGTACCCACATGGTGGCTAACAGCCACTCATAACTCTAGTTCCAGGGGAGCTGATGCCTTCTTTTTTTTTTTTGGTCTTTTTGAGACAGGGTCTCCCTGTAGCTCTGGCTGTCCTGGAACTCGCTTTGTAGACCAGGCTGGCCTTGAACTCACAAAGATCCGCCTGCCTCTGCCTCCCAAGTGCTAGGATTAAAGGCGTGCGCCACCACGCCCGGGGAGCTGATGCCTTCTAGCCTCCATGGACACTGAATATATTGATGAGGAAGATTTCTAAGTTTAAGGTCAACTTTGGTTACATAATGTATTCCAGGCCAAATTAATAAATACAAAAAGACTGTTCTCACAGAAGCATTTTGTTTGTTTGTTTGTTTGTTTGTTTGTTTTTAGATAGGGTCTCATGTAGCTCTAGCTACTCTGGAACTTGGCTAGGTAGACCAGGTTGACCTCAAACTCACAGAAATCCACCTGCCTGTACCTCCTGAGTGCTGGGAATGAAAGGCATGTGCCACAAGGCCTGGCCAGAAGCATATTCTTTTTGAGAGTAAAAAAAAGTATCTGCGGTGATGACACGAAAATAAATAAATAAATAAATAAATAAATAAATAAATAAATAAATAAATGTATGCTAGTTGAACCTGCTAGTCCAGGCCTATAATCCCAGCTACTCAGAAGGCTGATAGAGGAGGATCACAAGTTCCAGACCCAACTTGGGTCTGGGGCAAGTCTGGGCAACATAGTGAGAGACTGTCCAAAAAGAAAAGAGATCTGGGGTAGAGCTTGGTGATAGAGCACTTTCCTGGCAGGCACAAAACCCCAGATTCAGTACCCAGCATTGAAGGGAAAAAAAAAGTATATAGAATTATTACATGTAATTTAATTTAAATATATACAACTGGGAGAAGAATTATAATTTTTCTTCATCTTGTGAAGTTGCTTTTTTTCAGTCTAGCTTTGCTTTTTCTTACATTAGCTATATGAACACAGATAAAAATGTAGCCTAGTCAAAACCAGTTACAGAGATACATGATTATCCATTAAAATCTTTAAAAATGGGCCAGAGAGATGGCCCAGCAGGTAAATTCCCTTGCTGCTAAACCTGTTGACCTGAGTTCAATCCATGGGACCCACATGGCATAAGGAAAGTCTCTTATGGGTTGTCCTCTGATCTGCGCACACACACTTTGACAAGCGTGCCCCCCCCACATATACACTCACACATTCGGAATAAATAAAATTCTTAAAAATGGCTTGTATTTATAGGAACAACAACAGTATTGGTATCGACAGCATCTGCTTAGTTTGCAGCAGAGGACAAAAGTACATTTGCCAGGACACAAAAAGGGTCCTGTCGTAGCAAAGGATGTACCAGAACCTGTAAAAGAAGAAGTTACAGTACCTGCCACCAGTCAGATTTCAGAACCTCTTTCATCTGAGGAGCCCCCATTACCACCTCCAAATGAGGAGGCGCCACCTCCTCTCCCACCTGAGGAACCCCAGGTAATTAGTGTTTATTAAGTCATCTAGCTTTTTGTCTGACTCATTTGTGGATACTTTTGTCATAAATTAATATATATATTCATGTGTTTAACTACCTGTAAAATTCCACTTGTGAAGTAATCAGATGTTTTCCTATCAGGTTTAATGAGAGAAATTTTTTTTAGAAGGATGAGAGTAAAGAATTAGTTACTCTTCTGAATGGAATGTCTCAGCACAAAAGGGAGATGCCCATGTGTATTCATAGAGCCAGCACAGGGTAAGAGTTAAGAGTTTCTTCTTTTGGGTCATCTGCCCAAACACTGCCACTTATGGTGGTGACTCTGGGCAAGTTAGCTAATCATTCTCAACATTAATTTCCTCATCTGCAAAATGGACATATTCAGCTCTTATGATTATGAAGCATTGAAAATGACCATTTTGGTCACACAAAGCATAATGACTGGATAATGGAAAGTTACCACAATAGTCCAAACGCTGTTCCCCCAACTTCACTGAACCATGATTGCATTATAGTCCTGAAAAATGACAAGAAGGAAGAAAGGGAGAGGGGGAGGGGAGAGTTTTCTCATAGGTTGAACAATACTGTAATTGCAGATTTACTTCCTGCTGGGGAAATAGTTGTCCTATTTAATAATGAAATTGTTATTCCAGTGAAGACTGTAGAAGTTAAACACCTTTGTATCACTATCCATGATAGTAACATAGATAGGGTGTTTTGTCTAAATATTGGATAGTTCTTTTTCAATCAGCCTGAGTTGTAGGGATTCTGAGCTTGATTAATTTGGTTGCTATTTTATGACTTACAGAAAATTGTATTTTTTCTTACCTTTAGTCTGAGGACCCAGAAGAAGATGCCAGATTAAAACAGTTGCAGGCTGCAGCAGCACATTGGCAGCAGCACCAGCAACATCGAGTTGGCTTCCAATATCAGGGAATAATGCAGAAACACACTCAGTTACAGCAGATTCTACAGCAGTACCAGCAAGTTATACAACAGCCACCACATATACAGGTAAGTACTTCATAATTGAGAAGGAGGAAGTTGTCCCAAGAAGGCATAAAGGATTTGTTACTCCTAAAGCAGATTTTAGTGCGGGTAAACTAAAGAGAGCAAGTATTGACAATTAGATGTTTTCCAAAGGAAGTCCAAGTAGTTAATCTGTCACATTGTCTGAGGATGTGGGAAAGGGTAGGTACAGTAGGGTCTCTTGGTCACATCAATTTGGGACAGATGTTAGAGTACTTTTGCTAAGACATTTAAGAGCTACAGATTTTTACCACATTACTATAAGTGAATCTGTTATACCTACAAACTGCTATAGTAATAAATAGATAAGTATACAACTGATCAGAAAGGCCAAAAGTGTGTCCTCTTTCTCTCTCTCTCTCTCTCACACACACACACAAACAAAAGAAAAAAAAAACACCTAAGCAATATTCCATAAATAATAAAATGACTTAGATATTTGTCTTATACTTTGAGGTATAATCTTCTGTCTATATGTTCCAGTAATGGATTTTCAAGTTCTTAAAAATGATCCTTTAGATTTAAAAGCTCAAAAAGACAGGGGCGTGGTGATGCACGCCTTTAATCCTAGCACTTGGTAGGCAGAGGCAGGCGGATCTTTGTGAGTTCAAGGCCAGCCTGGTCTACAGAGTGAGTTCCAGGACAGCTGGGGCTACAGGGAGACCCTGTCTCGAAAATAGAAAAAAAAAAAGCTCAAAAAGAATAATTGCTGAGCTAGAATTTGTATTAGCATTTGGTTGTTTTTTCCAACTCTGATAAGTTACTTAAATAGTTCACAGAAAGAGGAGTGATCATCGCAGAAAATAATTTTACCTGTTACCTTTTAAATCTTTAGTGTTCTAATTTCCTAAGGCTTCATATGCCCTTGAGTCTTTAATATTGTTTTGTTTTGTCTTTTTGAGACCGGGTCTCCCTATAGCCCCCATCTGGCCTGGAACTCACTCTGTCGACCAGGCTGGCCTTGAACTCACAGAGATCTGCCTGCCTCTGCCTCCCAAGTGCTAGGATTAAAGGCGTACACCTGCCCAAGTCATTCATATTGTAATTTAGGATTCTTTTTTTTTTTTTTGAGACAGGGTCTCCCTTTAGTCCCAGCTGGCCTGGAGCTTCGTCTCTCGACCAGGCTGGCCTTGAACTCACAGAGATCTGCCTGCCTTTGCCTCCCAAGTGCTAAGATTAAAAGGTAACACCATACCCAGTTAGGTTTCATTCTTTTTATTTTTGGTCTTTTTGAGACAGGGTCTCCCTGTAGTCCCAGCTGTCCTGTAACTCGCTATGTAGACCAAGCTGGCCTTAAACTCACAGAGATCCGCCTGCCTCTGCCTCCAGAGTGCTGAGATTAAAGGCCTATTGGATTCATGCCCTGCAGGATTCATTCTTTTTTTTTTTTTTTCTAATTAAAAAAAATTATTTATTTATTTATTATTTTTTATATGTATGAGTGTATTCTCTGCATGTAGGTTGGTGCACCCATGTTGTGCAATGCTGCGGAGGTCAGAAGAGGGTGTCGGATTCCCCTGGAACTGGAGTTAAAGATGGTTCTTTGCTGCCATGTGCATGCTGGGAATTGAACCTGGGTCCTCTGCAAGTGCAGTCAGTGCTCTTAACCACTGAGCCATCTCTCCAGCCCCAGGATTATTCTTATGTGACTGTCTTGAAAGAATTTTTTATCCTTTATTTATAGACCATGTCTGTAGATGTGCAGCTTCGACATTATGAGATGCAGCAGCAACAGTTTCAACATCTCTACCAAGAATGGGAGCGAGAATTTCAGCTGTGGGAGGAGCAGCTCCATTCCTATCCACATAAAGATCAGCTTCAGGAGTATGAGAAGCAGTGGAAAACATGGCAAGGACATATGAAAGCCACTCAGACGTATCTCCAGGAGAAAGTCACTTCATTTCAAAACATGAAGAACCAGTATATAGGGAACATGTCCGTGCCACCCCCATTTCTTCCTTATGCTCAGATGCCTCCACCTCTACCAACATTGCCCCCTCCACTGTTACCTCCATCATTGCCACCTCCAGTGATGCCCCCTGCCCTACCTTCCACTGTGCCACCACCTGGCATGCCTCCACCTGTCATACCTCCTTCTCTACCAACTTCTGTGCCCCCACCAGGGATACCTCCATCCCTATCTTCAACAGGGCTACCACCCGTTCTTCCTCCACCTTCCCTCTCTTCTGCAGGGCCACCTCCTGTTCTTCCCCCACCATCTCTTTCTTCTGGGGCCCCTCCACCTGTCTTACCCCTGCCACCATTATCTTCTGCCACACCTCCTCCAGGAATACCTCCCCCTGGAGTTCCACAAGGGGTGCCTCCTCAGTTAACCACAGCCCCAGGCCCGCCAGCTTCTGGTTCTCAGAGCTCACAGGTCCCTGAGAAACCAAGACAAGCACTGCTTCCTACACCTGTGTCATTTGGTTCAGCCCCGCCTTCAACTTTTCACCCTCTACCACAATCAGAACAAGTGAATTCCAAATCTCTGAACAAGTCTACTCTGCCATTCAGTTCATTCTCATCTGAGCAAGGACTTGGAGAATCATCTACTCCATCTCAATCTGTCAGTACAAACAAGGACATGCCAGTGAGGTCAGGTGGACTGCTTCCAGATCCTCCTAGAAGCAGTTACTTGGAAGGTCCAAGAGGCCCAAGGTAGGTCTGGTTTTTGGTGTTTTTTATTTTTGTTTGTTGACTAATGTTGCATAAGCTTTAATGGAATTCAAAGATTAGTTTATGCAATTTCTGTATTTTCTTTGTACTTATATATAGTCATGGTTTCAATGTTGGTATTATTTGCTAATTTGACCTGACATAACTTAGAAAAGGTTAAATGTCCCTATTTCTTTGTGACCATGTTTTACTATTTATAGATCTTTTTTTAAATTTTTTATGTGTATGAGTGTACTGTCGGCATGTAGGTTGGTGCACCCGTGTTGTGTAGTGCTGTAAAGGTCAGAAGAGGACGTCGGATTCCCCTGGAACTAGAGCTAAAGATGGTTCTTTCCCAGCTATGTGGCTGCTGGGAATCAAACCCAGGTCCTCTGCAAAAGCAGTCGGCACTCTTAACCGCTGAGCCATCTCTCCAGCCCCCATTTGTAGATATTACAGTCCAGAATATATATAGTGTTTTAGAATAATGATTATCACTTCTTATTTTTCAACTTGGAAATAATATTTTAAGCCAAGTATACACCTGTAATCACAGTACTTGAGAAGTAAAGGCAGGAGGATTAGTAGGAATTCATGGCTATCCTGAGCTACATGTTGAGTTGAGCCCAGTGTGGGCTACAGAATATACTGTCTCAAAACAAACAAAACAAAAATGCTGGGCATAATGATGCATGCCTTTAATCCAAGTACTTAGGTAGCAGAGGCTGAGAGCCCTTGAGAGATTGAGGGCAGCTTGGTGCACATACTGAGTTCCAGACCAGCCAGTGCTACAGGGAAACACTATCTCAAAAATAAAACTGACAAGGGGCTGGAGGGATGGCTCAGAGGTTAAGAGTTCTGCCCCCCTCTTACAGAGGACCTGGGTTGAGTCCTAGCACCCACATGATACCTTACATCCGTCTGTAACTACTTCCAAGGGGTCTAATGCCCTCTTCTGGCTTCTGTCGGTATTGTATGCACTTAGTGTACTTAACATATTTGCAGGCAAAAACACACGTTTACATAAATAAATAATAAAATGAGGGGCTGGAGAGATGGTTCAGCAGTTAAGACCACCAACTGCTCTTGCAGAGGACCCAGGTTCAATTCCCAGCACCCACATGGTGGCTAAGAACGGCCTTTAACTCCAGTTCCAGGGGAATCTGACACCCTCTTCTGACCTCCGCAGCATTGAACGACACAGGTGTACCAACCTACATGCAGACAGTACATTCATACACATAAAAAATAATTAAAAATTAATCATAAAATGAATTAAAGAACAAAAAAAGAGGGGGAGATTTTTATTTATTTTTTATTTTTTATTTTTTTTTTGGTATTTTCGAGACCTGGTCTCCTTGTAGTCCCAGCTGTCCTGGAACTCACTCTGTAGACCAGACTGGCCTTGAACTCACAAAGATCCGCCTGCCTCTGCCTCCCAAGTGCTAGGATCAAAGGCGTGCACCACCATGCCTGGCTGAGAATAATTTTTTTTTTCTTTTTTTTGTCTTTTCGAGACAGGGTCTCCCTGTAGCCCCAGCTGTCCTGGAACTCTCTCTGTAGACCAGGCTGGCCTTGAACTCACAAAGATCCTCCTGCCTCTGCCTCCCAAGTGCTAGGATTAAAGGCGTGCGCCACCATGCCCAGCTGAGAATAATATTTTAAACTTACCTTTTTTGCTTTGAATTTATTTGACAAATGATTGAGCTGGCAAATAACTATTTGTTAGAAATGATTGAAAAATTATTGAAAAATCATTTTGTTCAGCAATTATTAAGTTCCTGCTTTGTATTTAAAACAAAGAATACAAGCCGGGTATGGTGGCGCACGCCTTTAATCCTAGCACTTGGGAGGCAGAGGCAGGAGGATCTTTGTGAGTTCAAGGCCAGCCTGGTCTACAGAGCGAGTTTCAGGACAGCTGGGGCTACAGGGAGACCCTGTCTCGAAAAGACAAAAAATAAATAAATAAATTAATTAATTAATTAATTAAAATAAAACAAAGAATACAACAGAAGTGTCAGAATCTCTGCCTCCATGTAGCCTTGCATCCTTTATAGTTCCCTCAGTCAAGGAGATAGCTTTCTTTTCTCCTAACCACATTATATATTTAGGGGAAAAAAATAGCGGTTGTTGATTTTTGTTTACTTTATTTTTTCCTTAAAAATCATTAAATTCAGCAGGACCTGTTGGTAAATGCTTAACATCAAGAGGCTAAAAAGATGAACTGATACCTCCCACTGAACCTGATGACCTGGGTTCCATCCCTAGGCCCAACATAAAGGAAGGAGAGGACTGACTACTGCAAATTGTCATCTGAGCCCAGGTCTTCCTCTGACACCATTTCTGTCACTGTGTTGTGGTTCTGGAGGGTATGGGCCACTTCTTCCCCTAGTTGGTCCTTTAAAGAATAGCATTTTTAGCCAGGTGTGGTAGCACACACCTTTAATCCCAGCACTCAGGAGGCAGATGCAGGCGGATCTCTGTAAGTTCAAGGTTGGCCTGGTCTACAGAGCTCCAGGCCAGCTGGGACTAAAGGGAGATCCTGTCTCAAAAAAGACCAAAAAAAAATAGTATTTTTATTTTATGTGTTCAAGTGTTTTTTCTGTATATATATGAGAACGCTATATCTGTGCAGTCAGATCCCATGGAATTGCCTGGGAACTGCAGTTATGAACAGTTTTTAGCCCACATATGGATGCTAGGAACTGAACCTAGGTCTTCTGAAAGAATGCTCTTAACCATTTGAACCATCTCTCCAACCCCTGGAAAAATATTTTCAATCAGGTCCACCCCCCCATCAGAAATTATAGTAGAAATGTATACTCCTTATTAAAAAATCCAGATTGCATGGAAAAAAATGTTAGTCATTTAATTTCATTATTAATTTTAAATGTCATAAATGTAGGATTATACTATCATAACTTCCTTTCTGCTCTGTCTGTGTATTGTTTAGTTTTCCATTTCAGTATCAATGGATTGATGTAATTTTATATTTAAATCTTTAAATACCGTATTCTTTTATGCGTATGAGTGTATTGTCTCCATGTAGGTAGGTGTACCTGTGTCCTACAATCCCTGTCAGATCCTTTGGAATTAGAGTTACAGACTATTGTTAACTACCATGTAGATGCTGTGATTTAAACCTGGGTCCTTTGGAAGAGTAGCCAGTGCTCTTAACCCCTGAGCCATCTCTCTGTTTAGTTTTAGTTTAGTAGTTTTGTTTTGTTTTGTTTTGTTTTGTTTTGTTTTGTTTTGTTTTGTTTTGTTTTGTTTTGTTTGAGTCAGGGTCTCTCTGTAGCCCCAGCTGGCCTGGAACTGGCTATGTAGACCAGGCTGGCCTTAATCTTAAAAGAGTTCTGCCTGCCTCTGTCTCCTGAGTGCTGCTATTAATTGCAAGTACCACCTTGCTTGGCCTTAATTTAAAAACAAATAATTAAGCTCACTTGATAGTGTTTGCCTGGATTGCACAAAGTCCTGAGTTTGATTCCTAGCACTGCATTAACTGAATGTGGTGATGCATGCTTATAATCCCAGCATTTGGGAGATAGAGGCAGGAGGATCAGAAGTTCAAGCTTATCCTTAGCTACATAGTAAGTTTGAGGCCAACCTAGACTACATGTTTAAAAAGAATAGAGAAGGGGCTGGAGAGATAGCCTAGCGGTTAAGAGCACTGATGCTCTTGCAGAGGACCCGGGTTCAATCCCCAGCACCCACATGGCGGCTAAGAACCGTCTGTAAGTCCAATTCCAGGAGAACTCCAGTTCCAGGGGAATCTGAGACCCTCTTCTGACCTCCGCGGCATTGCACAGCACGGGTGCACAGACCTGCATGCAGACAGTACATTCATACACATACAGAAATAAATAATAAAAAAAAATTTTTTTTTAATAAAAAGAATAGAGAAATGTATCTTTAAGCTGGGTGTGGTAGCACAAGCCTTTAATCTCTAATCCCAGCACTCTGGAGGTAGAGGTAGGTGGATCTCTGTAATTTCAAGGCCAGCCTGGTCTACTTGGTGAGTTCCAAGTCAGTCAAGGCTACCGGGAGACTCTATATATTTGTTGTTGTTTTTCCCTAAGTTAAAATCCTGAAACTACCATGACCTAGAACTCCATCCAAAATTGAAGCTAAGAGAAAGGTATAATTAGCAAGAATTCCTCTGTGTACCATAGCCATGTTAGAAAGTTTGCATACATTATTGTCTCTGAACAACCTGTGAAAGTAGGCAAGTTATTTCACAGTTTTACATACTAGAGCTGAGAGGGTAGGTAAGTTGGTCAGTCAGGATGATATGACTGGGAGAAAGAATAGACTTAAGTCACTTCCCAAAACAAAGACAGTTTTAAACACTGTTCAATGCTGCCATTCACATTCAGACAGATGTTAATTAAATTTGTAGTTTTTATTTAGTTGGAATCTTGATGTGAATTCATGTCTCTCTTCATGGTAGCTTATCACCTTTTAGCAACTTGTTACCAGACAAGTACATTCTTACGACTTCATAAAACATGTTTCTGGCTCCCACGATTTCTATCGTATTAATGTTTTGTCTCTTTGTCTACCAAATATTTGGTTTGTAAATTTAGAATAATAAGTTTTTTCTTATCTCAAAGGTACAGTTAATAATCTCAGGGCTGGAAGAATTTTAGGAACTACCTATTGTAGTTCTTCGGCTGTTCATGTTTATATTGCATTTTAGTTTGCCATGTTGGGTCTTGTATATATCACCTATTTATCATGTAAATTATCTGTCAGAAATTTTATGATGTAAATAGAAAAAGAACATTGAGATTTGGGGTGGTTATAAATAAATTGTCAGGGCAAAGCCGGGTGTGGTGGTGCATGCCTTTAATCCTAGCACTTGGGAGGCAGAGGCAGGTGGATCTTTGTGAGTTCAAGGGCAGCCTGGTCTACAGAGCGAGTTCCAGGACAGCTGGGGCTACAGGGAGACCCTGTCTCGAAAAGACCAAAAAAAAAAAATTAAAAATAAATTGTCAGGGCTAGCAAGGTGGTAAAGTCATAAAGGTACTTGCCACTAAGCCTGACAACCTGAGTTCAATCCCCAGAGTTCACACGATGGAAAAAAGCACTGACTCCCTTGGGTTGTCCTTTGACCTCCATACTCATGCTGTGACATTTGTGTACCCCCATATATACATATAAATAAATAAAATATAAACAAATCATTAAAATAAATAAAATGTAAACAAATATATTCTGCTTCAGACATCTCTGAGATGAGATTAGAATCTATAGCTTTCTGGTCCACTTTTAAGTTCTTTGTGCTTTCTATGGCAAGCAGCTGATGGACTGTACTTGAATATTACCAGTGTGATAACAAACACTGGCCGATAAAACAGTTTTATAGAAAGTTTATTTTGTGCATTAAATGTGTTTCTATAATGTATTTATTGAGTCTAGTCCAACTCTATGGAGTAGTGCACAAAATGGATTGTTATATCCCTTTTAAAAATATTTTGTTTAGGGCTGGAGAGATAGCCTAGTGGTTAAGAGCACTGACTGCTCTTGCAGAGGACCCGGGTTTGATCCCCAGCACCCACATGGTGGCTGAGAACCGTCTATAACTCCAATTCCAGGAGAATTCCAGTTCCAGGGGAATATGAGACCCTCTTCTGACCTCCGCGGCATTGCACAACATGGGTGCACAAACCTACATGCAGACAGTATATTCATATACATACAAAAATAAATAAAATTAAAAAAATTTTTGTTTAAATTAATTTTATGTGTATGAGTGTATTGCCTGCATATGTATAAGTGTACCCATGCCGTGCAATTCCCAAGGAGGTCATAAGAGGGGTATCTGATTCCCTGGAACCGGAGTTAGAGACAGTTGTTAGCTACCTTGTCAAACCTGGGAATCCAACCTGGGTCCTCAGCAAGAACAGTCAGTGGTCCTAACTGATGAGCCATCTATCTTTTTTTTTTTTTAATTTATTTTTGTATGTCTATGAATGTACTGTCTGCACGTAGTTTGGTGCACCTGTGTCATGCAATGCCCAGCAGGTCAGAAGAGGGTGGGTGGCAGATTCCCCTGGAACTGGAGTAGGTACTCAGCCGCCATGTGGGTGCTGGGGATCAAACCCGGGTCCTCTGCAAGAGCAGTCAGTGCTCTTAACCGCTAGGCCATCTCTCCAGCCCCCGAGCCATCTTTCTAACCCTTATCTCATCCCTTTTTGCACAGTGTTACTACAGTCATTTAAAAACTACTATTTATCGGGGCTGGAGAGATGGCCTAGCGGTTAAGAGCGCCGACCGCTCTTGCAGAGGACCCGGGTTCAATCCCCAGCACCCACATGGCGGCCGAGAACCGTCTGAAACTCCAATTCCAGGAGAACTCCAGTTCCAGGGGAATCCGAGACCCTCTTCTGACCTCCGCGGCAATGCACGACACGGGTGCACAAACCTGCATGCAGACAGTACATTCATACACATACAAAATAAATAAATAAAATTAAAAAAACAAAAAAACAAAAAAAAAACTACTATTTATCACTCACCACCTTGGTTTATCTGCTCTGCTAGCCATATAAACTTAATATTTTTCCCACATTGTCATTGGTTGCTATACTTTTTCTTTTCCTTTGGTCTTTCAGAGAGAGAGTCTCCCTGTAGCCCCAACTGGTCTGGAGCTCACTATATAGATCAGGCTGATCTTGAATGCACAGAGATCTGCCTGCCTCTGCCCTCTGAGTGCTGGGATTATGGGCATGCACCACCACACCCAGCTCTACTGCTATACTTTTTGACATTTATTTTTATTTATGTGTGCATGTCTGTGTCTATGTGTCTGTGTCTGTGTGTGTGTTTGAATGTCTGCATGTTAATATACAGAGGCCAGACGAAGGCATTGGATTCCTTGGAGATACAGTTACTGGTAATTAGTCACCTGATATGAGTACTGGGAGAGGAGCAACAAGTGTTTTTTGTTTTTTGGTTTTTTTAATTTTATTTATTTTTATGTGTATGAATGTACTGTCTGCATGCAGGTTTGTGCACCTGTGTCATACAATGCAGCAGAGGTCAGAAGAGGGTGTTGGATTCCCCTGGAACTGGAGTTAAAGACGGTTCTCAGCCACCATGTGGGTGCTGGGGATCGAACCCGGGTCTGCTGCAAGAGCAGTTGGCAAAAAAAAAAGAGCAGTTGGTGCTCTTAACCGCTAGGCTATCTCTCCAGCCCCCAACAACTGGTTTTTAACCATAGAACCATCCTTTCACAGAGAGATTAAATAAGTTTACTTATTTTATTGTGGGTTTTTGTTTTGTTTTGTTACTCAAAGGTATTGATTGACTTCCTCTGAGCTAAACAACAGTTTGGCTTTTTACATTAGATTTTATTAAACTAGCTCTGTCTTATCCTGAACATGTGTAGTTTTATTTTTCTAAGACTTTGACCTAACCTTTGTTTACATCTCATCTAGTTGGATTTGAGCCATTCAGTCAGTTGAATTCCTGGTGAATGCTGTTTACATTACTTTATATATGTGCAAAATTATCAAATGTAACTTGTTTTTCTGTTTTGTTTTGTTTCATTTTTTTAGATTTTAAAATTTTATGTGCATGAGTGTTTTGCCTGTTGTATGTAAGTGCACCATGTGTTTTGCAGTACCATGGAGACCAGGAGAGGATGTCAGATTTCTTGGAACTGGAGTTATGGATAGTTTGGCCACCTTGTGAGTGCTGAGAACTGAATCCAGGTCCTCTGCAAGAGGAGCCAGTGCTCTTAACCACTGAGTGATCTCTCCAGCCCCTCATTTGGTTTTTAGACATTGGGTCTTGCACAGGCTGACCTGTATTGTTATGGAGCCCAGAGTGGTTACAAACTCTGATCCTCCTGCTTCAGACTCCTGAGTGCTAGGGTTGTAGGTATGCATCACCATGCTGCGACTTGGTTGGGGTTGGCTTTTGTTTCTTGTATTGATTCCTGCTCCTGCTGTCTACTTTATTTAGAGGACTTTTCCCCAAGGTGGTTTATTTCATTTCCATTTCTACCCATCTACTTCTTTTACTCACTGAGTCCTTAAAGAGAATAGTTTGTGACTATTATTCAGAAGCATCTTTTTTTCTCAAATATAACTGAAGAATAATCTACACTGTTAAAGAACTGAACTTTGTGTTTGCTTTGGCAGCACATGTGCCAAAATTGGAACCATGCAGAGAAGGTTAGCATGACCGAGCAAGGCAGGCAGGCAAGTCTGTGAAGAGTTCCATATTTGCAAAACGAAGAAAAAAAAACTAAACAAAATGGAACTTCCTTTATTAGTTTAATTCACATTTTTGTTATAAACACGTAAATGATGTGGAAAGTTGCAGAAATTCTTAAAGATAAAAATGGGTGCTGAGCCTGGTGGCGCATGCCTTTAATCCCATTAGTCCAGAGGCAGAGGCAGGCAGATCTCTGTCAGTTCAAGGCCAGCCAGGTCTACATGGTAAGTTAGTTCCCAGTCAACTGGGGCTACAGGGAGACCCTGTCTCAAAAGACCAAATAAACAAACAAATAAATAGTGTATATAAATAAATAAATCTGGGTATAAAGACAAGATTTGAGATCAGATTTATCAAAAACACGGTTTTATAAAATGTTTTGAAGTTTCTTGAAGTCCTGATTTGGGCAGCCTATGAAAATTGACTATTTCCCAAAGGTTAAGTCAAAACTGCAACACAGCATACTACATTGTTGAGCATCAAAGGTTATAGCTTTTGACAGTGTGTGTGCCTGTATTGTTACAGCCTTTGGTTCTTCCAGTAAGCTGTCATATCAGTGGCTGTTTCCTAGAATGTAACTTTTGGGGCTGGAGAGATGGCTCAGTGATTAAGAGCACTGACTGCTCTTGCAGAGGAGCCATGTTCAAATCCCAGCACCCACATGGCAGCTAAGAACGTATTTAAGCTGGATGTGGTGGCGCCCACCTTTAATCCCAGCACTTGGGAGGCAGGGGCAGGCCGATTTCTATGAGTTCAAGGCCAGCCTGGTCTACAGAGTGAGTTCTAAGCCAGCTGAGGCTATAGGGAGACCCTGTCTCAAAAACACCAAAAAAAAAAAAAAAAGAAGAAAAAAAAAAAAGAAACCTTTTATTAAAAGATTAACATACAGAAAAGTACCAGATCATAAATATTCAACTTTGTGATTTTTTTTTTTTTTTTTACAAAGTCAATCATTCCTTAGATTGATNTAAAAGATTAACATACAGAAAAGTACCAGATCAAAAAAAAAAAAGAAACCTTTTATTAAAAGATTAACATACAGAAAAGTACCAGATCATAAATATTCAACTTTGTGATTTTTTTTTTTTTTTTACAAAGTCAATCATTCCTTAGATTGATAAATAAAAATTAAAAGTGTTTAAGAAGTCCTTAGGCTGGGCTTGGTGGCTAGCCCAATCTACATAGTGAGTTCCATCTGGGGCTGCAGGAAGACCCTATCCCAAAGATTTAAAGAAAGTCCTTTTTGATCATCTTCCTCCAGCCCAAAGTTAACCACTATACTGGCATTTTATACCACAGGTACCTATATTTTTTAGCTTTATATTAATGGACTCATACTGTACATACTCCTTTGAGTGTGGTCTCTTTCACTTGATATTGTATTCTGAGATTGTGTTGTGTGTAGCAGTCTTATTTCTGGTGAATATTCCATTGTAGGAATATACCGTAATCTGTTTACCTGTTCTAATATTGATGGTACTGATTATTTTTAGTTATGGTGAAAAATGATGTATCAATTTCTTTACATTCTATTTATTTATTTGTTTGTTTGTTTGTTTGTTTATTTAGCATGAGGGCATGGCACAGTGTGCATGTGGGAGTTGGTTCTCTCCTTCCATCATGATGGCCCTGGAGATGAAACTCAGGCCTTCAGGCCTGACTGCAGTGCCCTTACTCACTGAACAATTTCACTGGCCTGTAAGACATCTTTTGATGCTGTATATATCTAGATATGTGTATGTATGTCTGTGTGTGCACGTATGCTTTTAGGTATTTTGTGTGTGTGGCTCATGATTGCACTGTAGTGCTTTCTGAGTTTGTCATTTTCATTTTTATTGCTATATCAGATTCATCCATGTATGTGTGATAGTAGTTTGTTGCAGAGTATCTCTCCTGTACAATTTTCCTGTTTGACTATACTACAATCTACGTAAAGGAATTGTTTGATCATAAGGTCTGGTCTCTGAATGTTCTGTATTAGTAGATACAGGGTTTTTGTTGTTGTTGTTGTTGTTGTTGTTGTTTTGGTCTTTTTGGGACAGGGTTTCCCTGTAGCCCCAGCTGTCCTGGAACTTGCTCTGTAGACCAGGCTGGCCTTGAACTCACAAAGATCCGCCTGCCTCTGCCTCTCAAGTGCTAGGATTAAAGACGTGCACCACCACGCTTGGCCTGTCCTCCTCATTTATTTGACTATCCTTGTACCAGTGTTGGACTTTTAATTACTATAGGTTGTTTGCTTGTTTTGGTCTTTTGAGACAAGATCTCCTCTGTAGCCCCACCTGTCCTGGAACTCACTGTGTAGACCAGGCTGGCCTTGAACTCAGATCTGCCTGCCTCTGCCTACTAAGTCCTGGGATTAAAAGCATGCACCACCACACCCAGTAAATTACTTAAGTTTTATAATTGTTGTATTTATTCTTTATATAAACATTGTTTTCCCTCAGATTCTGTGGATCTAAAGAACTGCATGGCAATTTTTGTTTAGTTCTGTTGAGACAGGATCTCGGGTAGTCCAAGCTGGCCATGAAACTGTTTGTAACTCAGGATGGCCATGCACTAACTCCTGGTCTTCCTGCCTCCACCTGTCAAGTTTGTGGGTTACAGGTATATTCCACTGCAGCTGATTCAGATGGTAAATATTTTTATGTTTTGTTGGCCACATTTGGTTTCTGTCAAATACTGTTGTTGTTCTTCCTCTCCTTATTTAAACCTTCAGAACATTTTTAACAATCACTCTTTTTTTTTTTTAATTTTTTTTAATTAATTTTATTTATTTCTGTATGTGTATGAATGTAATGTCTGCATGCAAGTTTGTGCACCCGTGTCGTGCAATGCCGCGGAGGTCAGAAGACGGTCTCGGATTCCCCTGGAACTGGAGTTCTCCTGGAATTGGAGTTTCAGACGGTTCTCGGCCGCCATGTGGGTGCTGGGGATCGAACCTGGGTCCTCTGTAAGAGCGGTCGGCGCTCTTAACCGCTAGGCCATCTCTCCAGCCCTTAACAATCACTCTTAATTATATTGAGCCTTATAGGTAGTAGTTTGTTTATGGTGTTATAGATTATCTTGATTATTTTTATTAGGATTCTGTTTTCAAAAGCCTCTTGGTATTTAGATGAACCTTTCATAGAATCTACTGACCATTTTCAAGAAGTTTTACACCTGTATTCTATTATGAAGGCCTTTTTCTTACCACACCTGGTGAGAGGACCTAGAATTGTGAACCTCTTCCGTTATGTAGCTATCTTAAAGAATTAGTAAGAGACAGGAACTAGTGAATCTTGTGTTCAGGTTTCCCTTTGCAGGGATGGCCAGGCATGCTGGAGCACACCTGTTAATCTCAATAACAGAAGCAGAGGCAGAGAAATCTATTCCAGACCAGCCTAGTCTAGTTCCTGGCCAGTCAGGGCTACATAGAAAGGCCCTGTATCAAAAGAAGAAAGGAAGGAAGGGGAAGAAGAAGGAATTAATTTTACATGAAAACTAAATGGGGAGGAATTTGATTCTATTGTATATTCCCATGGTCTGTTGATTTCAGTATGTTTATGCAAATTGTATGATACAGATAATATCTTGCTTAAGGTTACTTGTGTTTCTTTATACCAAATTTAGAGGTTTTAAACAATTTTTAAAAGTCTTCTGAAAGTTTTATGCTGAGTTTTAGGATTTTTTTTTTTTACCCTTAATCTGTAAAACAGATTTTTAAAAAATATTTAAGATACTTTTTTTTTTTTTGGTCTTTTTGAGACAGGATCTCCCTGTAGTCCCAGCTGTCCTGGAACTCACTCTGTAGACCAGGCTGGCCTTGAACTCACAAAGATCCGCCTGCCTCTGCCTCCTAAGTGCTAGGATTAAAGGCGTGCGCCACCATGCCCAGCCTAAGATACTTTTCATAAAAGCAATGTGTGGTGCATTCATTTTTATGTCAGTATATTTAGTGAATGCATATTATGGTTTTTGCTGTATTTCAAGTATGTGTTTTATCTTAAAATGACAATATGTCATTGCATTGGATGTAAAAATAGCTTATTTTATGCAGATGTTCAATATGAATGTCTCTTCATATAATTATTCAAAAAACCTAAAAGCTCTTAAATGGAAAACATTTGGTTCTGTCATTTTGTAATAGCTCAAATATTTGAACATGAAATAGTGATTAACTATTTTTTTTTTAATTAACTATTTTATTCTTATATGTAGTCATAGAAATATATGTCAAATGGTTTCAACATTTTTCTGATCCACAAAATGAAAATAAAATTACCACCCTTGGTTGTTAGTCAGCAAAACACCAGAGTTTTTTTCACCCCTTCTACCATGTTCTCTTATCTGCAAATGATTCAGTATCTATTATCCTTTTTACTGTTTTTTACACAAGCTTCTCTCTTAACCTGGAATCCCCTTCCTGCCCTTTTGGGTTTATTTCTGTTCTTTCTGACTTGGGAATGACATTTTGTTAGCTGTGTGTTGGAATCCATCAATGAGTCAAATATTGGGGATTCTTTGGTTAGCAAGTCAAACATACTCTGTATTGTTCTGATTGTTTCTATCTGTTGACTATGGATCTTTTTTTTAAATTTTTTTTTTTATTTTTTTTTTATGTGTATTAATGTACTGTCTGCATGTAGGTTGGTGCACCCATGTCGTGCAATGCCGCGGAGGTCCGAAGAGGGTTTCAGATTCCCCTGGAACTAGAGTTAAGGACGGTTCTCAGCCGCCATGTGGGTGCTGGGAATTGAACCCGGGTCCTCTGCGAAAGCAATCGGCTCTCTTAACCGCTAGGCCATCTCTCCAGCCCAGAGTATGGATCTTTTTGAAGTCAGGTATTACTATTTCTAGCACTAGCACAGCACCTGACAGTTAATAGAGTTCCATCTTTATTTTTTTAATATTTTTTTATTTATTTTCATATGTGTATGAATGTATTGTCTGCATGTAGGTTGGTGCACCCGTGTCCTGCAATGCCACGGAGGTCAGAAGAGGGTGTCAGATTCCCTTGGAACTGGAGTTAAGGAAGGTTTTCAGCTGCCATGTGGGTGCTGGGGATTGAACCCAGGTCCTCTGCAAGAGCAGTCGGTGCTCTTAACCCCTACGCTGTCTCCAGCCCCTGAGTCCCATCTTTAGATGGTTGTGAGCTACCATGTGGGTGCTGAGAGTACCTCTGGAAGATCATTAAGAGCTCTTAACTGCTGAGCCATCTCTCCAGGACTCTCAAACATTTTCATTCTACTCTATATCTTTTTTAATTTATTTATTTATATATTTATTTCTGTATGTGTATCAATGTACTGTCTGCATACAGGTCTGTGCACCCGTGTCGTGCAATGCCGCGGAGGTCAGAAGAGGGTCTCGGATTCCCCTGGAGCTGGAGTTCTCCTGGAATTGGAGTTTCAGACGGCTCTCGGCTGCCATGTGGGTGCTGGGGATTGAACCTGGGTCCTCTGTAAGAGTGGTCGGTGCTCTTAACCGCTAGGCCATCTCTCCAGCCCTCTACTCTATATCTTTACTATGCTTCCTGATTTATAGAAGAAATCAAGACCATCAGGCCCAGTAAAACTACTTTCTTCCATGTCCATCTTCCTTAGGCTCTCCAAAGAAGAAACCTTTTATTTATTTTTAATATTTTTGTATTTATTTTTATTTTATGTGTATGAGTGTCTTGTTTACATGTATGCAAGTGCATCACATTCATGCAGTGCCCAAGGAAACCCAAGGAGGTATCAGATTCCCTGGAACTGGAGTTAAGGGCAGTTGTTAGCCACCATGTGGATACTGGGAACCAAACAAAGTTGGGACCTCTGCAAGAGCAGCCAGTGCTGCTCTTAACTAGTGAGCATCTCCAACCCCCAAAAGAAACCTTTCTAGCAAGGATTAAAGTCTAACAAAATAGCCATGCTTGTATCCTAGATATAATTCACAGTAGAATCCTCTTGAAATAGAGTCTTGGTGTTGTGTCCTTCCCCCTGCCCCCCACCCCCCCTTGCTTTTGTAACAGTTTTCCTGTAGCCCTGGAACTTGCTGTGTAAACCAGGCTGGCCTTGGTTTCACAGAGATCTGTCTCCTTCTGCCTTCTGAGTTCTGGGATCAAAGGAATATACCACCATATAAGATTTCTTGATTGTTATACTATTAGATACTGGGCTCATAGGCAGTGATAAAGATTTGATTTTAACCCTTTATTTGCCTTTATTAATTGTGACCTAGAGTCTCATGTAGCCTAGGCTGGATTTGAGTTTCTAATCTTACTAAGATTACAGTTTTGCTGCCTGGGTGTGGTTGTACATCCCTTTAATCTCAGCACTCTTAAAGGGCAGAGGCAGGTGGATCTCCAGCCTGGTCTACATAAATGAGTTCTAGGCCAGCTGAGGCTACAGAGAGACCGTGTCTCGAAAAATTAAAAGAAAAAGATTGCAGGTTCACTCCACCACATGCAGATTTTCAGATTATGTAGCTGGGGATTAAACCCAGGACTTCATGCATGCTAGGTATCTACTCTATAACTAAGCTACATCTTCAGCCTTCAGCCCCTGTATTTATAATAGTAGATTTTATTTTAGGAAGGATATTTCTTTTATTCCATTTATCATGTACTCTGCAAAATGGTTACAGGTACTTTTTTTTTTTTTAACGTGTATGAGTGTACTGTCTGCATGTAGGTTGGTGCACCCGTGTTGTGCAATGCCACGGATAATCAACCTAGAGAAAGACCTAGTGGTTCTGAATATAGATTTTAGTTTACATATTTTTAGCCACTCCTGCCTTTCCCCAGTATTCTAGTATGTACAAATCTTGACTCTTGGGTTCTCTGAGCAAGCTAGCCATTTTATCTCCTTTTGGTATAATTCTTTGTGCTCTGAAACTTACCACTGCCATTTAAAAACAAGGGGTGGAGGTATAGCTCAGTTGGCAGTGTTTGGCTAGCATGCATAAGGCGGCTTTGGGCTTAATCCCCAGCAACTACACAGACTGGGCATAGTGATGCATCACTATAATTCCAGCACTGGGGAAGTGGAGTCAGGAATATCAAAATTTCAATGTTATCCTTGGCTACATAAGGAATTCAAGGCCAGTCTAGGCTTAAAAGCAAAGCTTTTTTTTTTTTTTTTTTTCCTTTTCCTTTGAGACTATGTCTCAAATATGCTGCCGTGGCTGGCCTCAATCTCACTGAGATTCACCTGCCTCTGCCTCCAAGTGCTCGGATTAAAGGTGTGTACCACCATACCTAATAAGACCTCTATGCTTAAAAGATCAAGCTATACTAAGTCCTACCTCAATTAGGTTATTGTAGTTTTCCATTGACTTTATTCATTAGAAATTTTTTTTTGCTCGATCCTGTGTGCGTGTGTGTTCATTCATGTGTCGCAGAGGACACGTAGGTGTCAGAGGTCAACTTTAGAAGTTGGTTCTTGCCTTCCACCTTGTTGAGATAATCAACCGAGAGAAGACCAAGTGGTTCTGCATATAGATTTCTTTGTTTTGTTGTGCTACATACTTTGAACTATTTGACTTGTGAGCTATGTATATTTCTTCTGTCTCTACTTCCCATGTCACAGGAATGCTGGAATTATAGATGCTTGACATGTCCTCTGGCTTTTCATATGAATTCCAGGGATTGAACTCAGGATGCTAGGCTTTCTTAGCTAGTGCTTTTACCCACTGAGCTATTTCCCCAGTGTATTTTATTTCACCTACATATTTATGTATGGTGTTTTGGTGTATATGAGCATCTGTTTGTATACCAGAGGTTGACATCAGGTCTCTTTCTCTTATACTCTATACTTATTTACTGAGGTAAGGGCTTTTGCTGAATTCAGAGCTGGCCAGTTTTGCCAGTCTCGCTAACTAGCTTGCCTTGGAGATCATCCCCCCCTTTTTTCTATCTCCTGAGCACAGGTAGGTTACCATACTCACTCAGTCTTTATGTGGGTGCTGGGAGTCTGAACTTCAGTCCTTACACTCCCATGGCAAGTGTTTTATCCACTGAGCCACCTCCCCATCCCCATTATTTCTTTAATCACAGGGCATGGAAGTATTTGCATTCAGTCATACTCCTTATTCTCATGTGGTCCAATGTCTTCCCAAAAATTAGAATCAGCTGAGTGTGATTAGGTAAACCTATAATCCCGTTTTTTTGTTTTGTTTTGTTTTTTGTCTTTTTTTTTTTCTAGGCACTTAATGACCTTTCCAGCCCAAAGTTTCATGTGCTTCCACAATCCTCCTCCAAAACACCAGTCAGGTCTGTCACACCAATACCCCACTCTCTGTACCAATTTCCATTACAGTTTCTCTTCAATTGCTGTGACAAAACACACTAACCACTTGGGGAGGAAAGGGTTTATTTCAGCTCACATCTCCCAGGTTCATCACTGAGGAAGCCACCATAGGAACTCAGGGCAGGAACCTGGAGGCAGGAGCCGAGTCACAGGCCATGGAGGAATGCTGCTTGCTGGCTTGCTCGTTTTTGTCTTTTTTTTTTTTGAGACAGGATATCCCTATAGCCCCAGTTGGCCTGGAACTCACAGAGATCTGCCTGCCTCTGCCTCCCAAGTGCTAGGATTAAAGGTGTACACTATCACTCCTAGCTGAAAGATAGCTTTTAGCGGCCATGTGGGTGCTGGGAATCAAACCTGAGTCCTCTGCAAGAGCAGTCGGCGCTCTTAACCACTGAGCCATCTATCTTTCCAGCCCCCTATAATCCCAGTATTTAGGAGACTAATACAGGAGGATTATGAGTTCTAGGCCAGTTTGGGGTACATATCCAGACCCTATACAAACAGACAGGATCAATTACTCTCAGTAAGTATATACCCCCTCCTTTGTTTTAAAATGTCAAAGTTGGGGCTGGAGAGATAGCCTAGCGGTTAAGAGCACCGACTGCTCTTGCAGAGGACCAGGGTTCAATCCTCAGCACCCACATGGCGGCTGAGAACCATTTGTAACTCCAATTCCAGGAGAACTCCAGTTCCAGGGGAATCCCGACACCCTTTTCTGACCTCTGTGGCATTGCACGACACAAGTGCACAAACCTACATGCAGACAGTACATTCATAGACATGCAAAAATAAATAAAATTAAAAAATAATAAAATGTTGTAGTCTCAACTTCAGTTTTATAGCATCTTTGTTGGACTCTCTGTTTGGAAGTACTTCCTCCCTTTGAAATAAAGACATTTTGACTATCAAAGCCAAAAGTCAAAGGAATAGGAGCTAAATATTTTGTTGAAGCTATATTATTACTCTTCATTGATTTCCTAGACAATGAAAAAACTCTTAAGTTCTCATTAAAGGCATGAAAGGTTTCAGTTGTCCCCCGTAACCCACACTAGAAACTTTGCAGTCATCCTAGATGCTTCCTTCCACACATTGTTTCTCACTGACTACAGTACACTGCTGGTTCAGACTTCCTTTACATCACTTTGTCTTCATTGCATCTTATCAGTCACTGAGCTAGCACAGATGTCACAGAGTTCTAAAGGCAAGTCTGTTAACAAGTTAGAAATTTATTCTCTCTTGGATTTATGCAATGGATTAGAAACTTGGGTTCCTTCTTTTGTTTGTTTATTCTTTAGTGCACTGTCCTTTTCCTTATTTTACATAGTCTAGTATGTGTCGGAGGCAGCATGAAAAGAAGTGTGAAGAAGATGAGCCCTGTTGTGTACAGGAATAACTCAGAAGGATGCGTAAACCATTCCAAGTCCATTTGCCAGAGCTTGGTCACAGGTTCTAGCTATAAGAAAAATTGGGGAAGAGTATGCACTAAGACTGAAAATGGGCTAGATTATGGTTGGAAAGGGGGAGGTGAGTCTTGGAGTATCACCAACGGTGTCTGCCGTATGAGGCAAATGAGCAAGGTCTTCTGGAGATTGATGGTTGCTCCCTCTTTGCCTTATTCCTTACTTTCCTGACTTCCTACTTTCCCAACTCTGAACCACAGTAAACCACTTGTGTTTCCAAGCATGAGGACTAGTATGTGTTTCTCTGCCTTTCTCCCCATCATATTGCTTCCTTAGCTTGAGATGCCCTTGCCATCTGATTTTCATCATCCCTAACACTCTTGATTGATACTTGCCATTCAAGTCTCAAGTGAAGCATTCTGTTTCCTTAAAGGCTTTTTGTAGGACAGTGTTCCTCTCACCTGGACAATGTTGACTGTTCTCTCTTCTGTTGCTTTGTACTCAGGTAGACATTCTTCATTGTACTTCCTGACACTTAGCTACACTTGCATTCTTTTTTTATTTGACTGTAAACTCTTTGAGGGCACAGAAACATTTTGTTAAACCTTAGCTGTAGTATAGTGCCTGCTGGAGGCAAGGAATGTGAGCTAAATATTTCTTAAATTAGTTAATCGTCCATACTAAATAACATCTCTGTCCAGACATTTAAAAAATGTGTCTGCTAGTTTTGTTTTTGTTTTAAGATTTGGCCTGGTATGGTGGCACATGCCCATAATCCTAGTACCTGGGAGCCAGAGGCAGGCAGATAAATCTCTTGAGTTTGAAGCTCACTTGGTATACATAGTGAATTCCAGGCCAACCAGGGCTACATGAGACCCTGTGTCAAAAAAAATATCAATCAAGATTTTTAGTGCTGCCTCCAACAATATTTATGACTACATTGCATTTTCTTGTTAATTGTTCCTTTTGGTTATATTTAACTCTAAAAGTACTCTTAGTTGTGGAGTTTAACTTACTTTTTATTTTTTTCATTTAAAATGAGTGGGCTTTTCCATGTACAAAGACACAGTATTTATAATTGCTTTTTAACAGTTCAGTAGGTGAGTGACTTGCTGTAGGAGATCCACTGAAGTGGAGTCATATAATTTCTAAATCCAGACCTAAAACCTTCTGAGCACTACTGCCTTATTCTGGTTTCTAAGACGTAGGTGACATGGGATTTGTTTAATGACTGAGTCACTATTATAAACAAATTCTAAGGCAAGAGTGCCTTAAATATTCTTACATGGAGAATTTTTTTTTTCCTGCTTTACTGTCTTGAGTAATATCTTTTGTTTTACTTGTAGATTTGATGGTCCTCGAAGATTTGAGGATTTAGGGTCAAGGTGTGAAGGACCGAGACCCAAAGGGCCTCGTTTTGAAGGAAATCGCCCGGATGGGCCAAGACCCAGATATGAAAGTCACCCAGCAGAGGGCACTAAAAGCAAATGGGGAATGATTCCCCGGGGGCCAGCATCTCAATTTTATATTACTCCCAATACATCCCTAAGTCCTCGACAGAGTGGACCACAGTGGAAAGGCCCCAAATCAACTTTTGGACAGCAACATCAGCAGCAACCTAAGTCACAACCAGAACCTCATACAGGAAACAAAGAAACATTAGCAGACAAGAGTAGTAACCAGCAGAAGAATTTAAAAATGCAATCAGCTGCATTTTCCATTGCTGCAGATGTAAAGGATGCCAAGGCGGCTCAGTCAAATGAGAATCTAAGCGACTCTCAACAAGAGCCACCTAAAAGCCAAGTCTCGAAAGGGCCCATAGAGCCCTCTGATTGGAACAAGAATTCTCACAATGTGGAGACTGAAATGGACAAAACCCAAGGGGTTACTCAGCCTGTATCCCTTGCAAGTAAAGCTGTATCTACTCAATCCACTTTTTCCTCAAAAGCAGGGGGCATGGAGGGTGGAGAAGCAGTAGTAGTAGCAGCAGCAGCAGCATTAACCACAGATAATGATTTCAAACCTTTAGGTATTGGTTTATCTCATTCCGAAAACAACCAAGAAAAAGGGTTGCCACAGCCAGATAGCAGAGAAAATAGATTAGAAGGCAGTAGAGGTAGCACCTCATCCTACAGAGGGCCTGGACAAAGCAGAATGGAGGATACACGGGATAAAGGACTAGTAAACAGAGGTCGTGGCCAGACCATCAGTCGAGGCCCAGGGTTGGTCAAGCAAGAAGATTTTCATGATAAGATGGTGGGTAGAAGAGAAGACAGTCGAGAGAAGATGAGCAGAGGAGAAGGCAACCGTGACAGAGGGTTGGTGAGGCCAGGAAGCAGCCGGGATAAAGTGCCAGGTGGTCTACAAGACAGCCAGGACAGGAGTAGAGCTGGCAGCCGAGAAGGGGGACCACCTCGGAGGGCTAGCAGTCAGGAAAGAGGACCCCCTCGAAGGGCTGGAAGTAGGGAGAGAGTACCACCCCGAAGAGCTGGGAGCAGGGAGAGTGGATCATCAAGAGGTCCTGGTAGTCGGGAAAGAGGACTAGGAAGGCCAGATTTTGGTCGTGATAGAGTTCCATTCAGACCAGAACCAGGAGATGGTGGGGAGAAAATGTATCCTTATCACCGAGATGAGCCTCCTAGGACTCCCTGGAACCATGGAGAAGAGAGAGAACATGAAGAATTCCCATTAGACAGTAGAAATGCTCCACTTGAACGAGAAAGACTTGATGACTGGGATAGAGAGAGATACTGGAGAGAGTGTGAACCTGACTATCAAGATGATTCACTAGATCCATACAGCAGAGAGGACAGGTTCTCAGCACCACCATCTCGGTCTCATGATGGAGATAGACGAGGGCCTTGGTGGGATGATTGGGAGAGAGATCAGGATATGGATGAGGATTACAGTAGGGGCATAGATAGGGACTTGGACAGGGATGTCGATCGAATTAGAAGACCCGTGGATATATATGATAGGAATTTGGATAATGAGTGGGACAGAGATTATGGGAGACCACTGGATGAACAAGAATCGCAGTTTCGTGAACGGGATATTCCATCTCTTCCACCTTTACCACCCCTCCCACCTCTTCCACCTTTGGATAGATATCGAGATGATAGATGGAGAGAAGAAAGAAATCGAGACCATGGGTATGACCGAGATTTCCGTGATAGGGGTGAGTTGAGGATTCGAGAGTATCCAGAAAGAGGAGATACATGGCGGGAAAAACGAGATTATGCTCCTGACAGAATGGACTGGGAAAGAGAACGGTTGTCAGACAGATGGTACCCTTCTGATGTGGATAGACATTCCCCCATGGCGGAACATATGCCTTCCTCACATCATTCCTCTGAAATGATGGGGTCCGATGCAAACTTAGACTCTGACCAAGGCCTTGGAGGGGTAATGGTTCTCAGTCAGAGGCAGCACGAAATCATTTTGAAAGCTGCACAAGAACTGAAAATGCTTCGGTAAGTTTACTCCTTAAGATCATTTCTTTCAGTTGAAACAGATTTTCATACTGCTCTTTTTAAAATGAAGTATTTAAATGGATCCATTTTTAACTTCATTTTCTTATCACTTTCAATTTGTATTTCTGGTTATTCAGTGCTGTCTTAGGGTTACAACTGGTATTTGGAAACTATGTTAATTAACATGTATGCCCTGGGATCTGCACACTGATTGCTGTTCTTGGCCTTTATAGGTGTGTTGCTGGCATGCCTTGCCTGTGCATGTTTTCTAGTGTTAAACTTCAACCTTTCAGGCTCTGGATTTCACACATATGTAACCTCCATTCTTTTCAGTAGGCAGTTTGGTTTTTTGTATTCAATCTGATAGGCTTCATATTTCCTGATCTTTGAGATAATGGTGAATACTGCTTTACTTTTCTCTGCTGAAGCAAGAATGATTTAAATGGGAGTGTCTTCAGATTTGTCTGACTACTGATACTTCTTTTTGGGAGTTCATTCTTTGATTTTAACTGGAACCGGGTGTTTCTACTTGAAGATGTTGTTTCTACATAATCAAATATTTTCATCTTGAAGTTGGGAATAAAATTTGGATTTTTTTTTTACTTATATCAACTATGTAGGTATAATGTAATGTTTCTCCTATAGCTGCAGTAGTAACAAGTCTAATGTTCATGCATGTGTAACTCTGCTGGGAACTGTACTGAATGATCTGTATTTATTAGCTCATTTATTCCAAGTTTGTTTCCAACAATTTCTTTGAGATTAATGGTTTTGATAGATTCTAATGTGTTTGTTTCATCTTTCAATTCTGGTCTATCTATATTTGTGGATTATGGTAATTGGATTTATGACTGAAACTTTTTAGTACTTAGAAAAGAAAACCATGATTAGGAAAAATGAGAGAGAGACTGCTCCAAGTGGCAAAGCAGGTTTCTTTGGTTAATAGAAGAGTCTAAGCCTTTTCTGTTTCCTAGATTACTCATGAAGATGATGTGAAAGTATGCTATAGAACATTTAACTATTTACTTTTAAATTATAGGCAACTTTATTTCATACTTACTCTGTTGGACCCTGTGCTAATCCTCCCATCTCAAATCTATATATCTAAAGACTTAGAAAGAAAAAATATCCCTATTCATAAATGATACTAAGAGGGTTCACTTGACTATTAAATGGAGACCCAAAGTTTAAACTCAGCCTCCTGACTCAAATCTGTGTTTTTTATGGAGAACACAAAACTTATTGGTGTTGCTAAACTACCAGACTCTTTCCTTTTCTTTTTAAAAATTACTTTTTAATCCATTATTACTTTGCATAAACTTGCTGAATAAAAGGTGCTCCTCCTTCATCTCCTTTTCCCCTCTTAAGCCTCTGTCTAGTCAACAAAACCTAATCAAAGTGTATGGAGTAATGGATAATAGTGATCATAGTTGAATACAAATAGATTATGTCATATCTGTACAAAGAAAAGAAATATGATAAGAATATTTGTATGCGCCAGAAATGAGTCTTACGTACTTTGTGTCCATCTGGGTCACAATACTGTACATAAAAAGAAATTGCAAAAGTTCTGGAGAAGTTGTAATAGCTATTTTAAATGTTTTAGATGGGGATTGTAAGGAAAAATAAAAGGACTTTAACCAGGGATTTAAAACAAAACCCAAATATAATTCATTTTTAGGAATATGAAGTATTGTTTTTAATGGTGTAGACTGGTCATTGTTCTCACCATGTATAGCAGAAACAAACTAAAATGCTGGCAAGAGTCAGACAGGTAATAAAAACGAATGAAACTAGCTTAGGTAGAACTCAGTGGAGTGGGGTGAGGATTGTGATTGCTTCATCCAACATGGGCAGCCACTACTCCACACTGCTAGTTGTTGACATGTGAGAATTTAGGCCTGATATTACCAATCTTTTTGAAAATCTCAATTTATATGTGAAATATTTCCTTTGTAAGCAATGACAGATAATTGAGTTTCTAAAAGCTGATATAAGAGGCAGGTATGGTGGTATATACCTATAATCCCAGCACTTGGGAAATGGATGCAAGAAAAAAAGGAGTTCAAGGTTGTTCGAGGACAGCCTGGACTACAATGAGATCCTCTCTCAAACATCCCCACCTCCAGCCCTAAAACAAAACAAGGTTGGTGTGAAGCCAAGTAAAAATGCCTTTCTAGACTATATTTTACTCATGGGCCTTTATTTTGGAACTTCTGGAATACTGAAAAAACAGCAAGAGAAAACTTTGGGTTGGTTGAAAAAAAAAAAAAAACCACATAATAGGTAGATAATAAACTACTGAGGCAGCTTATAGAATCTGTCTTTGAAGATCATCAATAATTTATGATTATAGTTCTAAATGGCTGGTAAGTTATGTAAAAGCAAGAGAATGTTACCAAAGAGGCGCTACAGGTTCTCTGCATGGAATTTTCAGACAATGTTTTTCATTTAATATTCATTGTAGTTAATTAGGGATTATGTAAACATGATTTAAGTACAATGACAATTTCATTTATTTACAGAGAACAGAAAGAACAGCTTCAAAAGTTGAAAGACTTTGGGTCTGAGCCACAGATGGCTGACCATCTACCACCTCAGGACTCGAGACTACAGAATACATCAAGACCTGGGATGTATCCGGTATGGGAAACTGTGTGCACAGAAAATGAGATGGTTTCTACATTGTATTCATATATGTTATTGGGTTTTTATAAATTGCTTTAAGTATAAATAACTACTGTAAAAATGAAAATTTTAGAAAAGTAAAAGCTTTGAACTTTTTTTTTTTTTTGGGACAGGGTCTCTCCCTATAGCCCCAGCTGGCCTGGAACTCACTCTGTAGACCAGGCTGGCCTTGAACTCACAGAGATCCACCTACCCCTGCCTCCCAAGTGCTAGGATTAAAGGCGTGCACCACCATACCCAGCTTTGAACATTTTTAACTGTAGTCACAAGTATAGAAAAAATTGCTCCTTTTCCTAGGCTTTGATGCATAGACCAAACACACCAGAACTACGTGATTTCATGTTCATAGAACTGTAGAATCATTCTCATACATATGTGGTATGTATCCATATGTAGGGCCATGCTTGCCTTTCTGTTCACATGTGGAATCTTGGGATATCTTCTGCTACTCTCCACTTTTTTTTTTTTTTTTTAAGACCCTAGCTCTCAGGGCTAGAGAGATGGCTCAGGGGTTAAAAGTGGTGACTGCTCTTGCAGAAGACCAGGGTTCAAATCCCAGCACACAAATGGTGGCTAACAGCCATCCATAACTCCAGTTCCAGGGGATCCAACACCCTCTTCTGACCTCCCCAGGCATTGTATGACATAGGTGCACTTAGATATACACAGACAATATACTCATGACATAAAATTGAAAAGAAAAAGATCTGGATCTCTTACTCTCTGAACCTAAAGGTCATCTTTGGCCTAGATTTGTTGGCCAGCAAGCCCCCTGAATCCAGCTGTTTCTCCTTCCCACAGCATGAGAGTTACAGGGACATACTGTCATGCCCAGCTTTTTTTGTGGGTGCCTGGTAACCTGAATTCAGGTCTTCATGCTTGTACAAGCAAGCACTTCACCCACTATGAGCCATTTCTCTACCCCCCACCAATACTTTACTGTTTTCCATCTAGGCAGGTCTAGATGGCAGCTCCTAGTGCTCTCTTCTTTTTTAGATTAGAAAAGGGATCTAACATCCTAGCCTAGTCCATAGCCTGGCTTTTTTTTTATTTATTTATTTTTATTTTGGTGGGTAGACCTTATTTTTAAAAATATTTTTTGCTGCCGGGTGTTGTGGCACACTCCTTTAATCCTAGCACTCGGGAGGCAGAGGCAGGCAGATCTTTGTGAGTTCAAGGCCAGCCTGGTCTACGGAGTGAGCTCCAGGCCAGCTGGGACTTAAAGGGAGACCCTGTCTCGAAAATACAAAAAAAAAAAAAAATTATTGCTCTTATGTGTGTGGGTATGTACATGAATGCACTTGCCTCCAGGGGCCAGAGGCATCCAGATGCTCCTGTTACTGGTATTATAAGCAATTGTGAGCTGCCTGGTATGGGTATTGGTTTTTCTGGAAGAGCAGGAAATGCTCTTAACTTCTTGAGCCATCTTTCTAGCCCCCTCTTTAACTTCTTTTTAACATTTTTCTTATTTATTTATTTACTTATTTATTTTTGTCTGTTCAAGACAGGGTCTCCCTGTAGCCCCAGCTGTCCTGGAACTCACTCTGTAGACCAGGCTGGCCTTGACTCACAAAGATCCGCCTGCCTCTGCCTCCCAGTGCTAGGATTAAAGGTGTGCGTCACCACGCACGGCAAGACCTGTTTATTTTATGTGTATGTTTGTATGTCTAAGGGTATTCTTTAGTACATGGGTGTGGTTGCCCATGGAGGCCAGAAGAAGGTGTTGAGTTTCCTGGAGGTAAAATTGCAGATGGTTTTGAGCTATTTGATGATGGGTGCTTAGAACAGTACTCCAGTCCTTTATAAGAACAGTAAGACGTCTTTTTTTTTTTAAGTGTTTTTAAGACAAGGTCTCCCTGTAGCAATAGCTGGCCTGGAACTCGCTCTGTAGACCAGGGTGGTTTTGAACTCACAAAGAGATCCACCTCCCTCTGCCTCCCAAGTGCTGGGATTAAAGGCGTACACTATCACAGCTGTCTAGTAAGCATTCTTAACTGCTGAGCCATCCTCAGCTACATAGCAGGATGGAGGCCAGCCTGGGCTTCATGAAACCTTGTCTGGGGGGCTGGGAGGTTGGGGGGAAGTCTTCGCTATTTTCTTTTTGCTTTCAGGATAAAATATAAATTTTTGCATGACCTTTCATGTTCTTCCTATGCTGGCCTGACCTCTGATGCCCACTGCTTGTTACTTTGCTTAACAGTTCTGTAAGATGTGTCAGAGTCTTCTTTTTAGAGTTGCCCTTACATATCTGTGTTATTCTCTAGGATTAGAGTTTCTTTTCTTTTTTCTCACTATCCCCTTCTCCAACTGGCTAGTTCTTTATCTTTTAGGTCTTAGCTCTACCATTTTCTTTTCCACTGCATAAAATGTTTCCCTCATATCTGTTACCCTTATAACATCTTTTTCTTCTTAATTTTTGTTGTATGTATAGGAGTGTTTTGCTGGCATATATGCACATGTGTGCAATGCCTATGAAGGCCAGAGAGGGCATCTGATCCCTACCACGGCAGTTACATTTAGTTGCTATATGGGTGGTGGGAATTGAACTTAAGTCTTCTGTAAGAGCAGCTAATGCTGTTAACTTCTGAGCCACTTCTTTTTTTTTTTTAATTTTATTTATTTTTTATGTGTATGAATGTACTGTCTGCATGTAGGTTTGTGCACCCGTGTCATGCAATGCCGTGGAGGTCAGAAGAGGGTGTCGGATTCCCCTGGAACTGGAGTNCAGAACCAGTTCCAGGCCAGCTGGAACTAAAGGGGAGACCCTGTCTCAAAAAAACTAAATAAATGTGTGTGTGTGTGTGTGCGTGTGTGTGTGTGTGTGCACCTATGAGTATTGCCTGCGTGTAGGTAGGTATACCTGTGTCATGCAGTACACACAGAGGTCAGAAGAGGGTGTCGGATTCCCCTGGAACTGGAGTTCTCCTGGAGTTGGAGTTACAGACGGTTCTCAGCTGCCATGTGGGTGCTGGGGATCGAACCCTGATTCTCTGCAAGAGCAGTCAGTGCTCTTAACTGCTAGGCCATCTCTCCAGCCCTGAGCCATTTCATTAACCCCCTAAATTAATTGTTTGTTTGGTTTTGAGACAGGGACTCCATGTAGCCCCAGAAGGCCGGGAACTCACTGTGTAGTCCAGGCTGCCCTCAATATCACAGAGGTCTGCCTGCCTCTGCCTCCTATGTGCTGGGATAAAAGGCATGCAGCACCACTTGGCCCTAATTTTTTTTCCTTGTTTTTTTTAAGATAGAGGTCTCCTAGTAGCATGGAACTCACTATGCACACCGGGCTGGCTTCAAACTCATTCAATTCTGCCTCCTGAATGCTAGGACTAAAGGTGTGAGTCATCCCACCCGCCTCTAAATTAATTTTTTTTAGTGGATCTGAACCAGATTTTAATTTCCACTGATCTGTGACTGTAGTGGCAAGCTTCCTTACTAAGTCATTTATTCTCTTCTCTAGCCTCCGGGATCCTATAGACCACCCCCTCCTATGGGTAAACCACCAGGTTCAATTGTAAGACCCTCTGCTCCACCAGCAAGATCATCTGTTCCTATGACTAGGCCACCTGTGCCAATACCACCACCTCCACCTCCACCGCCTCCACCACCCCCTCCTCCTCCAGTTATAAAACCAAAAACTTCATCTGTGGACCAGGAACGCTGGGACGAAGATTCTTTCTATGGGCTCTGGGATACAAATGATGAACAAGGACTGAATTCAGAATTTAAACCAGACACTACAACTATTCCATCTGCTCCTGTGTTACCACCACCACCTGTTCATTCTTCCATTCCTCCTCCTGGCCCAATGCCTTTGGGTATGCCCCCAATGTCCAAACCACCACCAGTACAGCATACTGTTGATTATGGCCATGGCCGAGGTGAGTAAGGAACATGTGTTTGGGGTTCTTCAGAATTATTTGTTACTATTTTAGTTTGTTGGTTTGTTTGGGTTTTGTTTTGTTTTCTGAGACAGGGTCTCTTGGCCAAGGCTAGTTCTGAACTTAGTATATAGCAGAAGATGACCTTATATTTCTGTTCTACCTGCTTCTAACTTCTCAAGTGCTAAGATTATAGTTGTACCCCACTGCACCTGGTTTGGTAGGAATTGGTTTTGTGATAAGAGGCATTATTTGAGTTTTAAGACAGGATCTTGTTATGGCACCTAGGCTAACCTCTAACTCTGGCTCCTCCTGCCTCAGGCCTCCTGAGTGCTAGGATTATAGGCATATACCATCAATCTAGACTTCTATAAGAATTATTAACCCGAGGTTTTGTTTTCTTAAGCTTCATACTTATATTTCCTTCTTGGTTTTCTTTGCCAGATATGCCTACTAATAAAGTTGAACAGATACCATATGGAGAAAGAATAACCCTACGCCCAGACCCAATACCTGAAAGGTCAACTTTTGATGGTAGGATTCTCAAGGAGAAGAGGTTTTGTTTGTTTGTTTGTTTGTTTATTTGAGTGTACTGTCTGCATGTAGGTTGGTGCACCCATGTCGTGCAATGCCGCGGAGGTCAGAAGAGGACGTCGGATTCCCCTGGAACTGGAGTTAAAGGATGGTTCTTAGCTGCCATGTGGGTGCTGAGAGTCAAACCCGGGTCCTCTGCAAGAGCAGTCAGCACTCTTAACCGCTGAGCCATCTCTCCAGCCCCAAGAAGAGTATTTTTTTTTTTTTTGGGTCTTTTCGAGACAGGGTCTCCCTGTAGCCCCAGCTGTCCTGGAACTCACTCTGTAGACCAGGCTGGCCTTGAACTCACAAAGATACACCTGCCTCTGCCTCCCAAGTGCTAGGATTAAAGGCGTGCGCCACCACGCCTGGCTAGAAGAGTATTTTTAAGCTTACTTTTAGGGCCTAATTACTACAAAATTTCCCTTTTAGCAAGGTTCATCTAGACTTTCTTTTATGTCACTAACAGATTCTTAAATTGAATTTGACGTTAATTTTTTAACAGTTCTGAAGTTAAAATTTCTAGATTGCTTTTATTCTGAAAATGGATATAATTGTTTTGTGTTGTTCTAGTAGAACATGGAGGCCAGCGTGATCGCTATGATAGAGACAGAGACCGTGAGCCTTATTTTGATCGTCAAAGTAATATAGCAGATCACCGAGATTTTAAGAGAGACCGGGAGACACACAGAGATCGAGACCGGGATCGTGTTCTTGACTATGAGAGGGATCGATTTGACAGAGAGCGCCGGCCTAGAGATGATAGGTATGCTATGAAAATATCTTTCTAGATGTGCAAGTTTTCATGTGTAAGTTCAGCAGAAGTTAGCGTATCTAAAGGAAATTTAGTAAATGACTTATTCTTCCCATCAAATATATAATCTAGAGAAAGAAGGACAATTTCTTTTTTTTTTTTTTTTAATTATTTATTTTTGTATGTGTATGAATGTATTGTCTGCATGCAGGTCTGTGCACCCGTGTCGTGCAATGCTGCGGAGGTCAGAAGAGGGTCTCGGATTCCCCTGGAACTGGAGTTCTCCTGGAATTGGAGTTACAGACGGTTCTTAGCCGCCATGTGGGTGCTGGGGATCGAACCCGGGTCCTCTGCAAGAGCGTCGGTGCTCTTAACCGCTAGGCTATCTCTCCAGCCCAAGAAGGACAATTTCAAGGAAAGTATGTCCTCAAGTTTTGCTAGCTTGAATTCCAAAAAATTAAATGAGCGATGGAGATATTCAGAAAGGAAAGTAAGCATTATTCTGATAGAAGTACAGCCAGTACTTACTTTGTAGGCATGCACTTTAATTTGTATAATTCTTGAGATTTTTACATGTGTTTATGTAATGTAGAGCAAGATTAGAACATAAATATTATTAGGGGCTAACAAGATGATTCAGCCCCTAAGAGCATTTGTTGCTCTTTCAGAGGACCCAGGTTTGACTCCCAGAACTCACTTGGAGACTTACAACTGCCTATAACTCCAGCCCCAAGGCATTTGATGCCTTCTTCTGGCCTTGATTACTGGAAGTATGTGGTGCACATACATACATATGCACATACACAAACACATAAAATAAAAATGAAAATATTTTTAAAAAACATAAATATTGACCATAGAGTATTTGCCCATAATGGTATTGCATTATAAAGTAGAGGCATCTAACTACACATAGTTACCCTAACACAGCCTGTTATACCTTCTAGGACGCAGTCCTATCGAGACAAAAAAGACCATTCTTCATCCAGAAGAGGGGGATTTGATAGGCCGTCTTATGATCGGAAGTCAGAGAGACCATCCTACGAAGGCCCATCCATGTTTGGAGGTAGGGTAATGATAACAGTAAATATATTGAAAATATAAATGATGGAAGATGCTTTCATTGTAGCTGTGGATTTAAAACATAGTAAAATGTACTTGAAGATTTATCAGAAATTATAGTATTGTTATTATTATTTTGTGTGTGTGTGTGTTTTGTTTTGGTCTTTTCGAGACAGGGTCTCCCTGTAGCCCCAACTGTCCTGGAACTCACTCTGTAGACCAGGCTGGCCTTGAACTCACAAAGATCCGCCTGCCTCTGCTTCCCAAGTGCTAGGATTAAAGGTGCGCGCCACCACGCCCAGCTCTATTATTATTTTTATTTATTTATCTGGGGGGGGAGTTGAGGCAGGGTCTCCCTGTAGCCCCAGCTGGCCTAGAACTCACACTGTCAACCAAGATGGCCTTAAACTCACAGAGATCCACCTGCCTCTGCCTCCGGAGTATCAGGATTAAAGGTGTGCACGACCAAGCCTGGCTATAGTATTATTTATTGTCAAAAAAAAAAGCAGTGTAATTTGTTTTCTTATTATTGAAACAAAGTTACTTGTAATCCCACTGCCCACCATACTACAATATTGTAATTTTGTATTTTTTTTTTAATTTTGTATATTTTTATTTTGTTTTGGTTTTTGTCTTTTTTTGAGACAGGTCTCCCAGTAACCCCAGCTGGTTTGGGATGGAGACCAGGATGGCCTCAATCTCACAGAGATCTCCTTGCCTCTACCTCGCTTGTGCTGGGACTAGAAGTGTACACTACCACACCTAGCTTAGATCCTTTTTTGTTGTTTTTGTTTTGATTTTTGTTTGCTGTTTTGGTCTTTTGGAGACAGGGTCTCCCTGTAGCCCCAGCTGGCCTGGAACTTGCTATATAGACCAGCCTGGCAAGAGATCCACCTGCCTCTTCCTCCCCTTTGCCTCCCGAGTGCTGGGATTAAAGGTGTTAAAGGTGTGCATCACCATGCCAAGTTTATATATTTCTTTTATTCTTTTTCTTTTTTTTTTGGTCTTTTCGAGATAGGGTCTCCCTGTAGCCCCAGCTGTCCTGGAACTCACTCTGTAGACCAGGCTGGCCTTGAACTCAAAAAGATCTGCCTGCCTCTGCCTCCCAAGGGCTAGGATTAAAGGCGTGTGCCACCATGCCCGGCTTATTCTTTCTTTAGATACTTACTTATGAAGTTGTAATTAAAGTATAAAAGCAAAAGGTTTTGTTGGTATTCTTATATCATACACATTTTTCTCATATTCAAACTCCTAATGGCTCTGTGACATACCATTGAATTGATAAAGAATATAAGCCCCTTATTTTTAGACAATTAAAATTTGCTTTTGTCTTTTCCCTATTTGTAGCAATGATTTTTCCTAAGCTGATGAGTCTTGTTCTTAAAACTGCAAAGCCAGAAGTTAAAAAATACAGTCAGTTGTGCTTGGCTTTATCTCAAACATATTATTCTTCTCTGTTGCTGAATTTTTTCCTATATATATAATATGAATAAGAATAAATTCAGTAGTTTACAGAACATTCTGTTTTCCCAAAATATACCTAAATATTTTCATTTTCTTATTTGCAGTAGATTTATATTGCTAATTAAAATTCAAAGTGGTCCTCAAATTATTGGACTTGGTCTGAATTATGATTAATTAAGTTGAGACCAGAAAGTTGTTGACTTTCAAAATGATTACTGTGTAAGTAGTAATGCCATTCAACTGCTGGAACTCTAGGAGAACGAAGAACTTACCCTGAAGAGCGAATGTCCCTGCCAGCTCCTTCACTGAGCCACCAGCCACCTCCAGCTCCCCGGGTTGAGAAGAAACCTGAGTCTAAGAATGTGGATGACATCCTGAAACCTCCAGGTCGGGACAGCAGGCCTGAAAGAGTGAGTCCTATGAAGCTAAGTTTCCTGTAAATCCCAAGATGATGGCAGGGTTTGGGTTTGCTTTTTGTAATGTTCTGAATATATCAGTCCTCTTATTATCGAAAACAAAACAAAAAAAAGTCAGAAACTGAGAATCTCTTAAAAGTTTAGAGCTAAATGTCTTGGGCAAAATAATGTTGGAATTTTTTTTAATAGTTCATGAGTATTGGGCTGGAGAGATGGCCTAGCAGTTAAGAGCACCGACTGTTCTTGCAGAGGACCCAGGTTCAATCCCCAGCACCCACATGGTGGCTGAAAACCGTCTTTAACTCCAGTTCCAGGGGAATCCGACACCCTCTTCTGACCTCCGCGGCATTGCATGACACGGGTGCACAGACCTGCATGCAGACAGTACATTCATACACGCACGAAAATAAATTAAAAAAAAATAGTTCATGAGTACGTAATTGGATGTTGAAAACAGGAAAAGATTTGGTTTTATAATACATAGAATAAAATAAAGGGAGCATTAGAAGATTTGATTAGCTTAGGTTTAGTTTATTAGTGGTTTTTTTGTTGTTTTTTGGTGTGGTTTTATTTTATTATTTTTTTTATTTTATTTATTTTATTTTATTTTATTTTATTTTATTTTATTTTATTTTATTTTATTTTATTTTATTTTTTGAGTCAGGGTCTCCCTATAGCCTCAGCTGGCCTGGAATTCACTCTGTAGACCATGCTGGCCTTGAACTCACAGAGATCCGCCTGCCACCTCCGGGGTGCTGAGATTAAAGGTATGTGCCACCAAGCTTGGCATTCATTTCTTTTTTTTTTTTAAGTCTTTAATTTTTTTTTTTTTTTTATGTGTATGAGTGTACTATCTGCATGTAGGTTGGTGTACCTGTGTCGCGCAATGCCGCATAGATCAGAAGAGGGCATTGGATTCCCCTGGAACTGGAAGACAGTTCTTAGCCACCATGTGGGTGCTGGGAATCGAATCTGGGTCCTCTGCAAGAGCAGTCGGAGCTCTTAACCACGGAGCCATCTCTCCAGCCCCGTATTATTTATTTGTTTGTTTTACTCTCTTTTAAATTTGTCTAATATTACAAGATAATTAAATTTTCAAATAAAAATTTCAGCCAGATACCTAGATTCTGCATGTGCAGATTTAATGGGTCATTGTTTATAGTCTTTTTTTTTTTTTTTTGGTCTTTCTTTTCGAGACGGGGTCTCCCTATAGCCCCAGCTGTCCTGGAATTCGCTCTGTAGACCAGGCTGGCCTTGAACTCACAAAGATCTGCCTGCCTCTGCCTCCCAAGTGCTAGGATCAAAAGCGTGCTCCACCATACCCAGCTATAGCCTTTTTTTTTTTATTATTATTATTTTATTTTTTTGTCTTTTTGAGTCAGGGTCTCCCTGTAGCCCCAGTTGGCCCGGAACTCACTATATAGACTAGGCTGGCCTCAAACTCAGAGAGATCTGCCTGCCTCTGTCTCCCAAGTGCTGGGATTAAAGTTATGCACCACCATGTGGCTCTTTTTGGCCTATTGTTAATATATAGTAATTCCATCTGTCCTGTGATCGCTTTTTAAATGACAGGTACCATAGTTCACCATCTTATCAATGGTTACAATTTCTATATATCCACTTGCTTCTTGTCAGTAGTGCTATATTAATTTTAATTGAAATATTAAATGAAAACCCAGAAATAATTCATTAATTTGAAATTGTGTGTTCAAGTAGCATGATGAAATCTTGCCATTGAGAAAGTGAACCATCCTTTTGATATATTCACCTAGTAGCAATCTTGCTTGTCAGATTCACTACTCTGTGGTATGGTAGGGTTTGGTTCTACCTTTCCTTTCAGGTATCTTCAGAATATCCTTCAAGTTGGTAACATGGTAATTTTGTCTTGTACTAGCCTTTTGTTTTCAATCTATTTGTGGTTTTATTTTTCTTTTTTATTTTTGTATGAATGCACTGTCTGCATGTAGGTGTGTGCACCCGTGTCGTGCAATGCCGCGGAGGTCAGAAGAGGGTGTCGAATTCCCCTAGAACTGGAGTTCTCCTGGAATTGGAGTTACAGACGGTTCTCAGCTGCCATGTGGGTGCTGGAGATCGAACCCAAGTCCTCTGCAAGAGTGGTCGGCGCCCTTAACCGCTAGGCCATCCCTCCAGCCCTGTGGCTTTATTTTTCTTAACTTAATTACATATATTGTGTGTGTTAGCGTGGGTGTGTACATGTGCATGTGCACTTGTGTGATGCACGCACCTGCTATGCCACATATGACGGTCAGGGGACAACTTGAAGAAATTGGTTCTTTCCTTGTTCCACATGGGGGTTAAACTCAGGTCATCAGGTTTAGCAGGAGCCATCTTGAGGGACTTCTGTACATATACCTAAAAAAATTTTTTTTGCCAGGTATGGTAGTGCACACCTTTAATCCTAAAACTCGGGAGGCAGAGGCTGGTGGATCTCTGTGAGTTCAAGGCCAGCCTGGTCTACAGAACCAGTTCCAGGCCAGCTGGAACTAAAGGGGAGACCCTGTCTCAAAAAAACTAAATAAATGTGTGTGTGTGTGTGCGTGTGTGTGTGTGTGTGCACCTATGAGTATTGCCTGCGTGTAGGTAGGTATACCTGTGTCATGCAGTACACACAGAGGTCAGAAGAGGGTGTCAGACCCCTGAAACTTAAGTTATGGATGGTTGTTAGCCACCATGTGGGTGCTGGGAATCAAACCCAGGTCCTCTGCAAGAACAGTCAGTGCTCTTAACCTCTGAGCCATCTCTCCAGCCCCCACTTTTTTTTTTTTTCTTTTTCTTTTTGAGACAGGATCTCCCTGTAGCTCTGGCTGTCCTGGAACTCACTATGTAGACCAGCCTGGCCTTGAACTCAAAGATCTGCCTGCCTCTGCCTCCCAAGTGCTAGGATTAAAGATGTGAACCACCACACCCGGTCAGCCCCCACATATTTTAATGTAAAAGGTATCTCATGTAGATAGCATATAGCTACAGCTGGATTGTCGGAGTTTTGGGGTTGTTTTGTTTTGTTTGGTCTTTTTTTGAGACAGGTCTCCCTGTAGCCCCAGCTGGCTTGGAACTTACTATGTAGACCAGGCTGGCCTTGATCCACCTGCCTCTTTCGTCATGCCCAGCTTTTTTTTTTTTTAATGCAGCTGACTTTTCCTCTTTTTGAGCAGTGTTAAGGTTTAATGACTAAGGCCTAATGCTTGCTAAGATAGTAGTCTACATTTGAGCTACACTCCCTTCCTAATTTTTTCCTGTTGATTGGATTGTTTAATCCAGCCATGTTTAATATCATTTTTATAAAACTGACTTTATTTTTTTAGTGGATATTCATTTTTATTATAAAGAAAGACAAGTGATTTTTGTGTGTTTCTTATTTTCAGTAACATTGGTGAACTTATTTCCAAAGCTTTTAAAAATATTTATTACTTTTACATATATGAGTATATTACCTTCATGTGTGTAAGTGTACCCATGTTGTGCAGTGCCCTTGGAGGTCAGAATAGGGCAATATTGCCCTTGAACTGGAGTTATAGACTGTACTGCGATTTGAACCCAGGTCCTCTGTGAGGACAGCCAGTGTTCTTAACCACTGACCCATATCCAGTTACTTTTCATAAAACTATTCACAGTCTTTTTTTTTTTGAAGCAGGGTCTCTCTATGGCCCCAGCTGGCTCGAAACTCACAAAGATCTTCCTGCCCCTGCCCCTGCCCCTGCCCCTGCCCCTGCCGCTGCCGCCCGAGTGCTAGAATTAAAGGCATGCGTCACCATCATGGTGGCGCACGCTTTTAATCCTAGCACTCGGGCGGCAGAGGCAGGCGGATCTTTGTGAGTTCAAGGCCAGCCTGGTCTACAGAGTGAGTTCTAGGACAGCTGGGGCTACAAGGAGACCTTGTCTCGAAAAGACCAAAAAAAAAAAAAAAAAGATGTTTCTTAGCTGCTGTGTGGGTGCTGGGAATCGAACCCAGGTCCTCTGCAAGAGCAGTTGGCGCTCTTAACTGCTGAGCCATCTCTCCAGCCCACACAGTCTTTTTTTCATCTTTTGTTTCTGTTTTTCTTTGAGGCATTGTGTACCCAAAGATGACCTTATGACTGTGAACTCCTCCTCTTCTTGCCTCCCCTTCCCAAGAGCTGGGATTACAGGGATGGACCACACCACTCCTAGTTGATGAGGTGCTAGGGATCACACCAGGGGCTTTCTGAATGCTAGATAACCACTCTATAACTGAGTGACAACCTCAACTCTGAACAAAACAAAAATATCCATTGTCCCCCCCCCCCCCCCACTTTGTTTCAGATTGTTGTTATAATGAGAGGATTGCCTGGCAGTGGAAAGACACATGTTGCAAAACTTATTCGTGTAAGTATGGGAAAGCAAAAAAAAAATTAGTTGCTTGTGTTAGTGAACACCATGCTATTGATAAGGTGTATGTGATTTGATCAATTAGAGAGGCCTGTAGATCCATGGTAGATGTTTCTCCTATAAATTTTTTGTCCATTTAGACAAATGTTTTTGCCTCTGCTTGATTTGAAACCACCAGAAAATTGCATGCTGTTTAGCCACAATAGGGAACTTTAGTGTGAATGTTTGGTTCGTAGATTTTTTTTTTCCCTTAAACATTCTTCACTATTGGATTCTTAGGATAAGGAAGTAGAATTTGGAGGACCTGCACCCAGAGTTTTGAGCCTAGATGACTACTTCATCACTGAAGTAGAAAAAGAAGAAAAAGATCCAGATTCTGGAAAGAAGGTGAAAAAGAAGGTAAGGTGCAGCCTCTTAGAGCCCGAGACTTCTTGTCTTTTGGCCACAAACTTTGATATTTAGGTATGAAGGAAAGAGTACAAAGCTGTGCACACGCCTTTGATCCCAGCACTCGGGAGGCAGAGGCAGGTGAATGGATCCCTATGAATTCAGGGACAGCCTGGTCTGCATAGTGAGTTCCAGGCATGCAGGAGCTACAGGGAGACCCTCTCTCAAAAAGACCAAAAAAAAGTATAAAGCCATCTCTATCTAGCAGGAGAAGGCTGAGGGCGAGTTTTTACTTTTGCTAACTCTGGATCTTTCTCGGTGGGGGATCTCAGGTGATGGAGTATGAATACGAAGCTGAGATGGAAGAGACTTACCGAACCAGCATGTTCAAAACTTTCAAAAAGACTCTGGATGATGGCTTTTTCCCTTTCATCATTCTGGATGCCATCAATGACAGGGTTAGACATTTTGACCAGTTTTGGAGCGCAGCAAAAACCAAAGGATTTGAGGTATAGTCTTAAAGAACTTTGGAAGCACTTTATTTTACTGTGAGTTTGCATTTCCTGGTCTGATTGTTGCTCATCATTGCTTAGGTGTACTTGGCCGAAATGAGTGCTGATAACCAGACTTGTGGCAAGAGAAATATTCATGGAAGAAAGCTTAAAGAAATAAACAAGGTGATTTATGAAACATAGAATGCTACAGTACCTTAAACTTGTTCTTTCTGCATTGGCACTGTTATCTGGATGCTCTTACTTATTCTCTTACTTATTCCATTTTCTTTCAGACTGTGTTTTTGTTTTTTTGTTTTTGTTTTTTCATTTTGTCTTTTAGAGACAGGGTCTCCCTGTAGCTCCAGCTGTCCTGGAACTCACTCTGTAGACCAGGCTGGCCTTGACCTCACAAAGATCCGCCTGCCTCCGCCTCCCAAGTGCTAAGATTAAAGGCGTGCGCCACCAGGCCTGGCTCAGACTGTGTTTTTTTACCTACTTTAGTAAATGTTTCATGCTGTGTGTGTGTGTGTTTCCCTAGTTCTTGGAATTGGCCTGTTGGCACTTTATAGTATTTGCATTTATCTTGGCTGATCATGTGATCTTTATTGAAGTAGTTGTCTGCAAGAACTTGACTTGAATGTTTCAATAGATGGCTGATCACTGGGAAACTGCACCTCGTCATATGATGCGTCTAGACATTCGTTCCTTGCTCCAGGATGCTGCAATTGAAGATGTAAGTTTGTGCCTTTGCTTCACATGTAGTTCAAATTAAAGAACAGTTTCTTTACCTTTCTTACTTTGAAGATTTTTTTATTTTATGCATATGATTATTATGCCTGCATGTATGTAAGTGCCCCTATGTCGTACAGTGCAGTTATGTCAGTGCCCTGTGTCGTACAGTGCATGTATATAAGTGCCCCTGTGTCGGACATTGCATGTATGTAAGTGCCTCTGTGTCGGACAGTGCAGGTATATAAGTGCCCCTGTGTCGGACAGTGCATGTATGTAAGTGCCCCTGTGTCGGACAGTGCATGTATGTAAGTGCCCCTGTGTCAGACAGTGCATGTATGTAAGTGCCCCTGTGTTGGACAGTGCCCTGGGAGGACAGAAGAGTGCATCAGGTCCCCCGAATCTGTATTCGTTATTTTCCTATTGCTGTGAGAAAACACCAAGACCAAGGCAACTTTTTTTTATATTCATTCTTTTTAAATATATATATTTTTAAATTTTATTTTGTATGTGTATGGATGTACTGTCTGCATGTAGGTTTTTGCACCCGTGTCGTGCAATGCCGCTGAGGTCAGAAGAGGGCATCGGATTCCCCTGGAATTGGAGTTACAGGTGGTTCTCAGCCACCATGTGGGTGCTAGGGATCGAACCTGGGTCCTTTGCAAGAGCAGTCGGTGCTCTTAACCGCTAGGCCATCTCTCCAGCCCTAACTTTTTTAAATGGGTTTAAATGTTTTACCTGAATGAATGTAAGTGTATGACATATGTGCAGTATCTGGAGGCCAGAAGAGGGCATTGGATTCCCCCTGGAACTGTAGTTACAGATGGTTATTAGGCACCATGTAGGTGCTGGGAATTGAACTTGGGTCCTCTGCAAGAGCAGCCAGTGCTCTTAATCACCAAGCCATTTCTCCAGCCCAACCAAGGCAACTTATAGAAGAGAGTTTAATTGGGCTTAATAGTTCCAGAGGAATGATGGAGGAAACACAGCAGCAGCCAGGCATGGTAGCTGGAGCAGGGAGCTGAGAGCTCACACTTCAACTTCAAACGTGAAAAAAGAGAGAGCAAGCTGGAAGTGGGTCCAGGCTATGAGCTCAAAGCCCACCCCCAGTGACATACTTCTTCCAGCAAGGCCACACCTAAACCTTTATAAACAGCACCACCAGCTGGGGACCAAGTGCTCAAATATGTGAGATTATGGGGGACATTTCTCACTCAAATCACCGCGTGCATTTAGTAATATACCATTGTTGTATAGCCATGTGGAAGTTAAATTGAAAACCTCATAACCCATTACCCCTAAAAGTATGTTAATGGATGTTTTCTAAGAAGAACATTTTCTCACAAAACTAGTTAATTATAAAATTAAGGAAAGTTGACATTGATGAAATACTACACCATGCACTCCACACCAACCTCTGAATTAATTTTCTTAAGTTAGTTTAAGTATAGTCCCTATTCATATTTTTAATCAGTTGGTCCTGTCCCTGTGATATACTTTATAACACTTTCAGAAAATCCTGGGTCTAGGGGCTGGGGAAATGGGTCATTCAATAAGGTATTTTCCATGCAGCCACAGGAATCTGAGTTTGAGCCTTCAAAGTGGTGCTCACCTGTAATCCCAGCACTAAGGAGGCAGAGTTAGGAGGACCTCTGGGGCTCACTGACCAACCAGTCTAGCCAAATCAGTGAGCTCCAGGTTCAGTGAGAACTTGTCTCAAAAAATAAGGTAGAGTGAACAAGGAAGACACCTGGCATCAACCTGTGAGACACACACAGTAATTTCTTAGCCAGTCATAAAAATTTTTTTTATACATTTAGGCCATTTTTATTGAATGGCCCTGTGTTAAAGTTTGTTTATTTCTACAAGCTTAGGTTTAAATTAACTAGCAAGAGGGCCCAAGGAGATGGCTTAGTCAGTAAAGATGCCTTGCCCAACCATCTGAGTTCAGTCTGATAATCCACATGGAACCAGCTCCTCACAGTTGTCTGTCCTCTGATCTCCTGTGTGCTGTGGCATGTATGCATCCACCCATGTATCCACCAACAAATGAATAAAATGTAAGAAACAAAATAACAGGAATGCTACAGGAGTGATGTAGTCTCAGTGAGTCATTAGGCTGATGTCATTTGAACTGTCTTTACTTCCATGTGATTTAGGCATTGGCCTGAATAATAAGTTACCTATAAGAATCAGTGTAGAATATATGAGGATCTATTCATTTCTCTTTTTTTGTGTGTGTCTTTTTTGAGACAGGGTCTCCCTGTGGCTACAGCTGGTCTGGGACTCACTATGTAGACCAGGCTGGCCTCGAACTCACAGAGATCCACCTGCCTCTCTCCCCCAAGTGCTGGGTTTAGAGCCGTGCCTACCATGCCCAGCTGAGGATCTATTAATTTCTTATTCCCTAACACATTTTCATTCATTAGTAACTGTCCCTGGATTAATTGTTATTTTGATAGAAGAAAATCTTTGTCGCTGGGTATGGTGGCGCATGCCTTTAATCCTAGCACTTGGGAGGCAGAGGCAGGCGGATCTTTGTGAGTTCAAGGCCAGCCTGGTCTACAGAGTTCCAGGACAGCTGGGGCTACAGAGAGACCCTGTCTCGAAAAGACCAAAAAAAAAAAGAAAGAAAAAGAAAATCTTTGTCATGAAAGAGGAGAAATTTTATCCTTTAATCACTATACTCTTCTTTGACTTCTTTCTAAAAATGCTTCTGTTTATACTGAATGTGATTTCTGTGGCAGCAGAGACTTTACTATACTCTTCTTTGACTTATTTCTAAAAATGCTTCTGTTTATACTGAATGTGATTTCTGTGGCAGCAGATACTTTTCCTTTTGGCTTAATTTTATGGCCACATCTGATATAGTTGACCACGCCCACCTCCCTGAAAACGTATATTTTTCTTGGCTTTCATGAGTCCACTTTCTTCTAGCTTTCCATTTATCTTTCTTACTATCCTAGTATAGTCTCCTTTTCTGATTTATGTTTTCCAGACTTTAGCAAAAGTCACTTGGGGGTCTGGAGAAATGGCTCAGTGTTAAAGAGCACTGGCTGCTCTTGCAGAGGACCTGGGTTCAGTTCCCAGCACCCACATGGCAGCTAACAACTGTTGATAACTCCAATTCCAGGGAATCTGAAACCCTCTTCTGATTTCTGAGGGCATTGCACAACATGGGTGCACTTACATACATGCAGGTGGTACACTCATATACATAAAATAAAACTAACAAAATATTTTTTTCTTTTTTTTTTTTTTTAAACAGGGTCTCCCTGTAGCTCCAGCTGTCCTGGAACTTGCTATATAGAAAAGGCTGGCCTCGAACTCACCAAGATTCACCTCCCTCTGCCTCCCAAGTGCTGGGATTAAAGGCATGCATCACTACACCTGGCTTAAAATATTTTTAAAAACCCACTTAAGGCTCTATCCTTAGCTCCATTCTTACTTATCCCATACAAATAATCTATTGCATGGAATTGCCACTTTTATGTCTTTCCTACTTGCCTGGATTGTCATGCTCCTTAGATGATGAAGACTGACAATTAAATCACTGGCTTAAGGGTAATAAATTGAATGGAGATATTGCAGATCACTTTATAATTCTTTGTACAATATTCTGAAGTGTCTACAAAAGCATATCTTGTTGGGTATAGCATACCTTTAACCTGAGCTCTTGGGAGTCAGACACAAGTGGATATCTGTGAATCTGAAGCCAGCCTGATCTACATAGTGAGTTCAAGGCCAGTGTGGTCTATATCGTAAGACCCTGTCTCAAACACACACACATTAGTATACCCCAAATATAATTTGCCCAAACCTGTTCCTCTCATAGTAATCTCTATTTCTTTAGTTAGAACCTCCTGATTGGTGAAACCATTAGTCTACTTGCTCTTATATCAGTGTTTGACAATCTCCTTCCACCATGTTGTTAGTTGTGTTCTTTCCTTTTGCTTTCTCAACACTGATCTATATGCCTCATTAGCATTGCTACCATTCTGGGCCAAGCTACTGTCAGCTTTTTGTTCTACCTTTTCCAAAATTTGAATCTTTTTTTAAAAGTTTTATCATTTTATTTTAAATGTATGAATGTATTGCCTTCCTGTGTGTAATTACACTGGTGTTGTGCAGTGTCCTTAGAGGTCAGAAGAGGGCTTTGGATTCCCTGGAACTGGAGTTAGGATAGTGGTTAGCCACCATGTGGGTGCTGGGATTCGAACCTGGGTCCTCTGCAAAAGCAGCCAGTGCTCTTAACCACTGAGCCATGTCTCCAGCCCTGAAATCTGAATAACTTATTTTTAATTAGAGAAATGCTTGAAAGTTTTAAAAGGTTAGTAATCCATGAACATTCAAAACAAGTAGCCCATTTACTTGGACTAAAAGATTTTACCTTACCTTTATAGGGAGTTATAAAGGTGAACATCCATAGCAAATGAAAAGCACAAATATCTTTCTGATTTTCTTTAGGCCTACTTCTTCAAAATTCAGTGTGTTAAAATTTATGTGATATGTAACAGTGAATCTGCTGTCTTATTCATTCTAGGCCTTGGTGATTCAACTTTTACTTTTCTTTCTTTTTTTTTGGGGGGGTGGTCTTTTTGAGACAGGGTCTCCCTGTAGCTTTTGCTGTCTTGGAACTCAGTATATAAACCAGGCTGCCCTTGAACTCATAGAGATCTGCTTGCCCCTGCTGGGATTGAAGGCATGCGCCACCATACCCGGCTGTTTCAACCTTTTCTTAAATGTTAACTCCATCTTTAAAAAAAAACGATTATTGGCATATTATAGGTAGAAATGGAAGACTTTGATGCAAATATTGAAGAACAGAAGGAAGAAAAGAAAGATGCAGAAGAAGAGGAAAACGAACTGGTAGGAGACAGACCAACCACTTTGAGCAAAGTGTCTATTATCCTTGGGGAGTGTTTATATTCAGATCCGTAGTCAGATTACTAATGTTGATACACACTTTTTAATGATAAAAGTTTCCATAATCATTTTAAAGAGTTTTGGATTCATTTTATTTTTCTCTAAACCAAAAAGAAAGTCCTTTGTTAAAAGAAAAATTTAACAGAGTGCCAAGAAACCTACCTTTGTACTCCTTCATCTAGTTGTGGGTGGTCTTAGGGGTGTATACTTCTCAAGAAAACAAATTACATATAAGAAAGCATTCTGACATTCCAGCAGATATGTGGTATTGCCAACCCAACATATGCATACTTATCTCTTCTTTGCTACAAAAATCTTCACCTGAGGCAGAACTTAACTGAATGAGGAGGCAAAGGATTGCCGTTGGCTGCTGGATTTGTTCTTCTATGTTTTATTTTGTTAGGTGATTGCAAAAATGATTGTGTAGGCAATGGATTTTTACTTAGGCTGATGATAAAACTTAAATAATGTGAGTTTAAAGTTCCTGTGCACCTCCTGTAAACCCTTCTGATTACACCTCTGTGGAGATGTTTACCTTACTCTGTCATAAACAATGCAACCTGTAGAGTTACTGACCTTTCAGTGTTTACTAATGAGGTACAGAGATTAACAATGCTTTTGAATAGTGTTGTTTTTAAACCCACAGTATTGCTTGGTTTCTTTGAACTTTTTATTAAAGTTGCTTCTCATCTTAAAATGAAAATGTACACACCGAGAACCCTGATTTCTATCCCCTAGAATGTAGAGTCTACAAGGAATGGGCCCATCAAACCCATGTGTGACATAGAAGACTCTTAATAGAAACTGTGTTTATATAGAGTTGGTGTCGACCTCTATATTTCTAGATTTTAAATGTGGATTAAAAATTAATGATAATTGAGCTTGGTTTGGTGATGAATGACTTTAATCACAGCACTTGGGAGGCAGAGACAGGCAGATCTTTGTGAGATTGAGGCAAGCCTGGTCTACATAGCAAATTCCAGGCCAACTATGGCTACAGGGAGACCCTGTCTCAAAAAGAAATAATAATAATAATAATAATAGAACTTCAGTATGATGGGTTTTTTTTTAATAGGCTCTTTTTCTTCAGTTGCATTTTCACATACATAATCTAAAATGTAGGCAGGCAACTTAAAGTTCCACACCTCAGTATCTCTGTGTAGCCTATATGCTAGAAGTGTGTGAGAATTCTGTATTGTTATTAGCTTCCTAAAGCTCCATCTTTTATGGCAGTTTCATTTCAGGCTATGATTCATAACATGTCACTTGCTTAAAATATAGTCAAACTTGGAGCTTTTAATTGAATGTGCAATTACTTTTTAAAGGGGGGAGGGGATACCTTATATCAGAGAATTGGTAAAGAAGCCTTAGAATTCTACTCTGTAATTTCTAACTGGCCTACCACTTTAAAAAGTGGAAGGATGATTTCAGCAGGGGGAAATCAATATACTTTTTTNAATTTGTTTTTATTGGAGCCAGCACAATGATTTAGCAGGGAAAGGTGCTGATGGCCAGAATTCAATTCCAGGGACCCACATAGTGAGGAAATAAGCAACTCCTCCTCCAAGTTGTCCTCTGGCCTCCATGTATGTGATAGCACATATACACATACACACATACACACACACACACACACACAAATCAATATACTTTTTTTTTATTATTTATTTATTTATTTTTATGTTCCAACCTAAAGCTTCTTTTAACTCATTCACAAAGCAAAATACAGATCTTTTTCTCTTGGAATCCATTCCAAGAGTAAAAGATTCCTAGAGAGAATTAGCCAAGGCGATATGAGCACGTTTCATGCCATTCAAATCACAAACAGAATTCTCAATAAACTTTGCAGTTTGAACTCTGTAGTGGATGAAATCCAAGCTTTTCTTGGTTAAAAGAATCCTTCTTGGGGTCCATTGGTATGATAGTTTTCTGCTTTTACTGCTTCTGTGAACCTAGTAGAGATTATAAGTATTCCAATGATGCTTAAGATTTTCAGATGATTTTTTAGATAATACTTGTACAAGTTTCCTCAGTATTTAACTTTGAACACCATCACCTCAACATACCTCTTTCTTGATTTGTTTTAAAAATGTATTTGAAAAAGTTGATATAATCTGAAATACCTAGTAATTACTAGTTCTGGTTTAAAGACTAGAAGTGTATAAAGCCCAAATGTTTCCTGGAATACTGATGCTCAAGTAAACACTTCCATAGAGACTGTTATGTATTCAACATGTTTTTTGACTTAGTTGTGTGTCAGTCTGTTCTATGACTTTGAACATTCTCAACAGTAAGAGATAATGACTCAGAAGATGATGACACCTTCAGTGAATCTGTCTTGTTTACTAGGTACTAATATTAAAGTTTCTATGGTAGGATCTAATAGAAAACAGTCCAAGTGAAGGAAAAGGGCAATCAATAATAAATGACATGGAAAAGGTATAAACTTGCTAGGAGAATAAACCGAAGGGATTACTAAATAGTTGTAGGCACCTGGGGAAAACACATTGGAAAATGTATTGGGAGTTTGTTTAAAATAAATTACTCCATTATCTGATGAAATGTAAGATGTAAGTTGCCTGTGGTAATTTCTGGTTTATCATATAACAGGAAAACATAATATTAGAAGATATCCAAAATAATTTAATTTTTCATCTGGTGAAAAAGAACTGCTCTGAAGTTTATTCAATAAAATTAGCTTTTGTTAAGATCTAACTGGTACATGGATTGAGTCATTTTCAAATGAGTTTGAATTTCATAATGGGGTAGTTGGGTTCAAATACCAGTCCTCCTTTTTCATTACTTAAAATGACACTACAATATCATGTGAGACTGTCTTGAAGAACACTTTGGACCTCATGGCCTCAGACATTTGAGAATAGCAGTTGTATTTTTAAAACCTAGCTAGTTTCTAAATTCTCTTATCTTTGGATGATACTGATCCTGGCACAGTAACTCTCTGTACATCCTTTTCATAATTGTTGTACATCTAGTGTCCAGACTGCAGTTGTAAATCCTCAGCTGTAACTGTCTCAAAGCGCCTTCCTGACACTGTCCTGATGACTGCTCTGAAATCTGTACATTTGAAGTTTGGCAAGTTTGGTCATTTAGTTTCTTGAAATATAATGAAGTTGTGTTTTCCCTAGGATATATTTATAATTAGTGAGTGGAAACTGAATCCATTCCCAGTTTTAATGCTTTTCCAATTCAAACGTGTTATGCATGTATGTGTCTCTTTCTAACCCTTCGAGCTTCTCTCTGTACGATTTAGGGTTACATTCCGAAAAGCAAATGGGAGATGGACACATCTGAGGCAAAGCTAGGTGGGTATTTCCTTTTTCCTGTTTTTATATGTGATACCTGATGGTAATGGTCATAGAGCTTTCCACTATATGAACAATAAATTTCCCAAAACTTTGGCTTAAAGCCAGATTTTGGCCTACCTCACATCCTTCAGTTTATTTCACTAGCTTTTAACTTAACTAGTTATATATGTGACAGGGTAAAAAGAGTATTTTTTACAAGAACTGCTTTCAGTATCTCAAAAGTATTGAGAGTAAACATAGGAACTTCTAACATTCTTTTTTTTTTTTTTTTGTATTAATCAGAAATGTGCTCATAGTATTTCTTCTTTAAAAAAAGAGTATCTGTACCCCAAAACTGAGCCTATTTATGAATACTTTAGATAGTATAATTATAAGTAAATATTAGGGTTTTTAATTAATTAAAAAGCAGACACCTTAAATAATACAAGTTTCTGTATAGACAGAAGTAGATTTATAATTCAGATATTTGAGGAGACTTCATTTAAATTTTCCTTCTGGCTGTCTTTAGTTTCAGGTTACAAGGTACACCAGTTAAAATCATTGTTTAAATTAAGCTTTGCAGTTGTTTAATATTCTTAATTTGGTCAAGTAGGAAAAAACAAACATGTATTAAATACATTCTTGAAGTATTACAGTGATACTGTAAAGTGTTTCTTTTGGGTTTTTTTGGGGGGAGGGGTCAGGTTCCACTTCCTTTAAAAAGAACAACTTAACATGTCAAGGTATATCAACAAACATTTAAGATATGCCAGGGACTCATGGCTTATGAAGACCTTACTGGTTATGAAGCATAACTATAAGTCTCTTCATTTCTCCTCCTAGCATACTGCTACTAGAACTGTAGTAACCATCTCAACATCTTAGCTTGGTAGAATTAGCCTAGCCATTTAGCTGTTCCACTGCTTAGGATATAGGTTCTTTATATCAGAGGGAGTACATTGTAACCACAGCTGCATGGGTCATGCCTTCCATTGTGCCCAAGTACTTGAGCTAGCTGACTAGGTTCTTTCTTAAAAGATAAGTTTGCAAGCTGTAGTGTTAACTGTGTTATTGGAATAAGTGTTTCACTGTAACATCTAAAATCTTTAACATGTCAAAAACAAGTTACATGATATATTTTGCAAATTCTTCTGTGGGAAATTTAAAGAAAATAAACTCTCCCTTTCTATACTATAAGCATTTATGTGTTTAAATGCAGTTAAATATGTAGGAGAATAATAGCTACAAATTCCTTTTTAATGTTTTAGTTCTTGTTTTGATATTAGATGAACTCTTTGACATTCTGTAATTTTTCAGTGACCTATAAAATTGTAAAATAATTTCTTCTGGTTCTCTAAATCGTGATTAACTTTTGTGGCAAAGAGAGACCATAAAAGTAAGAGGATTGTAAAAGTGACAGTTATTTTAGCTAAGCAGGTATTCTCCAGAGTCATTATGTAACATGATCTTGGTTAGTGCTTTTTAAGAAGTGGAACCAGCCCATTTTCTACTTTCCTTTCTGATTTCTAAGGAGAAAAGAAAATGGAATTTAGTCAAGATGAGTATTCAAGAAAATACTATACTTTTATTGGTATTAATTCTGGAAAAATATGGCTTGCCTGCTACTTATTTCTCAGAAAGTATGTCTTATACAAGGTCTGTCAATTTTAAAGAGTGTTATACAATGAATTGCAGAAGTGAATTTCTTACACATATTATTTCAGCTAATGGCTCTGACGTTCTGGGAATGAATCTAGATAGCTGAATTTTTATTTAATTTTAATAGGAGTAACAGTGATGATTTATATAAGGACTTGGCACCTTATACCACTTGAGAGCTAATCCAGCCTTGGAAAAAGGAAGATTGAGTGTGGACTTTCTTCAGTCTTTACTCCTTTGACATTGGTCCACTGGACCATTTGAGAAGTCTCTTCTCTAACTCAGGAGGATCATCTGAGAATTACCCTATTCCTCTTGCCTGGTATATTGTATCAGATTTAATGTTCGATTACCAGGTACAGTTTACTTGCCTAAATACTCTAAAAGCTTTTTTTTTTTTTTTTTTCCTTTTTGGTCTTTTTGAGACAGGGTCTCTCTGTAGATCCAGCTGTCCTGGAACTCACTCTGTAGACCAGGCTGGCCTTGAACTCAACAGGGATCCACCTGCCTCTGCCTCTGCCTCCCAAGTGCTAGGATTAAAGGCGTGCACCACCACACCCGGCAAGCATTCTTAAATTATTTTCAGCAACTTGATTAAGCTGAGGTGGAAGCATATTAAGCTTTTAGCTGTGTTACATATTGTGCTAAAAGAACTGAAACTGGAGCTGAGGAATTCTAATTCACAAATAAGTCTACCAGTATGAAAATAGTCATATATATAATCTTTCAAGCAGCTCATCAGAATTTATTGTAGAATCTCAATCTGTGCTTTAATATACAGGTCAGCCTGTAGCTGTTAAATTGGAAACAGCATAATTTCATAACAGGTCTAAGCTATATCTGGTGTCATGAAGTGGTTGAAGGCAGCCTGTCCAGTGTTAGTCACACCTGGCTGGTTTTTCCTAAAGATACTGGAATTCAAGAGTTGAGTTTTACACATATCAAATGCTGGGGTTCAGCATTGAAGCTACTTTGGTTCCAAGGACATTTTAGTTTATGAAGCTTGTAAGGAGGAGAATATTTGAGACTGCTATCCTAGTATCATCCTGGTAGGTTTTCCATATAAAGTACTTTTGCTTTTGTCATCTTAATGCCACTTGTCTGTACTTGGAGTTGTTGTATTTTAGCCTTTCACATATCAGACTGAATCATCTCTTCACAGTTGGGGTATACAGGTTATTTGAGTAGGCACATGACCTTATATGTTCATCTTGGACAGATTTTGAAATACCATTTACATTTAGGGAATATATAGATGCATCTAAAGATTTTTTTCTGTTATGCTATAATAATATGTACTGTTTTTAAAGATATGATAAAAACCTATGACCTAACTTGGATTAAAAACTTCATCTTCTCAAAGTTCATCTTCTGAAACTCGGGCCTCAAACAGTCCTTAGTGTGTGTATTAGATACCAGTCTTTTTTCTGTAATTAGCATTCCAGATTTCTCTTCCCTTACTTTATGCCATTCATATATTTGGGTTTCCAGTATGCCATGTGGCATACTTTTTTTTTCAGTCTTTTCCTTTACTCAAAAGGAAACTTTTTTTTTTCAAAAGGAAACTTTAAACATGCTTCTCAATAAAAATTCAAATTAAAGATTTCAAATAAGGGTGCTCTCACTAGAAATGCAGGCTCTTTGGACTTCATGTTGGAAACACAGAACACCTGATCTGTAGCCCTGCCATGTACCCAGTGTATGAGGAAATGTTCTTGTCGTTTCCACACTGCCCTTCTTCATTACTTCCTGACCATGCTTCTAGAATTGAAATGTTAAATTTTTTCTTCAGAGTACGTTCATGTAAAGTTGATTGTATTACGTTCAGAAATCCTTGAAGTTTATTTAATGAGTATGCTGGAGCTGCTTCTAACAGTATTATGAACTAAGATCAGTTTTATTGCTTATGGGTTTATTGGTTATTGTGTGTCCATATGTAGTCAATCGTATATAATATGATCTGTAGATAGAGCCATTTAGTAACAGCATGTGATCAACAGAAGAGGTACAAGATTGGTTTTGTAGAGCCCACCATGTGGAACTTTTGCTGAAACAAGATGATAATATTCTCTTGAATTTTTTAAAGTATACTGATTTTTCAGTGATAATTGCTTTTGTGGGGGAAGAGCTTGGGAATTAAAAGCTTTGCAAATTACAAAAAAAAATGTCTGTTTTTAAAGTTGTGTGGTTAGTTATACGTGCAACTTATATTTTGAAAATATGAGCTCACCCTCCTTCTTGCCACTGCTTCCATTGCACATTTCATATCAAGTTCTCCCCAACTTGGTGCCTTAAAAGACTTCTGTACACGCTGCATCTTCTATGGAGTTTAATAGTTATGTGTTTCTGGAATATTTAGGCTTTCCTTCATTGGCCAATAATAGTGTGTTTAAATAACTTCAGATGACTCAACTTCAAGTGCTTCACCATAGCTTAAAATGTGTATAACTCGTAATATTCCACATCTGTATTCAGAATCAATAACCAATAAAAAGACAACACATTTTCATTGCGTGTTCTTCTTTAAGACACCTAACCTCATATCTCATAATGGCTGAATGTGCAGTCTCTGTTTACTTACTTGGTAATAGCCCTTAGTAGGCTAGCTCTTTTCAATTTGAGAATTTAGAAAGAAATACCAGATCTGGTCACTTTGACTAGCCAACCCTTAGCCTCAGGTGGATGATCCACAGTACTTTAATTAAAGAAAGTGTCAATCTTATATAGTCATCTTACTTAAAAACATTAATTCACAAATGCTCTTAGCTAAATTCCTAGGAAATTTGCATCTAAAGCCTTAGTAAACATTAGCTTGATTCACTAAGATCTTGGTATTATCTGCTTTTCACATGACAGTATCACACATCATTGGGATCAAATGAGTGGTATTAATATTGTGTTAAAGAAAAAAGGAATGAAAAAAAAAAAACCCTTTTTCTTTCAGAACATGAGAGCTGAAGTGTGCCCCCCCCCTTGCAGGGTGGGAAACCAAGAGAAAGGGGTCTTTTCTTTCCTTCCCCATACTTGTTATTTAAACTATTATATGACTGCCAATACAAACACCACACAGTGGAAATTACATAAAATTCGATATTTTCTTAGCCAAGAAGATAGTTTGGAACTGAAAGTGATGCTGCATTGAAAAATGTGGATGTGCCCTCTGCTTTCCTTTTCCTTTGTGTGTTGTGTGTAAATTCACACATTCTCTTAATGCTGTGGCTCTGTGTTTATCTCTCAGACAAGTTGGATGGCTTGAAGACTGGTACTAAAAGGAAACGTGACTGGGAGGCGATTGCCAGCAGAATGGAGGATTATCTTCAGCTTCCTGATGATTATGAAACTCGTGCTTCTGAGCCTGGGAAGAAGAGGGTAAGAGACCTTTGTCAGTAATTTCCAATACATGAAGGGCTCATTTGAGTAGCCGTCATTTGTCTTTTTTAGAAAAAGTAGAGCTGGGGAGATGGCTGTCCCTAAAGTACTTGCCATGTAAGTATGAGGAGCTGAGTTCAGTGCTTAGCTCCTAGTAAAACTGAGCACAGCAGTGGGTGTCTGCAGTTCCAGGGCTTCCGGCTGTCTAGTCTGCCAACTTGTCAGTTCCAGGTTCAACAAGACTGCCTCAGAAAATAACATGGGTAGTGATTAAGGAACACACACATTGTGTGTTGACCTCTAAGTAACCTATGAAATGGACAAGAGAGTCTCACATTGCAAGTGTGTTGTCAGCCTTCAAGGAGTTGGAAGTAGCCATATGTGTCATTTTCTCTGGAGCAAAAGGATTAGGTGCTGGGACAGGTGTTGAAGAGATTCTGTGAGACTTGTTAGTAAATAATGTATGTGGAGGCTCTAAGGGTAGATGCAGTCAAGGGTGATCACAGGTTCTAGTTAGGATCATTCCATCTTTGTGATGTTTCCCAAGAAAGAAATCTGATGAATCATAAGCTTGGGTTTATTTTAGACAGGCTCTCATTATGTAGCTCTCTGGCTGGTCTGGAGCTCCCTGTATAAACCAACCTGGCCTCAAACTCATAGAAATTCGCCTCCCTCCACCTCCCAAGTGCTGGGATCAAAGGTGTTTGCCACTGTCCCCAGCCCACATTAGTCAATTTTTTAAAAGTGCTTTTGGTGGTGATTTGTTGTTGTTGTTGTTGTTGTTGTTTTTATCTTTTTGAGACAGGGTTTCCCTGTAGCCCCAGCTGGCCTGGAACTCGCTATGTAGGCCAGGCTCTTTGAACTCAAAAAGATCTGCCTACCTCTGCCTCCCAAGTGCTGGAATTAAAAGCATCCACCACCATGCCCAGCAAATAAAATTATATATATATTTTTTAAAATATTATGTGTATGCATGGATGTATGTGTGTGCAATGCCCACAAAGGCCAGAGGAGGGCATTGGATCCCCTAGGACTGAAATTGTGGAACAGTTGTTACCTGCCATGTATGTGCTGAAAACTAAACTTGTGTCTTCTGCAAGAGCAACTAGTGCACTTATCCACTGAGCCATCTCTCCCCACCAGTTTAGTCAGTTTTTAAACAATACAGAGAAGAAAAATTAGGAATAGAATTGTCCATTCAGTTTAGCAACATAGAGGTTGCTTCTTTCTAATTTTCTTAGAGATGAAAGAAGCCAATTCAGAGCAGAGTAAAGACTGAGTAGGAACTGAAAATCTGCAGAACATGTAAACATTTTGGAGAATTTTTGCTATGAAAGAATACAGATAAATGAAGCCAGAATGTGAGGTGAGTCTTCCACATAGGTGTTCAATAAAAATTAAATACAAAACTGGGGATTTAATTGGTAGGGTGCTTGCCTCACATGCATTAAGACTTGAATTTGATCCCGAGTACTACATAAACTACATGGATAGCACATACTAGCATGTAGGATATGAAAGCAGGAAGATCAGAAATTCAAGATCATTCTTGGCTATGTAGGGAATTGGAGACCACCTTGCACTATGTGAAACTCTGTCTCAAAAAAGTAAATAAACATGGGCTGGAAAGATGGCTTAGTGGTAAAGAGCATTGGCTACTCTTGTAGAGGACCCAAGTTCAGGTCTCCGTACCCACATTACAGCTAGCAACCATCTGTAACTTTGTTTGTTTGTCTTTTTGAGACAGGGTCTCCCTTTTAGTCCTAGCTAGCCTTGAGGTCACTCTGTAAACCAGGCTAGCTTTGAACTCACAGAGATCGGCCTGCCTCTCCCTCCCAAATGCTGGGATTAAAGGCACATACCACCATGGCTGGCCCATCTGTAACTCTTAATTCCAGGAGATCCAGTGTCATCTCCTGGCTTCTGTGGGTATGCACACACATGGTGTGCTTACATACATGCAGGCAAAACACTCATATACATAAAATAATAAAAATAAATAACTCAAAACAATTTTTAATTAAAAAATAGCCAGGTGTGGGGTTGCACACCATTAATCCCAGCATTTGGGAAGCAGAGGCAGTCAGATCTCTGTGAGATTGAGGCCAGCACAGTCTACATAGTGAGTTTCAGCTGGGGCTATGGTGCTCTTAACAGAATTGGTTCCCAGTACCTGCACTGGGCCACTCACAATTGCTTTTATCTCTAGCTCCAGCAGATCATCATCATCATCTCCTGTGTCTAGTCACAGATGCAGAAATTAAGTAAATAAAAATTTGTTTTAAAAATCATTATTATGGAGCTGGAGAGATGGGTCAGCTGTTAAAAGTGCCGACTGCTCTTGCAGAGGACCAGGGTTCGATTCCCAGCACCCACATGGCGGCTAAGAACTGTCTTTAACTCCAGTTCCAGGGGAATCCGATGCCCTCTTCTGACCTCTGCAACATTGCACGACACGGGTGCACCAACCTACATGCAGACAGTACATTCATACACATAAAAATTAATAAAAAGAAATCATTATTAAAAAAATCAATATTATTGAGCTGGAGAGATGGCTCAATGGTTAAAAACACTGGCTGTTCTTGTAGAAGACCTGGTTTCAAGTCCCAGCACCCACATGGCAGCCAATAACCAGTTCCAGGGGATATGGTGCTCTCTTCTGACCTTCATGGGCATTGCATGACAGGAGTGCAGTTACATACAGGCAGACAATGCACTCATATATACAAAATAAAAATAAATATTTATTTATTTATGTGTATGAATGTACTGTCTGCATGTAGGTTTGTGCACCTGAGTCATGCAATGCTGCAGAGGTCAGAAGAAGGTGTTGGATTCCCTTGGAACTGGAGTTCTCCTGGAATTGGAGTTCTCAGGTTCTCAGCCGCCATGTGGGTGCTGGGGATCGAACCCGGGTCCTCTGCAAGAGCAGTCGGCGCTCTTAACCGCTAGGCCATCTCTCCAGCCCGNTTTCTACCAGAGGAAAGGCATTTTGACCTGGGGTTTTTTGTTGTTGTTGTTGTTGTTGTTGTTGTTTTTGTCTTTTCGAGACAGGGTCTCCTGTAGTCCCAGCTGTCCTGGAACTCACTCCGTAGACCAGGCTGGCCTTGAACTCACAAAGATCCACCTGCCTCTGCCTCCCAAGTGCTAGGATTAAAGGCGTGTGCCACCACACCGGGCTAAAAAATAAATATTTTTTTAAAATCAAATAATGCAGGGCTGGAGAGATGGCTCAGTGGCTAAGAGCACTAGCCACTCTTCCAGAGGTCCTGGGTTGAATTCTCAGCACCCATGTGGTGGCTAACAACCATCAGTAACTCCAATTTCATGGGGTCAGATACCCTCTTTCTGCCCTCTGCAGACATTGCATGACATGGGTACACTTACATGTAGTCAGTACACTCATAAACATAAAAATAACAAAAAATAAAATAGTTTAAAAAAATTGTAGAAAATACTCTTTTTAAACATACTGATATTTATTTTATTTTATGTACCCGAGTGTATTGCCTTTTATAAGTGCAGCCACGCTGTACAGTAACCATAGAGGTCAGAAGGTGTCGGAATCCTTGGAACTGGAGGTACAAATGTTAGCCACCATGTGGGTGCTGGAATCAAACCTGGTAACTCTATAAGAGCAGCCAGTGCTCTTAACTACAGAGCTATCTCTCCAGCCCAATACCTTTTATTTATCTAAGTCTTCATGCATGCTGGGAAAGCACTATTCCACTAAGCTGCATCCCCAACCCTCTTTGTAATTTTTATTTTGAGATACGTCTTAAGTAAGCTACCTCTGTGGATCTTGATCTCACTTTTGACCTGTGTAGGCTTTAAACTTTAATCTTGCTTTGATTTCCAGAGTAGGTGAGATTACTGGCCAGCATCACCAGTCCTGGCTTAAACTTTTGATAGGTTTAATTGAAAAAAAATGCTATTCAGCATTTCTTTGTATTTTGTGTGTTTTGTCTGTGTTATTCTATGTGTACATGTGTGCCTAATGCCTTCGGAGGCCAGAAAACTGCATTGGATCCCCTGGAACTGGAGTTGCAGGTGGTTGTAAACCACATTGTAGATGTTGGAAACCAAACTTGGGTCCTCTGGTTTGGTCCTCTTAGTGACTGAGCCATCTTTTCAGCCATTCTTGGGGGGTGCGGGGGGTTGAGACAGGGCCTCCCTATAGCTGCAGCTGTCCTAGAACTCAGTATGTAGACCAGGCTGGCCTTGAATTGACAGAGATGTGCCTGCCTTTGCCTCCTGGGTGCTGGAATTAAAGGCATGTGCCACCATGCTTGGCTCTTTGTGTTTTTTAAAGAATTTCCTCAGTTCTTGAATATTAAAACCATATCTGCACTAAAGTCCTAATAGTAGGATATCATTTCAATGAATCCAGATTTCACAGCTCCTTCAAACACTGTGGATGAGCCAAGTGTGATGGTCTACCCTTTTAATCACAGCACTAAGGAGGTAGAGGCAGAGGCAGGTGGCCTCTGTTATTTTGTTTTTGTTTTTGTTTGGTCTTTTTGAGACAGGGTCTCCCTTTAGTCCCAGCTGGCCTAGAGCTTACTATGTAGACCAGGCTGGCCTTGAACTCACAAAGATCCACCTGCCTCTGCCTCCCAAGTGCTAGGATTAAAGGCATGCACCACCACACCTGGCAGCCTTTGTGATTTTAAGGCCAGCCTGTTCTACATAGGGAGTTTCATGCCAGCCAGGGCTACGTAGTAAAACCCTAGCTTCCCCCCCCCCAAAAAAAAATTAGGATACTGCAAGACATCCCCTAAGATCCCATAAGCCCACCTTTGTCTGTGTCACTTGAGGATATGGGAAAGAGAAATCCCATTAATGGCTTTTCATTTGTGCCCAGCCTCACCCAAGGACTTTAAGATTGAGGCCAACAGAAGTAGAAGTAACTCTAGCTAGGCATAGTAGTGCATCCCAGCACCTTGGAGATGGAGGCAGAAAGATTGTGATTGTGATGAGACCAGCCTGAGCAACATAGTATACACAGGATAGCCTCACAAAACAAAAACAGATAAAAGTAGGAGTGGCTGCTCTTGGACAGTGGCTTGAGAATTATAGTTCTGAGACAATGAGTAATTTGAAATGAAACTTTTTTTCCAAATTACTCAAAAAGGCCATTTTTTAGACTTGGATCATATCAGAAGTATATCTAAATGGCTAGGTTCCAAAATGTGATTTGTTCTGGGGAGTATTTGAGCACTTGCCTTGCATATTCAAGTTCCTGGGTTCCAATCCCCCAAACTACTAGTAAATGAATAAATAAACAAATAAATAACATTCCAAAAATGTTATCTTCTCTTCATGTCATTCTTAACAGAAAGTGTTTATTTTATGTATACGAGTGTTTTGCCAACATGAGCATAAGTGCACCCATGTCACACAGTGCCTGTGGAAGTCAGAAGAGGGTGTTGGATTCCTCTAGAGCTGGAGTATAGATGGTTGTCAGCTCCCATGTGGGTGGTGGGAATCAAACCCAGATCTTCTGCAAAAACAGCCAGTGCTCTTAACCACTGTGCCATCTTTCCAGCCCTGAGGAAGTATTTCATCACATACATAGAATGGAGAATCTGAAAATTAAAAAGTTACTTGACTGTAACTTTAAAAAATTAAAGAAGTAGCACGACATGGGTGCACAAACCTACATGCAGACAGTACATTCATATACATAAATAAGTAAATAAAAAATATTTAAAAATATATTTAAAAAATTAAAAAAAATTAAAGAAGTAAAATGTAATTCATCTTTGAGAAGTTCTACTTGTTTAGAAATATCTGGGGATTTGGAAGTTTGGGAATTTTGGGGGGGAGTGTTTGTTTTTGTTTTTAGACAGGGTCCCCTGTAGCCTTAGCTGGCCTAGAACTCACTTTGTAGACCAGTCTGGCCTTGATCTCACAGAGATCTGCCTTCCCCTGCCTCTCAAGTACTGAGAATAATGACATATACCACCATACCTACATATTTAAAAAAATTTTTTTTGGCAGTTGTTGGTCTTTTTTTTTCCCCCTTTGTTTATTTTTTTAAGGGATTCTACAATATAATAGCACAGTTATTTTCAGATAACATTGATGTTCCTCAGTAGAAATATTTTTATGAGAGTAGAGAAGTACATGTACCTCAAACCTTCAGGTGTTAGTCAAGGTTTTTCTATGTCAAGTTCCTGGTTCCAATCCCCCAAACTACAAGTAAGTAAGTAAGTAAGTAAGTAAGTAAAAAGTAAGTAAGTAAATGAAATTTCAAAAGATTTATCTACTCTTAATGTCTTTTTTTTTTTTTGAGATAGGGTCTCCCTTTAGTCCCAGCTGGCCTGGAGCTCTCTATGTAGACAGGCTGGCCTTGAACTCAGAGATCCACCTGCCTCTGCCTCCCAAGTGCTAGGATTAAAGGCATGTGCCACCACGCCCGGCTCTTAATGTCATTCTTAACAAAAAGTGTATTTTTTTGTATATGAGTGTTTTGCTGGCATGAGCATAAGTGCAAGTGCACCCATGTCAGGGGTTGGTTTTTTTTTTTGTTTGTTTGTTTGGTTGGTTGGTTGGTTTGGTTGGTTGGTTGGTTGGTCGGTCTTTTTGAGACAGGGTCTCCCTGTAGCCCCAACTGGCCTGGAACTTGATATGTAGATGAGGCTGCCCTTGAACTCCCAGAGATCCACCTGCCTCTGCCTCCCAGTTGTTGGGATTAAAGGTATGCACCATCACGCCCAGCCCATGTTAAGGTTTTTATAATTAAATTGATATATATGTCAAGGTTTTAATAGTTAAATTGATATATATAGTTATATCATGACAAATGTGTTATAAATCTCAAAAGTACGTTTAGAAAAATGAGAATGGACTTAGACATTTAAGAACCCTTTCAGGGGCTAGAGAGATGGCTCAGTGGTTAAGAGCACCAACTGCTCTTGCAGAGGACCCGGGTTCGATTCCTAGCACCCACATGGTGGCTAAGGACCATCTTAAGTCCAGTTCCAAGGGAATCTGTTGCCCTCTCTGACCTCCACAGCATTGTACGACACAGGTGCACCTACTTACATGCAGACAGTACACTCATACACATAAAATTAAAAAAATAAAAAAATTTTTAAAAAGCTCAGAAAGTAGGAAAGTTAGAAAAAATGCATTATCTCCACCTCCTCCCACTGCTGGAAATCTACATCTTCTCTGGGCTAAAAAAAAAAAAAGAAGAAGAAGAAGAAGAAGAAGAAGAAGAAGAACAACAACAACAACAACAACAACCACCACCCTTTCCTGGATGAATTTGTTTTTCTGTTTCATAATTTGCTTTTAGTCATTGAGTCATTCTACAAGTTGAATGTGTATGAGACCTGTGAATGTCTGTCAGATGGCTGACTTTAAGTGGTTAAGTAAATCAGAGATGTGCACTAAATGCAGTAGTCTACAGAGTATTTTAATACCATCTTTAAAAATCTTAGTAATTGGCCAGCAGGATGGCTTAGCAGATATAGGTGCTTGCTGCTTTAATTATGCAAGCCTAACAACCTGAAGTTGACCCCCAGAACACATAAAAAGATGGAAGGAAAAAAAAAAAAAAAAAGATGGAAGGAGAGAGCTAACTTCACAAAGATGTCCTCTGACTTGTACATGGCATTTGCTGGCATATGAGCATAGATGAATGCACATACATATGCTCAGGCTAATAATAATAAGTTAAAAATTTTTATTTTATTACATGTGTGGGATACATGTTGTGGGGTATGCACATGCCACAGTGTGCTGTAGAGGTTAAAGACAACTTGGTAGAGTTGGTTCTATCCCCCTACCTTTACAAGAGTTTTGGGGTTCAATTTCAGATGATCAGACCTCATGACAAGTACTTTTACCCAGTGGGCCATCTGACTGGCCCCTAAATCAGTGTGGGGTGTTTTTTTTTGGGGGGGGGTGAGACAGGGTCTCCCTATAGCCCCAGCTAGGCTGAAACTCACTATGTAGACCAGGCTGGCCTTGAACTCACAGTGATCCCCCTGCTCTGTCTCCTGACTGCTGGGATTAAAGGTGTGTGCCACCTTGAGTCAGTATTTTCCAAACTTACAGTTTTCATTTTATCTGAGTTTTAAAGTCTTAGAGTCTAAACTTCAAATTCAAAAGTAGCAGGATACAATTTCTTAGTGTCCTTAACTATCGAGGCTGCCCTAAGCACGTATTTAAATTTCTGTGAGCTGAGTTAGCTTTTCTTTGTTCAGCGACCACTGTGTCTGCCCTTACCAATAGCAATATTTCAATAAAATGTGTACCCTTGATTCTAAGTGAAATTACAGTTTGTATGAATCAAATACTTTTTGGAATAAAAGCTCAATGGTACAATACCTAACATGCATAAGACCCTGAGTTCAATCTCCAGTATCACCAAGAAAAGTAGAAAAATATCTTGATGGGGAATTGAAGTTTCTTGAAAAAGCCACACAAGTTAAAGTTTCTCTAAAGCTAACTAACAGATAAGAACTTCATGGTTATAGAGATTTAGAATATTGGCAGATCTAGAGCCAAATTATCTTTGGCTATCTTTTGTCTATCTGATAATGTGAAAAGTGTCTTTATGATTTTCTTTTGTTCTATAACTATAAAACCTTTATGAAACCCCTTACACATGGAGCATATTATTTTGGGGAAACTCAGGCCATAGTTATTCATAATTGCTCACAAACAAACAGTTTCTTACTGCCTTTGAGGTGAGAGCTGTGTTTTACATCACAGGTAGAAGAAGATCCAAAGATCTTTGTCTACTGAAGCCCCTGTTATATTCCTAACATGTAGGAGGCAGGAGGCAGGGACTCCTAGGAGAAAGCTGGCCAGCTATATTAACGGAATCACGGAGTTCTGGGTGTAAGTCTGAGATTCTGTCTCAATATGTAAGGTGGAGAGCCAGGTGTGGTGGCACATACCTTTAATCCCAGCACTTGGGAGGCAGAGGCAAGTGGATCACTATGAGTTCAAGGCCAGCCTGGTCTACATAGTGAGTTCCAGGACAGCTGGGGCTACAGGAAAACCCTGTCTCAAGAGAAAAACAAAACAAACAAAAAAAGGTAAGGTAGAGAGCAGTGAAGGAAAACACATTAAGCACTAACTTCATCTCCAGGGATCTGATACCTTTCATGGCCTGTGTGGCCATTTCATGCACATGGTACACTGTCATACATGCACATGGTGCACTGACATACATGCAGACGAAACATCAATACAAAGCCAGGTGTGATGGTGCATGTCTTTAATCCCAGCACTGGGGAGGCAGACAGAGATAGGTGAATCTCTGTGCAACTGAGGACAGTCTACATAGTTGGCTCCAGGCCAGCTGGGCCTACAGAGAGACCTTTCTATTGGAAAAAAAAAATCCAAAACAGAGCAAAACACTCGTACACATAAAAATAAAAATGAATAAATAATTTTTAGGCTGGGCATGGTGGCGCACGCCTTTAATCTTAGCACTTGGGAGGCAGAGGCAGGCGGATCTTTGTGAGTTCAAGCCCAGCCTGGTCTACACAGTGAGTTCCAGGACAGCTGGGGCTACAGGGAGACCCTGTCTCAAAAAGACAAATAAAATAAAAAAATAAAAGAGTGACAAGGGCTAGAGAGATGGCCTAGCAGTTAAGAACACCGACTGCCCTTGCAGAGGACCAGGGTTCGATCCCTAGCACCCACATGGCGGCTGAGAACTGTCTTTAACTCCAGTTCCAGGGGAATCCGAGGCCCTCTTCTGACCTCCACGGCATTGCATGACACCAGTGCACAAACCTACATGCAGGCAGTACATTCATACACATACAAAAATAAATTTTATATATATATATGATATATATATATATAAAATAAATTTTATATATATATATATATGAGTGACGAGGGCTAAGGATATCTAGCTCAGTAGTAAGGTCCTTGCCTAGCCTAGTAAGGACAGGTTGAGGAATAGTGGAAGGAACAGAAAGATCAGGATTGAGTTGAAAGCTGAACTGCTCAGAGGATAGAATAGTTAGGACTTCATAATTATCAGGTTTTCTCTCTCTGACTTAAGATAAGTGGATTTTTCCAGTTTCCTTAGGTTAATTTTTAGGTTTTTGTTGTTGTTCTTTTCGAGACAGGGTCTCCCTGTAGCCCCAGCTGTCCTAGAACTCGCTCTGTAGACCAGGCTGGCCTTGAACTCTCAAAGATCCTCCTGCCTCTGCCTAGGCATGCACCACCACACCTGGCTTTTACTTGTAATTTTTTTTTTCCGTCTTTTCGAGACAGGGTCTCCCTGTAGCCCCAGCTGTCCTAGAACTCACTCTGTAGGCCAGGCTGGCCTTGAACTCACAAAGATCGCCTGCCTCTGCCTCCCAAGTGCTAGGATTAAAGGCGTGTGCCACCACGCCTGGCTTACTTGTAATTTTAAGTCTATATTCCACCCACTAAATTATCCAAAGAGGGAAAGGGGACCAACCCCCAACAACCCAGTCTAACGCTTTTTCCTCTTTAGGTGAGATGGGCAGACCTGGAAGAAAAGAAGGACGCAGATAGGAAAAGGGCCATAGGTTTTGTGGTCGGACAGACTGATTGGGAGAAGATCACAGATGAAAGTGGTCACCTGGCTGAAAAAGCCCTCAATCGAACCAAATATATATGAGACTTAGTGTTTGAATGGAGTCATTATTCCTCTAAGGTAAGGGTACCCAGCCTCATAAGTAGCCCCTATTGTATGGTTGCTTCAAAAGGTTTAAGAAGACAACATGCTTTACTAAAAATCCTTTTTCTAGTTCTGAACAAGTAAGTATGTACTAAGTACTAATACTAACATTTGCAATAAAGAATGTTAGAAAAGAAAGCAGTTTTTTGTAACCAGCTCACTTATAAAAATAAAAGGCTAAAGTTTCTGTGATCTTGGGTGAAGTCATACTAGGATACTGAGGTCTGCTGAATCTTCATCCTGTTCTTTCTGGAATGACCCATTTTTCTTTTCTTTCAGGTGGTTCGCTTTGAGGTGATCTGAAGCCAAGGCCTCATGAAGTTTTTCGTGTCACCTTATTTCCACGTTTCAATTTTTGTTTTGTTATTCTACTGCTTTCATTTTTTTAAAGTTCTCCAGTGTCCCCAAGAAGTTTTAGAATCTTGCTGTACCCAAGCAAGATATTTTTGTTTTTAACTAATTTGGGGAGGGAGGGTTAGTGTAACTGCTGAAGCCAGGTGGGATTCCACTGGAGGATTCCAACAGAGAATATTTCCTCCACTGTACAATATCACAGACTATCATCATTGCTTTGTTGCTTTTGTTTTGTTTTTGTGTGTGTGTATGTGTGTGTTGTGTGTGTGTATTTTTTTTTTTTTTACTGTATGTAACTGGTAGCTGATTGTACTAGAATTTAAAAAAAACAATAAACTTTCATGATAAAGCCAATGAAATTCATGGGCTATAGCATGGGCCCTTTTCTCTTATTTTCTTAATATTATTTTTATTTTGAATATGGTGTGTTCTGACTACATGCTCGATGAACATCTTAAAACCTCTTTCTATTGAAGTTCAACAGTTTGGTAGCGCATTATAGAACATAAGGTCTTCAAAACACTCATCTTTGTTTATAGCTGGGTTTTTTTTTTGTTTGTTTTTTTTTTTTCTTTGCGTCTTAAAGACTAATAGAGACCAAGTTCAAATATTTATCCGTTCCCTAGGGCATGTCTCTCCTGTAATGTTTTGGGGAGATAGGCTGGGGATATAAGGGTTCTCTCTTTGTTCTTTTCTCTTCTTTGTACTATATTATGTTTTGATTTTTTTTTTTTTCTTACCTGGTTTTGAATCCAGGTAAACAGAACTGAAATGCTCCACGGAACTCAAGCTGTTGCCTTACTTTGAACTTGAGTTGTTGACTTTTAAGCTAGAATCACTGGAAAAAGCATGTAGCAGCAATGCAGAGCCCTCTGGCATTCTGCCTCTAAGCCTGTTAGGTTTTCAGGTTCTTGCCAGATTGCTCACTGTGGACAGCATAGTCTTCTCAGAATTTCATCTCTTGTGGGTAATCCTAACCAGAGCACAGAAATATAACTAAAACCCCAGTATCGTTATAAATGTAGAAAGGAAGCTGGCTGTTTTCCCTTTTTCATTCTGCAAATTAAAAGGTCATCTATCATGAGAGGAGATAAAGAAGAACTTTCCTTCCTCAAACACCATTTCTACTTGGTAAGCCAGTTCAGCAGTTTGTGAACATGTTCACTGAAGACCTCAGCATTTTGAAGTATTTTCTTTCTTTCTGTCATGGATGAAAATCTCCTTAGTTTTGTTATTATTGTGGATTTGTCCTTTTTAAAACAAACAAACAAAAACCTACAGTAAATACTGCAAATAGAGCAACTATTTACTAATAACCAGTAACTTGGTTTTATCAGATTGAAGACTAATGGAAATTCCAGCAACTTTCTGTACTTTTATGTTCCCTGAAATATGAATGTTTAATCCTAAAAGGCTAAATTTATTGATGTTAATATTAATGTATAATTTACTTCATTAAATGACTTCTACTTTTTGTAACATTAGTAAGCCATTTTGATTGCGTATTGAGGCCTATAATACATTTCTATTTACTGATCCTTCCCAGCCACCTTTATTATGTTAGTAAAAATACATTGCAAGACAGACACATAGAATTGTTGTTTGTACAAAGACTTATTTACTACTTATCAAAGCTATCCAGTATCTTTTCTTACCAAAGGAAAATTTGCACAATATGTTCTCTAGTTCAGCAGAAATGAAGACTCTAGTAGATGATGCTTCAGTTATTTTGTTGCTGTTGTTGTTGTTGTTTATTTTGTTTATTTTTGAGCGATGCTTCAGTTATCCTTAACCTTTCTATAGCACTCGGAATAGCAGTGAAATGAATGGTGGTCACCCATGAATCATGGGCTTTGCAGCTAGGACTTTGTGTCTCTGTTGTATACCAAGAAGGGAGAGGAATTACCTATGCCAGTGTTCATAAAGTACAGATTAATTTGACCAGCAGGCATGAACATAGTACTGCCTGCTTTAGGAAATGAGCATAACAAATAACTTCTATGTAAAGACATTAATGGAAAAAGATTAGATACTAAAAAGAAATAATAGAGAAATCATTTGCTTCTTGACTCTGCTAGACCAATATGAGACTGTTATGAAATTCTTAAACTTAAAATATTTTAATTTTTATTATTTGTTTCATTTTGTTTTGTTTGAAACAGGGTCTCAGTGTAGCCCCAGTTGGCCTGGAACTCACTATATAGACCAGGTTGGCCTCCAACTCACAGAAATCCACCTGCCACTGCCTCTGGAGTGCTGGGATTAAAGGTGTACACCAGGATGACTGGCATTAAAAAAAAAAAAAAAAGTTCTTAAATTTACATTGTGACCAGAAACAACAGAATGAAAAATTGAAGTGTATCTTGAGAAATTTTGGTGTGGGTTAAAATGCCTTGGTAAGGCAAAGGTTTCAAGTAGAATAGCAAACCTAGATTCTGTGTATTGGCAAGAATTTTCAATTTTATTAACGTCATTTTTCTTATTTCAGAAAGCTGTTGTGTATGCTTTACATTTTTTATCTTAAGCATTTTAATTTTTTTAGTGTTTATCTTATGCAAAATATTCTGATGTTGGAGAATGTTCTGGATAATTTTAACTAGATGTAAAACTTTTTTTTTTTTTTTTTTTTTTTTTTTATTTATTTTTGAATGTGTATGAATGTATTGTCTGCATGCAGGTCTGTGCACCCATGTCGTGCAATGCCGCGGAGGTCAGAAGAGGGTCTCGGATTCCCCTGGAACTGGAGTTCTCCTGGAATTGGAGTTACAGACGGTTCTCAGCCGCCATGTGGGTGCTGGGGATCGAACCCGGGTCCTCTGCAAGAGCGTCGGTACTCTTAACCGCTAGGCTATCTCTCCAGCCCCTAGATGTAAAACTTTTTATTTCCATCATTCATCTCTACAATTTTCTGTGCAAGGAACTAAGTAGGTGAGGTATAGAAATTTTCCTATTTGAGAATCATTTATTTAGAATTAAGTTGGCATATTTGAAGTATTTTTAGTACTCAGAAAAATCATTAGATACCAATGTGCAGTGACCTACTTTTTGGCATATTTTTTCCTTCTTTCACCCCGAAGTACTAGGGGTCCACATGAATGATAGGCAAGTGCTCAGCCAACTGAGCTGTGTTCTCAGTCCTTGGTGACTTTTTAAAATGTATTTATTATTTTTATTGGATGTGTGTGAGTATATTGCCTGCATATATGTAAGTCCCCCCATATTGTACAGTGCCCATGGAGGTCAGAAGAGAACTGGAGTTATGGATGTTAGATAGCATGTGAGTGCTGGGAACCAAACCCAGGTCCTCTTTGAGAGCAGCCAGTGCTCTTAACCACTAAGCCATCTCTTTCTCCAGCCTCTTGATGAGTATTTTTGACCTATACAATTTGTTTGTTTGTTTGTTTGTTTGTTTGTTTGTTTGTTTGTTTTCAAGACAGGGTCTCCCTCTAGCCCTAGCTGGCCTGGAACTCGCTCTGTAGACCAGGCTGGCCTTGAACTCACAAAGATCTGCCTGCCTCTGCCTCCCAAGTGCTAGGATTAAAGGCGTGTGCCACCACGCCCGGCCTTGACCTATACAATTTTCTAGACATTTGCCTTTGGTTCAGCTGTCAGTAAGCAAACCAGAAAAAGTTGTTAAATTTTCTGGCTGGATTTATTTTCCTTGTGGAAGAATGAGCAAACCCAGAGTAGATGCTGTCTCATCTGGAGTCTATTAAATTTCAAATTTAATTCACTAATTTCAGCCTAGGTTTACTAGGCTGTAGAGGCCCTTTGTGTTTGTGTTAAGTGTTTTATTGTGGTTAACTGCAAGTTGCAGATAATTTGTTAATAGGCATCTAGAGCCAGGCTTTAATTACTAGGATCATAAAAGCAAAAAGTTTTCAGATACAAACATACCACATAGCTATTCTAAGTGGATTTTAGAGTTTTAATTATGAGCTATCAAAATTAAAGTGTTTTAGCAAGCCTTAGAAGACTTGATTCCTTGTTTTTGTATTGATAGACTCTAGTATAAACTCAGGCTCTTCTCTCAGAACCTGTGTGACCTCAAGTGAATCTTTTCAGCCTGATTTCTGGTTTTCCTCATCTATAAAAATGAAAAAATAAATATACTTATTTGTATAATATAAATCATAATAGAACACCTCAGAATTGTTCCAAGGATGAGATTGAGATACTGTGTGTTGTTGCTTATCACAAGGACCAGCCATGTCATGAAAGTGAAAAAATCAGGAGCAAATTATTTTTTACTTATTCTCATATGCTTTTAAGTCCTGATCTAACTTTCTTGAAAATAGTTCTGCCACTTTACATAGTCAGCTGACATTGATTGAGCTCAGCCATATGAAATAGTTCAGAGTGTGGGGAGATGAAGAGCAGTTATTTCAAAGCATTTTGGGGAATCTTGTGTCTCTGATCTTCAGAACCAGCATGGAGGCTTAAGAGACTCAAAAGCTAATTAGATCCCCACAAGGACAGAATCATGACAGAAACAATTTCCAGGCCATGGGCACGAATAAAGCATTGACTTGCCTTCGTTTCACATATACAAACAGAAAATTGTGATTTTTTAATGAATGTGGATGCAGTGGATGCATGTGATACAGATTGAGAAAGGAAGGGTTAAGATTATGTGTATCAAAGTCACTGCATTTGCCCCAGACTTCCATTACCCCACCTCTAACTAAATTTATGTTATTAACTAAATGTTAAAATTTTCTTTTATGCTCTTTGGGAAAATTTTGTGGGTTAGCATTATTAATATTGTTATTGGTCTTTTTATGTCATCTTGTATTCTTGTAACAGTATATCCTACTGGTCATTCCAGTCACACATAAAATAATCCTGCGGTCTCTTCTTAGCTTTCCAGAGGTGCCATCTTATTAGGAGCTTTATTAAAATCTTTTCGAAATGGTTTATAAAACTGTTTTCATGGCTTGCAACATTCATACAGTACAGTTTCATCATGCATAGGTTTGTATAGTCACCTCCAATGTGGTCCTCCCCTTCCCAGATCTCTCATTTTACGTAGCTACTATTCTGGATTCCATTTGTATAATCTTGTCACTTAAAGAATGTTATACAGATGAAATATACTCTATATCTTTTGGGGATTGGTGTTTTAGCTTTTGTCATGTGGCAGAATTCTTTTGAGACTCATTTAAGATGTTATGTATAAATAATTTGTTCCTATTTATTGATGACTAGCATTTGGTCCCATTTTCTTTTGTGCCTGTATAATGTTTAATGTCTTTACCAAATTTAACTTACCAGGTCTCTGTTAGTGGATACTCATGCTGTCTTGCTGTTATAAATTGTGAATTTCTATATACTCAATCACACCTGCCTAATTTCTAGCAATGAAGGAACAGTACTGGTGGTATCCTTTGCATAGACATCCTCAAAGGGTGACAAATACTCAAGAGCCAGCACAGCACAGTGGAACTGCTATCAAGAGACTATGACAGTAATGAGATGACAACAGCTGACCTTCATTATTGAATTGTGACAAGGCAACGAACCATATTATATACCATAGAGGACCAGAATATCCAGAGACTGATGACTCACTGATCATGCATGACTAAGAATTGAGACCTTAGGCTGCTGTCCTTGGGACCTGGATAATTACATGCACCTTTATCTCAAGGACTGACCTGATGTCAGTTCTGAGGTCCATTGTTTTTACATCTAACCAGAAGTCAGGAGCATCCTTGTGCCCTGCTGCAGTGATGGACGGCCCTCTGCCTGCTAACAGTGCTTTGCATTTGGGATTCCACAGGGAGCCTGGAAATTTAATGCTTTACAATGTAGGTAAAGCTTCATTTTGAGTCTTCCACTTGAATTTCCTGCCAACTATTCATAGTTTTGTTTTTGACAGTAAGTCATAGATCAGTAATCAAAAAAAAATAGTTAAAAATTTCTTCCATTGTAATTTAAAATCCCACAGGTCTGTTTCACACAGTGGGTTCTCGTTTGACTAGGTATGATGTTTGTGATGTTTCTCTCTTTCTCTCTTCCTCCTCCTTCCTCTTTTCCTTTTCCTTAAAATCCTCATGGCTGCATAAGACAAAGGGCATCCAAAGGATCAATAGTGCCTCTCCTGCCTCCTCAGAGGGTCATGAGAGTCAGCAGAATACTTTGTGTCCCTTTATGTAGTCAGCAAAATTGCTACAGGATTACAACAAATTTATAAAGATTTTTAACTGGACTTTGGTTGCTATTCTAGAGCCAGGCAACATCTCATTCCATAGTATTTGTAAAGTTTGTGAATACAAGGGTTGTTTTCTTATGTAGATGGCAGGAGTCACAAACTCTATATGGAGTTGAGCAGGTAGTAAGTGAGGCAGAGGTTGTCTGTGGTACACTGGGTATCATGGTAGGTTTGGTTAGAGAGGCAGCAATTTTCATCAGAGCAGATTGTGGCTGTGGAGGGAAGTGAGTCGTTCAAGTTTCCTGGGTTTTCAACTGGCTTTTCTTGGTGGTACATGCCCATAACCCCGACATTTGGAAATTGGAGGTAGGAGGATCAGGAGCCCAAGGTCAGCCTTGGCTACATAGAGATTCTGTCTCAACACACACACACACACACACACACCACCCCAACCCACAACTGATTGTGAATTTTCTTAAGAGTATCTTTTATTTGACCATCTCAAACATGTATACAATGTATCTTGATCATTGTACCACCTCTCCCCCCCCCTTCCTCTATACCCTTCATAACTTCACTCTTCTCTGTCTCTTTTTAACCCACTGAGTCAAGTCAATGCTGCCCTCAGAAAGTCATTATCTTGTTCGCTTGATTGTGTCCAGTAGCCACAGCTACAGTGAGTACACTGTCCATGTCAAATCCAGAAGACAGTGCTTCACAGCACTCTGCCCCATCCTCTAGCTCCTGTGTTCTTTCCACCCTCTTCTGTGATGTCCTTAGAGCCTTGGGGCAGTGAGGGGGGGGCACTCAACAACCATTCATTTCTCATTTGAGTTTTTAATTTTTTTTAATACGAGAACTTGAATATTCAGTATTAAGAATATTTTGTTTTAGAAAATGAGTTTGTAAGTGCCTTAGTCTACAAAGCTTGCCTGCCATATTTGACTCAAGGGCTGCCACTTTGAATTTGAAACACTTGGCACTTAACAGATTAGAGGGACCTTTAAGTTCCTTTTAGTAGCCTACCCACCCCCCCAACCTCTACTTTAAAAAAAAAAAAAGTGACATTTCTAAAGTAAAACACAGGGAAGAGGCTTGATAAACTTCCTACAATTACTCTAGGCCTGGAGTTTGGGTTTCCTGGTCTTTACAACTCTGTTATGAGAATTTTCTAAATTCTAGAATGGTATTTACTAAGCTATATGAACGTGGGAATACACTCTGATCTAAACTTCTCTTTCAGAAACAATGCATTGCATTAAAAAACATCTTTCTGAGAGTTTCACACTTAGAGGGTATCTGTACACCTGGATCTCCCATAAACATTTTAAACACCTACTACTTCTTAGATATATATTTTTACTCACAGGAGCTTAAAATTTAACAATCTTGAATTTGATGATGGTGCAGAAATAATGTTTTCCCTCTATAGGAAAAACGTTTGTGTAGGTAGCTTATGGGAATAGTTTTGTTGGCAATTTTGTATGTAAGAAGCCTGTTTTCTTTAGCTCCAGTTATAAGCATCTTATCTGCTTTACTTGGTAATTCCCCATTCCACACCTTACTAAGAAAAAGTTCATCCACTTAGAGTGGAAGTCTGTTAGTAACATGATTCCAAACAACCCTCCAGCCTCCTCCACCTGCTTTACCTGCAGGAACACTGTGACTTACCTTCCAGAGTGCTCCCTGCTGTCTTCTGGTGTTTTGCTCTCCTTCTTCTTCATTAACAGAGCATAATTGTCTGAAGGCCCAGCTTAATGCTCCCCCCTTCCTGAAGCTGATCCTCATGTTCCCTCCTCCCAGCTCTTGAAGGGCTTACTTAGACCTGTCCCTACTGTCTCTCTAATTTACCTTTATTGTAGAGTAACTTGGGCACCTGTCTGTCTCTTTCACATCCTCTCCAAGTCTTAAATGCAAGCTCTTAGTAAGAAATTTTAGTACTCTATCCTGTAACAGCCTGACAGCTAGTATCTTATTTAGAGTTGGTGCTCAAATTTTTAAAATTGATATTTGGTGGATTTCAAATATGATATTAATTCCTGTAGGTCAATATATGTGTGATTTACAAAACCAAATTTTGTGTTTGCCTTTTCACTGCCTCTGTGTCTTGCCACTGGTGGCATAGCCACTTATGTTACATAAACCAGGCATTGTAAATTCAAATATCCACAGAATATGGGCAGGTAGTGTAAATGAGAGGCTTAGCCAATTATGACGTTTAGTTCTACAACAGAGACTTGATCTGTTGCCAAATTAATCATAATAGGAATATTATGGAAAATGCCCTCCTGTTTTTTCTCAAAATGGTGGAGACTGCCTTAGTTTTCCCACTTTGGGTAGAGATGTAAGTTCAAGTATTAGTCTATTCTTAGCTCTTCCATGAGGGAAAAATGTCAGCTGAAACAGATGGATAGTAGTTGACCCTCAGCCTCTGTTGAAGAGGCAAGAGGGCATGGTGGGGACCAGGCAGATCTTGTCCTATGTTAATGGGAGTAACTGTCTTCAAGAAAAGTACCAGCATTCCTAGATAAAGATTATTGGAAATCTGGATTTTCGTGTGAAATAGCCCTTTTATAATACTAGGGAGTTCACTAGAAGCAAAAGATTATACCTGGAATGACAAAAATTTTTAGGTCATGAAGAAACATATGACCACCTTTTTTCTGATAATCTAGAAAAAGAGTTGCTTTCCTTGAGCCAGAAGACAATATAGATCTAGCACACTGGTACTGAATTTGCAAAGAGTATAATTTTACCCATTGATTTCATGTGGAAATATGAATATTGCCCTCCAAATAACCTCCCAGGGTCTCTGTTTCTCAAGATAACAGGTAAGCACTTTGCATGTATCTTAGTAGTATGCCAGAAAAAGGAGCTAGTGAGAATGTGTTGAGCTGAGTGGAGCTTTACCTGGATGCAAATTTGAACAGAATATACTGCTATAAACACTGCTTTCTGTTTCAACTGGGGAAGGAGAATGCGTGTCATTAAGGCTGCTTTGTTAGACCTGTCTCCATCAAGGTGTTTCATTTCTTAAAGTGTGTTTGGGCATTATCTTTTTTGGATGTATTTATCCCAGCCACAAGATACGAATTCATTTTCATTATTAAAAATTAAACATTACACACACACAAAGTACAAATAAAACCTTGGAAGTATTTATGGTAACACCTGAAGGTCTTTTTCCATACCTTTTTTGCTTTGTGTGCCTTAAAAATACAGTTTTATGAGGCTAGAGAGATGGCTTAATGGTTAAGAAAACTGGCTGCTCTTATAGAAGACCTGGGTTCAATTCACAGCACCCACATGGTGCCTAATAATCTCCAGTGCAGGGGATCTGATCCCCTCTTCTGACCTCCTTGGGCATTGCACAAGACAAGTGCACTTACATTTAGACAATACACTCATACACATAAAATAAAAAAATATTTTAAAAATACGTGGTTTTTTATGTGAGGTTTTTTTGTTTTGTTTTTGTTTTTGAGACAGGGTCTCCCTATAGCCCCAGCTGGTCTGGAGCTCACTCTGTAGACCAGGCTGGCCTTGAACTCACAGAGAACTTCCTGCCTCTGCCTCCCGTGTGCCAGGATTAAAGACATGTGCCACCGCCCATCTTAAAGATAGTTCTTAGCTGCCATGTGGGTGGTGGGAATCGAACCCCGGTCCTCTGCAACAGCAGTCAGTGCTCTTAACCACTGAGCCATCTCTCCAGCCCGAGTGAGTAATTTTTTACACACAACAAATTTTTCTTTTTGATGATTATTTATTTGTTTATTTATTTATTGACAGTGTCTCCCTGTAGCCCCGGTTGTTCTGGAACTCACTATGTAGACTAGGTTGGTCTTGAATCCACACAGATCCACCTGCCTCTGCCTCTGCCTCCCAAGTGCTAGGATTAAAGGCATACACCACCATACCTGACCTTTTTTTCTTTTTTTTTTTTTAAGATTAGGTATACGCAAGCCTGGCGTGGTGGTGCACACCTTTAATCCTAGTACTTACGAGGCAGAGGCAGCCAGATCTCTGTGAGTTCAAGGCCCGCCTGGTCTACATAGTTCCAGGCCAGCTGGGACGAAAGGGAGACCATGACTCAAAAAGACAAAAAAAAAAAAAAGGTATACTTCAATTGCATATCAAAATATAGGAGTGGGACCCAGATGTATATATATATATATATTTTTTTTTTTTTTATAATATCTCATTGTATAGACTAGGCTGGCCCTAGACTTGAGCTTTTCCTGCTTCAACCTCTTAAATGCTGGGATTACAGCCTTGTTTTAACCACATGAGGCCTCTGCCTTGTTTATTTTTTTATTACATTTATTTACTGTGTATATGTGTGTGGGCATATGTGTGCCATGGTGTGTGTGAGGTCAGGACAACCTGTGGGAGTTTTCCACCATGAGGATAGAACTCAGGTCATCAGGCTTGGCAGCAGGCACCATTTCACAAACTTAATTTATTTTTTTTATTTATTTTTAGTCAGGGTTTTGGTTTGTAGTCCAGAACTTGAACTCAAAATTCTCCTGCCTCAGTCTCCCAAGTACTAAGATCATATGCTTGTGCCACTAAATTTTATGTGTATGAGAGTTTTACCTGCAAGTATGTTAAGTTCTTCATATGTATGTGGTGACTATAGAAGGCAGAAGAGGAGCAAGCCAGTAAGAAGCATTCCTCCATGGCTTGTGCTTCAGGTCCTGCCTCCAGGTTCCTGCCCTGGGCTCCCATTAGATGTGAGCTCCCTAAGTTGGTGTCAGAGTGTTTTGTCTCAGCAATGAAGAGAAACCAGAACAGAAATTGGTACCAGACAGTGGGCTATTGCTGTGACAGACCTGACCTTGGTGTTTTGGGAGAGGAATGTGGAAGTGTTTAGAACTTTGGGCTAGAAAAATCATTGAGTGCCTAAAGTTTGTTGCTGTGGAACTTGGAACAGTTATGCTGAAAGAGTTGTGGACAATGGAGGCCTGGCTTGTGAAACTTCAAGGGGGAGCAGAAACCATCAGGGCTGTTTGCATGATATTTTTGAATTGAGAATCTGTGGGTTCTGGTCAGCTGGGGCTAAAGAATCAGCTGTACATAACAAGAGAAGGAAAAAGGCAGAAGAAGGAATTAAGTCCCTTAGAACTGGAGTTAGGAACAGTTGTTAACTACCATGTAGATTCTGGGAACCAAACTGAGGTCCTCTGCAAGAGTAGCCAATTCTAACCACTAACCCATCTCTTCATCCCTACATTGTAAAGGCTATGAGGTAGTTCCAAGGAACAACCAAATTTGAGACTGATTTTTAAATTTTCCAGACATGGTAATGCACACCTTTAATCCTACCACCCGGCAGGCAGAAGCAGGAGGATCTCTTGAGTTCAAGGCCAGCCTGGTCTATATAGTGAGTTCCAGGACAGCTGGGGGCTACAGGAAGACCTTGTCTCCAAAAGACCAAAAGGAAAAGAAAAGAAAAAAAAAGATTTTTAATCTCAGGGGAGGGAAGAAAATTCAATCTCCAGGTTAAAATGGATTTATTAAACAGTGTCCAAAGGCCCCAATCTGTTGGAAAGATACAATTGATAAATTCTAAATGTGCAAAATAAGCCAGGTGTGGTGGTGCACACTTGTAATCTCAGCACTTGAGAGGCCAAGGCAAGATCAGGAGTTCAAGGCCAACCTTGGCTATAGTTTGAGACTACCCTGACCTTGAAAGATTTGTTTCCAGAGGTACTCCATAGCCCTGGAACAGCTTAGGCACAGGGAGAATCAGGGTTAGTAGGAACAAATAACACGAATATTGAAAATTCCTACTGTTCTGAAACCTGTATGCCCCTGGACTGAAAAACAAGCATAGGCTCCTGCAATTGTGGTAATGTGGCATTTATGTAAAGTTTACAGAAGCAGTCTGTTTTGGGGAGGAGTTTATAGGTGAGAACGGCAAATGCAGAGTGCAAGCCCTTGGCTTCTTTCGAATCTTATGGAAGCAGAACCTGCACCTGGTTCCCATTGTCTGTGTACTGAACAAACACCTACAAAATGAATATTTATTGCTGTTGAATTGGGAAGCTAGACTTGGGGGATGGAGAGATGGCTCAGTGGTTAAGAGCACACACACTGCTCTTGCTTTTTGTCTTTTCATGGCAGAGTCTCCCTGTAGCCCCAGCTGTCCTGGTCACTATGTAGACCAGGCTGGGCTTGAACTCACAGGCCTGCCTCTGCCTCTGCCTCCACCTCCACCTCCACCTCCTGAGTGCTGGGATTAAAAGCATGTGCCACCAAGACTGCCACACACTGCTCTCAAGTAGGACCCAAGATGGATTCCCTGCACCTGTGTCAGGTGGCTCACAATTTTTTTTTTTCTTTTTTAGTTTTTTTCCTTTTTTTGGTATTTTTGAGGCAGGGTCTCCCTTTTAGTACCAGCTGTCCTGGAGCTCACTCTGTAGACCAGGCTGGCCTTGAACTCACAGAGATCCACCCGGCTAGGTGGCTCACAATTACCTGCAACTCCAGTTACAGGTGCCTTCATGGGGACCTGCACTCATGTGCACACATACACAAATACACATGATTAAAAATAAATATTTTTGAGCTGGAGAGGTGGCTCAGCAGTTAAGAACACTGACTGCTCTTGCAAAGGACCCAAATTCAATTCCCAGCACCCACATGGCAGCTAACAACTGTCTATAACTCCAGTTCCAGGGTATCCAAAGCCATCTTCCGACCTCTGAGGCCATTGCACAACAGGTTCACTTACACACATACAGACAGTACACTCTTAACACATAAAACATTAATTTTAAAAGGAAGCTAAAATATACTGCATAAAATGAGTCTGCTTTGGGGGCTGGAGAGATAGCCTAGCGGTTAAGAGCACCGGCTGCTCTTGCAGAGGACCCGGGTTCGATCCCCAGCACCCACATGGCGGCTAAGAACCGTCTGTAACTCCAATTCCAGGAGAACTCCAGTTCCAGGGGAATCTGAGACCCTCTTCTGACCTCCGAGGCATTACACGACACAAACCTACATTGCAGACATTACATTCATACACATACAGAAATAAATAAATAAAAAAAAAAATGAGTGCTTTGACCCTTAAGTTAGATAGCTGTAGCTTACATGCCGTTACAGACACTCTGACTCACAGTGGTATTTCAGAGCCTGTCAAAGGCATCTGTTAACAGATCTAGTTCAGGGCGGCAAAATTACCAGTTCTGACCTGGATCTGATGGCAAGGCCGTAATTCCAGCTACTCTGGAGATTGAGACAGGATCACAAGTTCAAGGCCTACCTGGGGTAGAGTGAGTTCCAGAACAACTTTGTAATAGTACCATCCTTACTTTAAAAGTGAGAATACAAGCTGGGCATGGTGGTGCACGCCTTTAATCCTAGCACTTGGGAGGCAGAGGCAGGTGGATCTTTGTGAGTTCAAGGCCAGCCTGGTCTACAGAGTGAGTTCCAGGACAGCTGGGACTACAGGGAGACCCTGTCTCGAAAAAGACCAAAAAAAAAAAAAGTGAGAAAACAGCTGCCTTGGTCATACAGCACTTGTCTCCAACCCCAGAATTACAAAAAAGTATAAAGTTTCTGGCACAACAGCAGTGGGCAAAATACTAGGAAGCTATTTTTCTACCAGATCTCAAAACATTTGAGAACTGCTCAATATGTAGTCATATTTTCTGTCTTCTAAAACAGGAGTGTTTACCTCACAGAAAAATGCCCTGATGTATTTGAATTGTACATATATATGGCTCTATGATAAATAGAAACAACCAACCAAAGACTAAGCATTGAGTCAATGTATTGTACTGGGTGTCCCATCTTTCTATGTTCTCTTTGCCCTGCAGAGCTTAAGGATACATAATCTTGCCAACTGTTCACATGCTGTGAGGATATCAATTTTCCTTGTAGTGGACAATGAATCTAGTGTTAAATTTTCTATTTATAAGATGCGCTGATAAATCTACAATCGCTGATTTGTGCTCTGGTCTGATACCTGCACCCCACTGCATTCCTTAGACATTCTTGTTTGGGGGTTGGGGGTTGGGGGTATTTTGTACAAGACTCACAGGAGAGAAGAGTTTTCCAGAGTTTGTACTGGTCAGTCCAGAGTTAGTGAACTCAACTCTGATGAAGTAATGGGATCTATGATGTGTTACCAAGATAGGAATCTTGGAGCAAAAGCAGCTTTAGGGTGTTTACAGAGAATTCACTCTGTCAGCTGTGACTGTTAGGCTTATTCGAAATGTAAAGTGAGAATTCAACAAAACTCTAATAATTCCTTGTCTCCTAAGGGTTGATTTGAAAGTCTAGAAACAGACTAGCCCTTAGATTGCATCTTGAATATTCTGGGAAAGGTAATCACCCAGCCCTCATGATAGACTAGAGAAGATAGTCAACATTGATGACTGCATTAAAAACCAAAAGGGAAGATGAGTTCCTTTCAATTAAAAACTAAACTGATCTTACAGAGTAATTCCATGCTTTGTTCCCCACCCTTTACCCAATCAAGAAAAGATCAACCTCCTTTTACAAGTGAGACAACTGTACACTTGTTTTGACTAACAACAGAAGTTAATCAAAATATTCAAGTTAAAAGCTCTATTTGAGGGCTGGAGAGATGCGTCAGCAGTTCAGACCACAGACTGCACTTGCAATTCCCAGCAACCACATGGCAGCTAACAGTTTTTAATTCCAGTTGCACGGGGAATCCAACACCCTCTTCTGATCTCTGTGGGCACTACGCAACATGGCTGCACTTATGCAAGCTATACACTTAAAAATAATTTTTTTTAATTTTATTTATTTCTGTATGTGTATCAATGTACTGTCTGCATGCAGGTTTGTGCACCCGTGTCGTGCAATGCCGCGGAGGTCAGAAGAGGGTGTCGGATTCCCCTGGAACTGGAGTTCTGGAATTGGAGTTTCAGACGCTTCTCGGCCGCCATGTGGGTACTGGGGATCGAACCCGGGTCCTCTGTAAGAGCAGTCGGCGCTCTTAACTGCTAGGCCATCTCTCCAGCCCCACATAAAAATAATTTTTAAAAATCAGTCTATTCAATAAACATAGTAACGATAGAAAGTTGCATAATCTTTTTTTTTTTTTTTTTTTTTTTTTTNCTGGAGTTTGGGTTTCCTGGTCTTTACAACTCTGTTATGAGAATTTTCTAAATTCTAGAATGGTATTTACTAAGCTATATGAACGTGGGAATACACTCTGATCTAAACTTCTCTTTCAGAAACAATGCATTGCATTAAAAAACATCTTTCTGAGAGTTTCACACTTAGAGGGTATCTGTACACCTGGATCTCCCATAAACATTTTAAACACCTACTACTTCTTAGATATATATTTTTACTCACAGGAGCTTAAAATTTAACAATCTTGAATTTGATGATGGTGCAGAAATAATGTTTTCCCTCTATAGGAAAAACGTTTGTGTAGGTAGCTTATGGGAATAGTTTTGTTGGCAATTTTGTATGTAAGAAGCCTGTTTTCTTTAGCTCCAGTTATAAGCATCTTATCTGCTTTACTTGGTAATTCCCCATTCCACACCTTACTAAGAAAAAGTTCATCCACTTAGAGTGGAAGTCTGTTAGTAACATGATTCCAAACAACCCTCCAGCCTCCTCCACCTGCTTTACCTGCAGGAACACTGTGACTTACCTTCCAGAGTGCTCCCTGCTGTCTTCTGGTGTTTTGCTCTCCTTCTTCTTCATTAACAGAGCATAATTGTCTGAAGGCCCAGCTTAATGCTCCCCCCTTCCTGAAGCTGATCCTCATGTTCCCTCCTCCCAGCTCTTGAAGGGCTTACTTAGACCTGTCCCTACTGTCTCTCTAATTTACCTTTATTGTAGAGTAACTTGGGCACCTGTCTGTCTCTTTCACATCCTCTCCAAGTCTTAAATGCAAGCTCTTAGTAAGAAATTTTAGTACTCTATCCTGTAACAGCCTGACAGCTAGTATCTTATTTAGAGTTGGTGCTCAAATTTTTAAAATTGATATTTGGTGGATTTCAAATATGATATTAATTCCTGTAGGTCAATATATGTGTGATTTACAAAACCAAATTTTGTGTTTGCCTTTTCACTGCCTCTGTGTCTTGCCACTGGTGGCATAGCCACTTATGTTACATAAACCAGGCATTGTAAATTCAAATATCCACAGAATATGGGCAGGTAGTGTAAATGAGAGGCTTAGCCAATTATGACGTTTAGTTCTACAACAGAGACTTGATCTGTTGCCAAATTAATCATAATAGGAATATTATGGAAAATGCCCTCCTGTTTTTTCTCAAAATGGTGGAGACTGCCTTAGTTTTCCCACTTTGGGTAGAGATGTAAGTTCAAGTATTAGTCTATTCTTAGCTCTTCCATGAGGGAAAAATGTCAGCTGAAACAGATGGATAGTAGTTGACCCTCAGCCTCTGTTGAAGAGGCAAGAGGGCATGGTGGGGACCAGGCAGATCTTGTCCTATGTTAATGGGAGTAACTGTCTTCAAGAAAAGTACCAGCATTCCTAGATAAAGATTATTGGAAATCTGGATTTTCGTGTGAAATAGCCCTTTTATAATACTAGGGAGTTCACTAGAAGCAAAAGATTATACCTGGAATGACAAAAATTTTTAGGTCATGAAGAAACATATGACCACCTTTTTTCTGATAATCTAGAAAAAGAGTTGCTTTCCTTGAGCCAGAAGACAATATAGATCTAGCACACTGGTACTGAATTTGCAAAGAGTATAATTTTACCCATTGATTTCATGTGGAAATATGAATATTGCCCTCCAAATAACCTCCCAGGGTCTCTGTTTCTCAAGATAACAGGTAAGCACTTTGCATGTATCTTAGTAGTATGCCAGAAAAAGGAGCTAGTGAGAATGTGTTGAGCTGAGTGGAGCTTTACCTGGATGCAAATTTGAACAGAATATACTGCTATAAACACTGCTTTCTGTTTCAACTGGGGAAGGAGAATGCGTGTCATTAAGGCTGCTTTGTTAGACCTGTCTCCATCAAGGTGTTTCATTTCTTAAAGTGTGTTTGGGCATTATCTTTTTTGGATGTATTTATCCCAGCCACAAGATACGAATTCATTTTCATTATTATAAAAATTAAACATACCACCCCACAAAGTACAAAATAAAACAGCTTGGAAGTATTTATGGTACACCTGAAGGTCTTTTTCCATACCTTTTTTTGTTTGTTTTAAAAAATAATACAGTTTTAATGAGGCTAGAGAGATGGCCTTAATGGTTAAGAAAACGGCTGCTCGTTCTTGAGGACCTGGGTTCATTAAAAGCACCCACATGGTGCCTAATAATCTCCCAGTGCAGGGGATCTGATCCCCTCTTCTGACCCTCCTGGGCCATTGCACAGACAAGTCACTTACAATTGACCAATACACTATACAATAAAATAAAACATATTTTAAAAATACGTGGTTTTTATGTGAGGTTTTTTTGTTTTTGTTTTTGTTGTTTTGAACAGGGTCTCCCCATAGCCCAGCTGGTCTGAGCTCACTCCTGTAAGACAGGCTGGCCTTGAACTCAAGGAAACTTCCCTTCCTTCTGCCTCCCTGTGCCAGGATTAAAGACATGTGCCACCGCCCATCTTAAAGATAGTTTCTTAGGCTGCCATGTGGGGTGGTGGGAAATGAACCCCGGTCCTCTGACACACAGCAGTCAGTGCTATTTAACCACTGGAGCATCTCTCCAGCCCGAGTGAGTAATTTTTTACACACAACAAATTTTTCTTTTTGATGATTATTATATTTGTGTTATTTATTTATTGACAGTGTCTCCTGTAGCCCCGGTTTTTTGGAACTCACTATGTAGACTAGGTTGTGTAACTTGTAAATCACACAGATCCACCTGCCTCTGCCTCTGGCCTCCAGTGCTAGGCATTAAATGGCCATACACCCCATACTGACCTTTTTTCTTATTTTTTTTTTTTAAGATAGGTAATAACCACGCCTGTGCGTGTGGTGGCACACCTTTAATCCTAGTACTTACGCGGCAGAGGCCAGCCAGATCTTGTGAGTTCAAGGCCCGCCTGGTCTACATAGTTTCCGAGCCAGCTGGGATAGAAAGGGAGAGCACCATGACTCAAAAAGACAAAAAAAAAAAAAAAAAGTATACTTCAATTGGCATATCAAAATATAAGGAGTGGGACACAGATGTAATATATATATATATGTTTTTTTTTTTATTAAATATTCCTCATTGTATAGACTAGGCTGGCCCTAGACTTGAGCTTTTCCTGCTTCAACACTCTTAATGCTGGGATTACAGCCCTTGTTTTAAACCACATGAGGCCTCTGCCTTGTTTATTTTTTTATACATTATTACTGTGTAATGTGTTGGGCATTGGGTGCCATGGTGTGTGTGAGGTCAGGACAACCTTGTGGGAGTTTTCCACCATGAGGATAGAACTCAGGTCAATCAGGCTTGGCAGAGGCACCATTTCACAAACTTAATTTATTTTTTTTATTTATTTTTTAGTTTTTTTTGTAATTTGGTTTTGCCATGACCTGAACTCAAAATTCTCCTGCCTCAGTCTGCACAAGTACTAAGATCATATGCTTGTGGCCCAGAATTTATGTGTATGAGAGTTTTACCTGCAAGTATGTTAAGTTCTTCATATGTATGTGGTGACTTGAAGGCAGAAGAGGAGCACAGCAGTAAGAAGCATTCCTTCCTGAGGCTTGTGCTTCAGTCCTGCCTCCAGGTTCCTGCCCTGAGCTCACCATTAAGATGTGAGCTCCTCAAGTTGGTGTCAGAGTGTTGTGTCTCAGCAATGGAAGAGACAAACTACAGACAGAAATTGTACCAGAGATGGGCTATTGCTGTGACAGAACCTGACCTTGGTGTTTTGGGAGAGGAATGTATTTTTATGTGAAGTGTTTTAGAACTTTGGGCTAGAAAAAAAAAATCATGAAAAAAAAACAAGTTTTGTTGCTGTGGAACTTGAACAGTTATCTGAAAGAGTTGTGGGACCAAGTGGGTGCCCTGGCTTGTGAAAACTTCAAGGGGGAGCAGAAACCATCAGGGTCTGTTTGCATGATATTTGTTGAATTGAGAATTCTGTGTGTTTGGTTAGCTGGGGCTAAAATCAGCTGTAACCAGAACAAGAGAAGGAAAAAGGCAGAAGAAGGAATTAAGTAGTCCCCTTGAACTGGAGTTACCATGTTGTTACAACCATGTAGATTCTGGGAAACAAAACCTGAGGTCCTGCTGGCAAGAGTAGCCATTCTAACCACTAACCCATCGCTTCTCCCTACATGTGTAAAGGCTATGAGGTAGTTCCAAGAACAACCAAATTTGAGACTGATTTTTAAATTTTCCAGACATGTACTGCACCCTTTAATCCTACAATCTCACGCAGGCAGAAGCAGGAGGATATCTTGGAGTTCAAAGCCAGCCTGGTCTATATAGTTGATGTTCCAGGACAGCTGGCGGGCTACAGGAAGCCTTGTCTCCAAAAGACCAAAAGGAAAAGAAAAGAAAAAAAAAGATTTTTAATCTCAGGGAGGGAAGAAAATTCAATCTCCAGGTTAAAATGGATTTATTAAACAGTGTCCAAAGGCCCCAATCTGTTGGAAAGATACAATTGATAAATTCTAAATGTGCCAAAGTAAGGCCAGGTGTGTGTGGTGCCACACTTGTAATCTCAGCTACTTGAGGGCCAAGGCAAACGGATCGCGAGTTCAAGGCCAACCTTGCTATAGTTTGAGACTACCCTGACCTTGAAAGATTTGTTTCCAGAGGTACTCCATAGCCCTGGAACAGCTTAGGCACAGGGAGAATCAGGGTTAGTAGGAACAAATAACACGAATATTGAAAATTCCTACTGTTCTGAAACCTGTATGCCCCTGGACTGAAAAACAAGCATAGGCTCCTGCAATTGTGGTAATGTGGCATTTATGTAAAGTTTACAGAAGCAGTCTGTTTTGGGGAGGAGTTTATAGGTGAGAACGGCAAATGCAGAGTGCAAGCCCTTGGCTTCTTTCGAATCTTATGGAAGCATAACCTGCACCTGGTTCCCATTGTCTGTGTACTGAACAAACACCTACAAAATGAATATTTATTGCTGTTGAATTGGGAAGCTGACTTGGGGGCATGGAGGAATGGCTCATGGTTAAGAGCACACACACTGCTTTGCTTTTTGTCTTTTCATTGGCAAGTCTCCATGGAGCACCAGATGTCCTGGTCACTATGTAGACCCAGGCTGGGCTTGCAATCTCACAGGGCCTGCCTCTGCCTCTGCCTACCACTCCACCATCCACCTCCCTGAGTGCTGGGATTAAAAAGCATGTGCCACCAAGACTGCCACACACTGCTCTCAAGTAGGACCCAAGATGGATTCCCTTGCACCTGTGTCAGATGGATCACCAATTTTTTTTTTTCTTTTTTAGGATTTTTTGTCCTTTTTTTGGTATTTTGAGGCAGGGTCTCCCTTTTGAGTACCAGCTGTCCCTGGAGCTCACTTGTAGGAACCCAGGCTGCCTTGAACTCACAGGAGATCCACCCGTGCTAGGTGGCTCACAATTAACTGCAACCTCCAGTTCAGGTGCTCATGGGGACACTGCACTCATGTGCACACATACACAAAGACACTGATTTAAAAATAAAATATTTTTTGAGCTGGAGAGGTGGCACTCAGCAGTAAAGAACACTGACTGCTCTTGCAAAGGACCCAAATTCAATCCCAGCACCCACATGGCAAGCGCTAACAAATGTCTATAACTCCAGTTCCAGGGTATCCAAAGCATCTCGACTCTGAGGCCATTGCACAACAGGTACACATTAACCTATACAGACAGTACAACTCTTTAAACATAAACATGTAATTTTAAAAGGCAAGCTAAAATATCTGCATAAAATGAGTCTGCTTTGGGGCTGCGAGAGATAGCCTAGCGGTTAAGAGCACCGGCTGTCTTGCAGAGGACCCGCGGTTCGATCCCCATGCACCCACATGGCGGCTAAGAACCGCTGTAACTCCAATCCAGGCGAAATCCAGTTCCCAGTGAATGGAGACACTCTTCTGACCTCAAACGCAGCATTCACGACACAAACCTACATGCAGACATACATTCATACAACATACAGAAAAAATAAATAAAAAAAAAACATAGTTGCTTTGACCCTTAAGTTAGGATAGCTGTAGCTTACATGCCGTTACAGACACTCTGACTCACAGTGGTATTTCAGAGCCTGTCAAAGGCATCTGTTAACAGATCTAGTTCAGGGCGGCAAAATTACCAGTTCTGACCTGGATCTGATGGCAAGGCCGTACATTCCAGCACCTGGGAGATTGAGACAGGATCAAATCAAGATTCAAGGGCCTACCTGGGGTAGAGTGAGTTCCAGAACAACTTTGTAATAGTACCATCCTTACTTTAAAAGTGAGAAATACAAGTGGGACTGGTGGTGCACGCCTTTAATCCTAGCACTTGGGGAGGCGAGGCAGGTGGATCTTTGTGGAGTTCACGGCCAGCCTGTCTACAGAGTGAGTTCCAGGACAGCTGGGACTTACAGGGAGACCCTGTCTACGAAAAAGACCAAAAAAAAAAAAAATGGAGAAAACAGCCGTCCTTGGTCTACAGCACTTGTCTCCAACCCCAGAATTACAAAAAAGTATAACAGTTTCTGGCACAACAGCAGTGGGCCAAAATACTAGGAAGCTATTTTTCTACCAGATCTCAAAACATTTGAGAACTGCTCAATATGTAGTCATATTTTCTGTCTTCTAAAACAGGAGTGTTTACCTCACAGAAAAATGCCCTGATGTATTTGAATTGTACATATATATGGCTCTATGATAAATAGAAACAACCAACCAAAGACTAAGCATTGAGTCAATGTATTGTACTGGGTGTCCCATCTTTCTATGTTCTCTTTGCCCTGCAGAGCTTAAGGATACATAATCTTGCCAACTGTTCACATGCTGTGAGGATATCAATTTTCCTTGTAGTGGACAATGAATCTAGTGTTAAATTTTCTATTTATAAGATGCGCTGATAAATCTACAATCGCTGATTTGTGCTCTGGTCTGATACCTGCACCCACTGCATTCCTTAGACATTCTTGTTTGGGGTGTTGGGGGTTGGGGGTATTTTGTACAAGACTCACAGGAGAGAAGAGTTTTCCAGAGTTTGTACTGGTCAGTCCAGAGTTAGTGAACTCAACTCTGATGAAGTAATGGGATCTATGATGTGTTACCAAGATAGGAATCTTGGAGCAAAAGCAGCTTTAGGGTGTTTACAGAGAATTCACTCTGTCAGCTGTGACTGTTAGGCTTATTTGAAATGTAAAGTGAGAATCAACAAAACTCTTAAAATAATTCCTTGTCTCCTAAGGGTTGATTTTGAAAGTCTAGAAACAGACTAGCCCTTAGATTGCATCTTGAATATTCTGGGAAAGGTAATCACCCAGCCCTCATGATAGACTAGAGAAGATAGTCAACATGATGACTGCATTAAAAACCAAAAGGGAAGATGAGTTCCTTTCAATTAAAAACTAAACTGATCTTACAGAGTAATTCCATGCTTTGTTCCCCACCCTTTACCCAATCAAGAAAAGATCAACCTCCTTTTACAAGTGTAGACACTGTACACTTGTTTTGACTAACAACAGAAGTTAATCAAAATATTCAAGTTAAAAGCTCTATTTGAGGCTGGAGAGATGCTGTCAGTTCAGACCACGACTGCACTTGCAATTCCGCAGCAACCACACATGGCAAGCTACATTTTTTTAATTCCAGTTGCACGGGGAATCCACACCCTCTTCTGATCTCTGTGGCATGCTACTAACGACGCAACATGGCTGCACTTATGCAAGCTATACACTTAAAAAAATATTTTTTTAATTTATTTATTTCTGTATGTGTATCAATGTACTGTCTGCATGCAGGTTTGTGCACCCGTGTGTGCAATGCCGCGGGGTCGAAAGAGGGTGTCGGATTCCCTGGAACTGGAGTTTCTGGAATTGGAGTTTTCAGACGTTCTCCGGCCGACAATGTTGGTACTGGGGATCGAACCGGGGTCCTCTGTAAGAGCAGTGGCGCTCTTACACTGCTAGGCCATCTCTCCAGCCCCACATAAAAATAATTTTAAAATCAGTCTATTCAATAAACATAGTAACGATAGAAAGTTTGCATAATCTTTTTTTTTTTTTTTTTTTTTTTTTTTTTTCTTTTGGTCTTTTTGAGACAGGGTCTCCCTGTAGCCCCAGCTGTCCTGGAACTCGCTCTGTAGACCAGGCTGGCCTTGAACTCACAAAGATCCGCCTGCCTGCCTCTGCCTCCCAAGTGCTAGGATTAAAGGCGTGCACCACCACACCCGGCGAAAGTTGCATAATCTTAGCAATACATAAATCACTGAGCATGTAATTCAAAGGATGCTGGAAGTACAGTGGATTACATTGTTATAGGAAAGACAAGGAGGAGGCTGGCATGGTGGCACAAGCCTTTAATCCCAGCACTATGGGGAAGCAGAGGCAGATAGGTCTCTGAATTCAAAGCCAGCCTGGTCTACATAGTGAGCTCCAGGGCTACAAGGTGAGATCTGTCTCAAGCAGCAAAAAGCAGTTCTATCATAATCATATCAACAGAGTACATGAGGACATGCATATAAAATTTTCAGCACTTGAGCTGAGTTTCTTTACCCTCAGAATGGAGTAACATCAGTTTAAAGCTAAGTTTTTTTGTTTTTGTTTTTGTTTTTTTGGTCTTTTCAAGACAGGGTCTCCCTGTAGCCCCAGCTGTCCTGGAACTCACTCTGTAGACCAGGCTGAACTTGAACTCACAGAGATCCGCCTGCCTCTGCCTCCCAAGTGCTAGGATTAAAGGCATGTGCCACCATGCCTGGCTAAAGCTAAGTTTTATAGTACAGTAGGTGCCTAGACACATCACTCTTAGGAAAGCTAATGGTTGAGTGAGAAAGTGAAAATGAGTCCAAGAACAGGATAGGTCAAATCCATGAGTAGACAGATGCCAAGAGGAGAGTGCATTCTTGCCTAAGGCTGACTTTCCAGGACCAGAGACAGTAATCATAGGACAGTCTGAACCACAGGAACCAGTAAACAAGAGAAAAGGATTTTTCCAAGAGAAGAGTAAGAACTGGAATTTGAGGGTAATGATCATCTGAAAATGCCAAAACCAGTTTGAGGGCATAAAGAAGTGAGATGGGAGGGAAATCTCAGAAACACTTGATACAAGAGAAACCAGCCTACAAATTCTGGCTCTGTAAAGCCTGGGGGGGGGGTAAACCCTTCTCTTTGTGCCTGCCTTCCACTTCCTCAGACACTCCCTCTTGGAGACCAGCATCTACTTATGTTTATAGTGTTTGGGGTTTTTTGACTCAACCTTCAACTTCTAAGCACTTAGTTATAATGTTCAGGCTTGTATAATGCTTTTTCCTGATCTCTAGGAATTACTTTTAATGAGTCATCTTCTACAGGTGAGCACTTAATAAATATGTATGTGCAGGTACCACCATCTACCGCAGGGATTATGATGGTTAATCTTGATTGTTGACTGGATCCAGAATCACCTAGGAGACAGTTCTTTGGGCACACCTGTGAGCAATTATTTAAATGAAAGTTAGCCTCTGTGAAGGTCTGTCAAGATGCAACTTGTGAGTGGGACCCACCCTGTCCCCTGGACAGGGACCCTGGCCTGATTAAATAATAGTGAGCTGAGCACTGGTATTCATCACTTCCTACATGTGGAATGAATGTGACCAGCTGCTTCAAGCTCTTGCTTCTGGGACTTGCCTGCTATGATAGACTGTACCCTTGAACTGTGAGCCAAAATAAATCCTTTCTCCATTATGTTGCTTTTGTCAGCAACAGGAAAAGAAGCTAGAACAGGGATGTGGTATTTATTTATTTATTTATTTATTTATTTATTTATCTTTTCGAGACAGGGTCTCCCTGTAGCCCCAGCTGTCCTGGAACTCACTCTGTGCAGGCTGGCCTTGAACTCACAAAGATCCACCTGTCTCTGCCTCCCAAGTGCTAGGATTAAAGGCGTGCACCATCACACCCGGCATGGTGTTTATTATTAATAGAAGTCATGAGACCTCATTCTTTATAGGCATAGGCATGTGATTTATGGTATATATCACCAAGAATAGTTTTATATTTTTTACTGTATTTGCCAGAGTGTTGTAAACTTATCTTTCCCCTAAGTGTTAAATTGCAGAGAATTTGCAGGGGATGTTGAGTGTGGTAGAATGTGTGCTTAGCATGTCTAGTGCCCTGGATTCAGCCCCCAATGCCACATGAAAAAGAAAAAAAATGGAGGGAGGGAGAAATAGAACTATAGAGCACTTTCAGATTACACATAATCAGCCTGGTAGAACTGTAACTTACTAAAAGTGTTCCTTAGGGACTGGAGAGATAGCTCAGAGGTTAAGAGGACTGGCTGCTGTCTTAACCTCCAAGGGCACTTAAATTCATGCTAGCCATACACTCATTCACATGATATAAAAAAATTTTTTTTTGGTCTTTTTGAGACAGGGTCTCTCTGTAGCCCCAGCCGTCCCCAACTTGCTATGTAGGCCACCAGGCTGGCTTTGAACTCACAGAGATCTCTCCTTACCTTTGCCTCCCAAGTGCTGGGGTTAAAGGTGTGTGCCGCCACTCCTGGCATTGATAATTATGCACACACACACACACACACACACACCACACGTGTGTGTCTTCTTGAAACAGGGTCTCCTTGTAACCCCAGCTGACCTAGAACTATGTAGACCAGGCTGGCCTTGAACTCACAGAGATCTTCAGCCTCTGCCTCCCAGCACTCAAGAGGCAGAGGCTGGGATTAAAGGCATGTGCTACCATGCCCCATAGTAATAAAATGTTTTTTAAAGTGTTCTTTAGCTGGGCATTGGTGGTACATGCCTTTAATCCCAGGACTAAGGAAGCAAGGACAGGTGGATCTCTGAATTTCAGGCCAGCCTGGTCCCATAGCAAGGTCCAGGGCAGCCATGATTGCATAATGTGACCCTGTTCAAAAACAAGGGCCATGACAACAAAAAAAAAAAAAAAAAAAAGCCAGGTGTGGTGGCACACGCCTTTAATCCTAGCACTTGAGAAGCAGAGGCAGGCAGATCTTTGTGAGTTCAAGTCCAGCCTGGTCTACAGAGCAAGTTCCAGGACAGCTGGGGCTACAGGGAGACCCTGTCTCGAAAAGACCACAAAAAAAAAGGGGGCGGGGGCATGGTGCATGGCTTTAATCCCAACACTCAAGACGCAGAGGCAGGAGGATCTCTGGGAGATCAAGGCCTGCCTGGTCTATATAGTGAGTTTCAGACCAGCTGGAGCTAGAGGGAGACACTATCTTAAAAAAGATTAAAAAGGAAAAATATGTGTTCTTTGACCAATCACTGTATTTATTTCTCAGTACTTAGAAAAAATGACATATTATGTGAAATCTGTGCAAATGCTTAGTAGTTTGTATAAAAACAAAAGATTTTGAAATTTTCTTTTGAATGCATATATCATTAAACTTTGATCTGCTTTATACATCAAAGGACCAGAACTCCAAAGAAAAGGACTAGAATTGATGATTATGAAAAATTCAGACTAAAATCAAGGAAACCATATTATAAGGATTTCTTTAAAGAAATAATTTCAGAAGATATGTAAAATTAGGTTATCGAATGGCTATTTTAAGTTACTTTTCCTGAACATTCTGCATTTTGTCTTTGAAAATGAATGGTTGTTCATAATGAAGACAGTGTCATATAGCCAGGCTGCCCTGGAACTTGCCCAGGCTGATCTCTGTATAATCAAGGGTGGCCTTGTACTTTTTTATAATTTTTATTTATTTTATGTGTATGACTGTGCTGTCTGCATGTAAGTAGGTGCACCCATGTCGTGTCACACAATGCTGTGGAGGTCAGAAGAGGGCGTTGGATTCCCCTGGAACTGGGGTTAAAGACGGTTCTTAGCCACCATGTGGGTGCTGGGAATCGAACCCTGGTCCTCTGCAAGAGCAGTCTCTCCAGCCCTGGCCTTGTACTTCTTATCCTTCTGCCTCAGCTCCCCATGTGCTGGGAGTTCCAGGTATGTGCCACCATACCAGGTTTGTGTAGTGCTGGGGATCAAATTTATGGCTCCATGCAGACTAGGCAAGCACTCCACCAAATGAACTATATTACCATAGCCCAGAAACAGAAGTTTAAAATGGACCTCCAGCCGGGCGTGGTGGTGCACGCCTTTAATCCTAGCACTTGGGAGGCAGAGGCAGGCGGATCTTTGTGAGTTCAAGGCCAGCCTGGTCTACAGAGTGAGTTCCAGGACAGCCAGAGCTACAGGGAGACCCTGTCTCAAAAAGACCAAATAAAAAATAAAATGGACCTCCAAGCTGGGCATGGTGGTGCACACCTTTAATCCCAGCACTCAGGAGGCAGGTGGATCTCTGTGAGTTCAAGGCCAGCCTGGACTACATAGTGAGTTCCAGGCCAGCTGGCACCACAGGGAAACACTGTCCCAAAAAGAAAGACATACATACATACGTATGTACGTACATAAATAAATATGGGCATCCATAAGGAGTTGAGGCCTTTATTAAAAGAATTTTTTGTTAGCTTTGTTTGCCATCTATGTTTTTCCCTTTCTTTGATGAAAAATAAAGTTGGTTCAAGCATTCCTTATGTGCCCAGGAGGTACTTTTGGCCTTAGTCTGGTTTGGAGTTGTACATTCTATAAGAAACTGTTTGAAATAAAGTTTCCTATGCTGGGAGGGGTGGTCCATGCCTAAATCCTAGCACCCTGGAGGCAGGAAGATCCCTGCAAGTTTTTATTCTTTTTTATTTTTTTTTTATTTTTTTATTTTTTTTGTCTTTTTGAGACAGGGTCTCCCTGTAGCCCCAGCTGTCCTGGAACTCACTCTGTAGACCAGGCTGGCCTTGAACTCACAAAGATCCGCCTGCCTCTGCCTCCCAAGTGCTAGGATTAAAGGTGTGCGCCACCACGCCCGGCTCTTTTTTATTTTTGTATGTATATGAATGTACTGTCTGCATGTAGGTTTGTGCACCCATGTCGTGCACTGCCGCGGAGGTCAGAAGAGGGTGTCGGATTCCCCTGGAACTGGAGTTAAAGATCGAAAGCAGGTCCTCTGCAAGAGCAGTCAGCGCTCTTAACTGCTAGGCCATCTCTCCAGCCCCAGATCCCTGCAAGTTTGAGGACAGTAGTAGGTTCTAGGTCAACCAGGGCTAATTAAGACCCTGCTTCCAAAATAAAAAGTTTCTTTTACCTTTTCTCACATGAAATGCCAGCTAACTGACTGCTCTTGATTGATAATTGAGCACTAATCACACCCCCACAGTCCAGCCTATTGTCTGCTATTAAAGGATTATAGCATTGTGCAGTACTTGACAGACTGTGAATATGTCTAAATGGGGAGAGAACAGCATCCACATAGACCTGAATGGAAAGAATGACCAGACCTTTGGCTCTGTTATGACTGCTGAAAGAACGTAATAACCAGCTCAGCTCACACTCATGTGTTCTCAACAGTGAAAAAGACATACTTGATAGAAACAACTGTAATAAAATAGAATTCTGCTGGCACATTGTACATATTTATACATTCTTTCTAGCCCAGTGGTTAGTGAATACTTCCTGGAAAGGCTGCTACGCACAAATGTTTTCAATCTGAGCATGTACATTTCAGCTAACTTCCCTGGGACATTGGACAATCATATGAACTTGGAGCTGTTTCCTGTGAATATCCTCAGTAGCTATGTATTATCTGGAGAGGGGTTCTGCCTCCAGACAACGACCCTTGCTCAGGCTGTTCAGTGCTTGCTAATGTTTAAATCTGAGGTTTGACATATTCCTTTATTTTGACAAAGAACTTTTTTTTTGTAAGAATAGGAATAAAATAGAACAATGATTTTATATAATTACGTGTATTGAGGTCATTTAAAAATAACCCTTAGCTGGGGGTAGAGTTTTGTGATGGAGCACATGGCAAACAAGAGGGAAGGAGGCCCTAGGTTCAATAAACAGCACCATAAAACCTTAAGTAATCTATAAAGATTAGTTTGGCTTAAGTATATTTTGTTTCTTTTAGGGATTTTTTTCCCCTCTGTCCTAACACCACCACTCATAAAGCCATGAAAATTGAGTACCTAAATATGGAACTTGTTGTATTTTGATGGGAAGGAAGCTAATGCAGTCACAGACACCCCTTATTCAGGCCTACAATGCCTGAACTTGTACTGCCCTCCCACTCACCTTTGAGAGTGCTTACAAACTTGATTTTGACTAGAAGATACATGGAGTTGCTCAGATTTACAGATGGCTTACAGATAGATGAGTCACAATTCATGTTAGACCAGTAGGAAAAGAAGTGTGTCATAAATTCATCTGTGGAAATTCAGTCATGGACTATACTTCCTTTGTGGAATGGGCAAATCTGCATTTCTGAGCTTGTCTCAGTTACGCCATTCATCGCCTGTGAGGCTGTGCTCAGCCAGTGCTAGCCTCTTGCTGTGGCCTCCTTTTCCTCCTTAAGCATAGTGGACCAAATGATCTCCTAAGGCCTTTCTGGCTTTCTCATTGTGAAGTTCCATTTCTCAACCACACACATAGCTGGAGTATCAATTATATAGCAGTTGGTGACTTTGAGTTGTCAATTGACAAACTCCCAGCAGACCAAAGTGAAGAAACAGTAATGCCAAAGTCCTTCAGGAAGTTTGTGCTGGGTTTGCTGAAACCATCAGTGTAAATCTTGAACGATGACGCTCTTCTGAGTGCCAAAGTGGTCAAATGGCAATGACACTTTCTTTTTTTTTTTTTTAATTTTTTTTTTTTTAATTGTATGTGTATGAATGTACTGTCTGCATGCAGGTCTGTGCACCCGTGTGGTGCAATGCCGCGGAGGTCAGAAGAGGGTCTCGGATTCCCCTGGAACTGGAGTTCTCCTGGAATTGGAGTTACAGACGGTTCTTAGCCGCCATGTGGGCGCTGGGGATCGAACCTGGGTCCTCTGCAAGAGCGTCGGTGCTCTTAACCGCTAGGCTATCTCTCCAGCCCCGGCAATGACACTTTCTTGGATGCTTATTGGAGTGGTTTGAAGTCCTGAGTGACAGTGTGGATGAGTCCAGCTTACGTAGTCGCTGGTTCCTCCACACTCCTGACCTGGTATGAGGGCTAATGAGTTGCCCACAGTTCAAAATTTCTGACTGGTTATTTTTATTTTATTTTATTTTTTATTTTTTGGTCTTTTTTCGAGACAGGGTCTCCCTGTAGTCCCAGCCGTCCTGGAAATCACTCTGTAGACCAAGCTGGCCTTGAACTCACAAAGATCCGCTTGACTGGTTATTTTTAAATGAGTATAACAGCTTCCTGCCAGGGTGAAAAGCTTAAAGATAATGTATGTGAAAGTTTCTAGCAAATAGATGGAACTTGACAAATAACAAGTCAGAAAAGCCATTGTGAAAACTCTGGGTAAGATAACCTTATCTGAGAGCTAGAGGAATTGGGAGCCTAGCTATTTTATGAAATATCTTTTAATCCTTAGAACCTCATTTTAAAAATGCAGAGATATCAGGAATGCACCAAGCTCACAGAACATAGTATTGGTTGCATTAATTTTCAAGTCCTTTAATTCCAGATGTGTGTTTCTTTCCTAATACACTGCCAACATGCTAATGCATGTAGTTGATGTACTATGGTCAATGTTAAGTCTCTAATGATCTAGACAAGGAAGTAAGTATTCAAAATGGCAGTAGTATCTATGGGAATGGGTCTTTGTGCCCTTTGACGCAACTATAACTAAACTGCCATTTAAAACAAACCTTGAGCCATCCTGGGGCAGTCATTCATTTTATTTGATCTTTTGGTTTTTATAGCCAAATTTGGCCTTGGACCCCGATCCTCCTGCCTCTACCTCCCAAGTGTTGGGATTACAGACCTGTGCCATCACACCTGCTTTCATTTTGTTTGCTCTTAACTCCGAAACAGCTCCTGGGGATAGTTGGAAGATTTGAATATCTCTGGGATATCATTGTCCAGTTTTGAAATAATTTTGTAAATGGGTTTCTTCCAGGAAGGATCTGAGTCTTTCCCTGCTGAGACAGCCCTGAAGAACTCCTGTAATGTCAAGCTGGCAATTTCCAAGAAGCAATCTGGGACCTGCATCCCCAAAGAGACCCCCAAGAAAAGGAAGATGTGAGGCTGGAAGTGCTGCCACCGTGGAGAGCCCACTGGCTGCTGCCTCCTGTTGTGGGCTAGGAGCACCCCTGATTCTCCAGTCCAACACTGCTCTACTCCCTTCTGATACACAGATGTTAAAAAACGACTGTTCCAAGGATACAGTCTTGGGAGGAAGTCTGTTAGAGACACTCTTATAGGGGTTTGCTCCTTCCAGCAGTGGGTGTGTTTTAGTAACGAAGTAGGAAATGAACGGAAAGAGTGTTTCATCATTCTTAATTCCTTGACCTGCTTGGGAATGGCCTCAAGCTTATGGCCACATACTTCATCCCACCACTTTGTAGGGCTAAATCTCAAGGACTTAAATTCCTTCTTCCAAAGCCATTTGAGGGGGCTGTTCCAGAACCCTCAACCAGATTGGCACTTTAGGTGATGGGATGTTTCACAGGACCTCCAGATGCCAGATGCAGCTTGGCTGGGGGCTTGCTGCCACTGCCTGCCAAATGACCATTCCCACGTGGAAAAATGGGAAGTACTGCCACCCCACCCTGGCGCTGACCCTCCCTCCCCATGATGGGCTTAGGTTTCCAAATGTGTCTTGGCTAGGGAAGCCAGCAGTCCTTATGCTCTTGCAGGTATCAGTAAACTGGATCACAGTCCAGTGATAAGGGCAAGAAGAAGGAAATGCAGCCTAGAACCAGGCCTGCGGAGGAAGATGGCAGCCTTGCAGTTACCAGTCTCTTTAGGCTGTATATGTCTGTTGATGAGACCTAAGCTCACTCTTCCCTGACACTTTACCACTAAAACAAGACTAGTCCACCTTCATGGATATCCTAAGGGTTTGAGATTCTTCAGCTTTGTCATATCCAGAAAGAATTTCAGTGCTACAGCACCAGGCTCTGAAGCAAGCAAAAAAAATAAAAGAAAGTTTTATACCTGATAATTACAGAGTAATGTCTAGAATAGCAGAATCTCTGGCAGGCCTTGTTCAAGTTTCAACAGGACTGTGTTTGCTTTATCTACCTGTTGTCTAAAGAAATATTTAGAGGCTATAATCTTGGTTGGTAATTCAGCGATTGGCCTCAAGCTACTATGATTCTCGGTGATTAAGGACAGACATGGGTTTTTTAACATACAGAGAGAAAACACATCTTAGACCTCATGAGACCTGGTACATTGTCTTACCTCAAATTCATTTCCCTTGTTATAGTGCATATTGAGAGTTCGAAACAGTTCTGAGTCACGGAGAACCACCAGCATTTTGGGATTTGTGACACCATCTGAAATTGCTTGCCGGGCATATTTCTCCATTTGGATGTAATAAAATTCTCGAAAGTTGCTGAACCACTTGATCATCTGGGAGGTGATGCAGCGATTAAACTGTGCAAATAAGGGGTCCATCAAGTCAGACATTTGCAATAGAGTATTCAGAATCAGAACTGTCAGCATCTAGTTCATATGAGTGGCTTCAACCACTAACAGGCTCCTTCAGAAAAAGGCATTAGCGAAGCCTGTGCAGTTAGACCCAAAACTCCAAGGCTCAATAGAAAATAATTTTTATGTACTAGAGTCTTAAAGGTTTTTGACCATGGGAATCTTTTCATGGTGCCTAAGCATAACTGGGCCAAGGCCACTTTGGTGCTAGGTTGGCAGCCCTAGAGTCAGAAGGGATAAAGGACCAGGGGAAGTGGTAAGGTGTAGGTCAGGGAGCAGTTTCCTGCAGAATGAATTGAAATCTAAATCAGAGTCTACTGCAGGGATCTGTAAGACAGGAAGGCTAACTGAGATATGTCCAAAGTATTAAAAGCCCTTAACCTGCAGTTAAGTATAGTGACCCTCAGAAGGGTTTGATGTTCATCTGCTTTTTGGTGGGGATCAAACACGGCTTTATGCATGCTAAGCAAGGGCTGTACTGCTTCCCCACATCTCTTGCCCCTTATACATTCTGTCTTTCCTTACTATTTATACATTCTTTTTTGTAAGATCCCTATCAAAGAGTGATGACTAGTCAAAGATCCCCTCACTCTTCACCTGCCTAACCTTCCCAAGTATTTCTGGGATTATCTGTTGGTCAAGGGCCTAAGCATTCTGATACCCTCCCTTCCCAGTGGAAGGCTGCCCGTGACTACTCTGGCAGTCTCAAAACTGGAATTTGCACTGATTCCTTCTACAAAATGAAGGGAGCTTGAGGTGTACACTTGCTTCATACAGGACCAAACACTGCAGTTTTGCAGAGGCTAGAACTCAGTGTGTGACTTTACCTGAACATCAGGGAAATAAGCTTTCAGAAGGTTGGAGCTAGGATACCGCGTGAAGAAAAACATTATTTTGGCCTTCTTCAAATGACCGGGGTTTAGGCCTTCCTGTATTTGTTTTGGTGTCAAGGAAAAGTAGTACTTTTAAAACATCAGTTTAATTTCTGTGCTGATGACACCTCTGCAGACAATACTAAACATGCCCAACTCAGCATGAAACATTTGAAGCACCAACCCCACAAAATGACACAGTATATGTGGGGCAAGGACTCTCTGGAAGCAGAGTACCTACAGTGGGCACCCTAAGCCTATTTTCCTCAACAGTGCTAAAACTACAAAGAAGATTGTGCTGAGGCATATATTAACCCTAACTAGCAAATTCAGGAGAATGCTGGCTATGAAGAAGGACAAGCATTTTGAGGGGGCTGGAGAGATAGCCTAGCGGTTAAGAGCGCCGACTGCTCTTGCAAAGGACCCAGGTTCGATCCCCAGCACCCACATGGCGGCTGAGAACCATCTGTAACTCCAATTCCAGGAGAACTCCAGTTCCGACACCCTCTTCTGACCTCCACGGTATTGCAGGACATGGGTGCACCAACCTACATGCAGACAGTACATTCATACACATAAAATAAATAAAATTAAAAAAAAAAAGTACAAGCATTTTGAAATGGAGGGAACAAAGAGAAAGAGCCAAGTGAGCCAGTCAGTGCCGATTTTGTTTTAAAGACAATAAAATCATGAGGTTATTGGTTTTTTTGGTTTTGGTTTTTTTTTTTTTTTTGGTCATTTCAAGACAGGGTCTCCCTGTAGCCCCAAGCTACCCTGGAACTCACTCTGTAGACCAGGCTGGCCTTGAACTCACAAAGATCCGCCTGCCTCTGCCTCCCAAGTGCTAGGATTAAAGGGGTGCGCCACCACGCCCAGCTGAGGTTATTGTTTTTAAAAAAGAACAATGTGCCGGGCGTCGTGGCGCACGCCTATAATCCCAGCACTCGGGAGGCAGAGATAGGTGGATCTCTGTGGGTTCAAGGCCAGCCTGGTCTACAGAGTGAGCTCCAGGACAGCTGGTACTAAAAGGGAGACCCTGTCTCAAAAATACCAAAAAAAGGATAAAAAAAAAAAATGAGCCATCTTTAATCCCAGCACTCAGGAGGCAGAGGCAGGCAGATCTCTGTGAGTTCAAGGCCATCGTGCTCTACATAGCAAGTTTCAGGCCACTTGGGGCTACAAGGAGACCTTGTTCAAAAAGACAAAGAGAAAAAAAAAAAAAGACTAGGTCATACACAACTGTAATACAAGTACTTGGGAGGTCGGGGCTGGAGAAATGGCTCAGTGGTTAAGAGCACCAACTGCTCTTGCAGAGGACGCTGGTTTGATTCCCAGCACCCACATGGCATCTAAGAACCATCTTTGATTCCAGTTCCAGGGGAATCTGACGTCCTCTTCTGACCTCCGCAGCATTGCACAACATGGGTGCACCAACCTACATGCAGACAGTACACTCATACACATAAAACTAAATAAATAGGGGCTGGAGAGATGGCCTAGCGGTTAAGAGCGCCGACCGCTCTTGCAGAGGACCCGGGTTCGATCCCCAGCACCCACATGGCGGCTGAGAACCGACTGAAACTCCAATTCCAGGAGAACTCCAGTTCCAGGGGAATCTGAGACCCTCTTCTGACCTCCGCGGCATTGCATGACACGGGTGCACAAACTTGCCTGCAGACAGTACATTCATACACATACAGAAATAAAATTTAAAAAAACTAAATAAAATTTTAAAAAGTACTTGGGAGGTAGATGTGGAAAGATCATCCTCAGCTGTGTAGTGAGTTCCAGGCCAGTCTTAAGATACATAAGACCCTCTCAAAAAAAAAAAAATAAAGACAAAGCAAAAAAACTGGTAATAGCCAGTTCATCAGATAATTTTCCCAAAATATCCAAATAGTAATTGTCCTGTTCTCTGTGGTTTTATCCCTGCCTTCCTCCTGATTGAATGGAGAGTTTACTGTGCTTTTCTGTCTCTGGAAACTGATCAAATAGGCTGGAAGCTATCCACATAATTCATTTGCTCAATTTTAAAACATCTTGCTGTGTAAAAGATGTCCCATGGCTTCTGTAATAAATACAGCTTACTGTACTTGGTACACTTTTTCAGAATGGAGGAGGCAGAGATGGCAGCTCTGTCACAGACAAACCACCTGGAAACCTCTGTTAGAGATTTTCTTCCATTCTACCTCAATTTCCCATAAAATAAGAGTCATCAACTAGGTGATCTCTGCTCTGGCAATGTCGGGTGTAAACCAGCAGCCCTCTAGCCAGGCAGAATCCCGGGTCCCATCATGCTCTTTCTCAATTGAGACATACCTGTGTCTGTGCCCCACCTGGCACCTAACAGAACCTTCCCTCATCTGCTAAGCCCCAGCTCACAAGCTCTGTCCCTGTGGAATCTTTCCTTGCTGAATTAGGCCTTCCTTAGCCAGGGCTCACACGGCTCCTCTGTTGTGACAGTGACCATCCTGGAACTTTTATTGCATGTGTTGTCTCACCATTTAGACTGTGAGCTCCTTGAGAGTAAGGACTGTGGCTTTTATCTTTGTGCTCCACATGCCTATCCCACTGTCAAGCAAATAATAGATGTTCAATAAATGTGTCTTAAACTGAGTGGAGGGGCTGAAGAAATGGCTCAGCAGTTAAGAGCACCGACTGCTCTTGCAGAGGACCTGGGTAAGAACTGTCTTTAACTCCAGTTCCAGGGGAATCCAACACCTTCTTCTGACCTCTGTGGCACTGCATGACAAGGGTGCACCAACCTACATACAGACAGTACACTCATACACATAAAAAAATAACTGAGTGGAAGCATAGTGGCACATGTCTTTGATCCCAGCACTTGGAAGCAGAGGTAGTCAAATCTGTGAGTTCAAGGCCAGCCTGGTCTACATAACAAGTCCCTGCCAGCTGGAGCTTCAAGGAGACCCTGTCTCAAAAAGTCCAAAATATAAAAATAGAAATGGTGCCAGGCATCGTGGCACACACATGTAATCCTAGCACTCGGGAGGCAGAGGCAGGGGATCTCTGTAAGTTCAAGGCTAGCCTGGTCTACAGAGTGAGTTCCAGGACAGCTGGAGCTACAGGGAGACCCCGTCTCAAAAAGACCAAAATAATAATAATAATAATAATAATAATAATAATAATAATAGTAATAAAAATGGTGGGGGAGCTGTACTGCTACTCCTGGAACACAAGAATGCTTAGCATTCCCAGGGATAGGGGTTACAGGCATGGTACATGGTACATCCATGCCTGGCTTTTCACATGAGTTCTGGAGATTTGAACTCATTTTTTTGTTTGCAAGCAAACAAAGGAGCAAAAAGCAAGCACATACATCTTCCTGCAGCCCAGAGGGTTTCACTGCCTTCCAGGAAATCCTGAGCTTTGGTGTATTTTACCACCATGGACCAGCAGGGGACACTCATAGCACTTAGGACACAAGGCTTGGCTCTGGGCCCATGGCTTACTGCTCTGAGGCTAGCTGCCATGTTCACACTTGGATACCGATCTCACACATTAACCCCTGGAGGCTGGGCTCCACACAACCCATGAGAAGCTGCCCACATACAGCTCGCTAAAAAAGCAACAGCCAGAGGCTGGAGAGATGACCTAGCGGTTAAGAGCGCCGCCAACTGCTCTTGCAGAGGACCAGAGTTCCATCCCCAGCACACACGTGGCGGCTGAGAACCGTCTTTAACTCCAGTTCCAGGGAAATCTGACACCCTCTTCTGACCTCTGCGGCATTGCACGACACGGGTGCACACACCTGCATGCAGACAGTACATTCATACACATAGAAAATAAAAAAATAAATAAAAATAAAAAAAAAAGGAACAGCCAGCTGGGCCTGGTGGCGCATGCCTTTAATCCTAGCACTCAGGAGGCAGAGGCAGCCTGGTTTACAGAGCGAGCTCCAGGCTAGCTGGGACATAAAGGGAGACCCTGTCTCAAAAATACAAAAAAAAAAAAAAAAA
>VZQC01015416.1:177524-205241 GCA_009823505.1 Rhizomys pruinosus
TAAAAAAAAAAAAAAAAAAAAAAAGGCAGCCAGTGTTCTTAACCACTGAGCCATCTCTCCAGCCCCCAGCCCTGATTCTCAGTCATCATTTTTTTTTGGGGGGGGTCTCCTTTTAGTCCCAGCTGGCCTGGTACTCACTATGTAGACCAGGCTGGACTTTAACTCACATCTGCCTGTCTCTGCCTCCTGAGTCCTGGGATTAAAGGTGCATGCCATGGGGCTGGAGAGATGGCCTAGCTGTTAAGAGCACCGACTGCTCTTGCAGAGGACCCAGGTTCGATCCCCAGCACCCACATGGCAGCTGAGAACCATCTGTAACTCCAATTCCAGGAGAACTCCAGTTCCAGGGGAATCCGACACCCTCTTCTGACCTCTGTGGCATTGCACAACATGGGTGCACAGACCTACATACAGACAGTACATTCATACACATAAAAAATAAATAAAAATAATAATCATTTTAAAAAAAGGTGCATGCCACCACACCTGGTTTATCAGTCATCTTAATCATAGTTTTTTGGAAACCTGGTGACATAAAAAAAAAAAGAAGAAAAAAAATCATAGTTTTAGGAAAAAATTTATTTTGTATATATTAAGAACTTGGCATGCCTTTAATCCTAGCACTTGGGAGGCAGAGGCAGGCGGATCTTTGTGAGTTCAAGCCCAGCCTGGTCTACAGAGTGAATTCCAGGCCAGCTAGGGCTACAGGGAGACCCTGTCTTGAAAAGACCAAAAAAAAAAAAAAAGATACTTGGGGCTCGGGAGATGGCTCAGTGGTTAAAATCCTTGCTGCATGAGCATGGTGACTAGAGTTCAGTTCCCCAATATGATATAAATGGTAGTTAGGTGTATGGTGGCTCATCTGTAATCCCAGAGTGCAGGAGGCAGACATAGGAGATCTGGAGCAAGCTGACTAGCTATACTATCCAAATCAGCAAGCTCTGGCTTCAAGACTCTACCTCTACATTTTTTATAAGGTGGGAGGCAATTGAGGAAAGCAGCTATCAACTTATAGCCTCCAAATGCATGTGACCCCCATGTGTGCCCATACATGGGCAAACACACACATATGCATATATACCATACACAGATACACATGCAGAAAACAAAAGAAATTTTAAAATGTTTATAAAATTTAAAAAATTTTTTTATTTATTATTTTTATGTGTATGAGTGTACTTTCTGCATGTAGGTTGGTGCACCCATGTCATGCAATGCTGTGGAGGTCAGAAGAGGGCGTCAGATCCCCCTGGAACTGGAGTTAAAGACAGTTCTTAGCTGCCATGTGGGTGCTGGGAATCAAACCTGGGTCCTCTGCAAGAGCAGAGCCATCTCTCCAGCCCCAATGATTTTTTTATAATAGCTTGGAATTATGAGAAAATTAGATTTTAAAAAATCAACAAAAGCTCAGTGTGGTGATACAGGAGGCTGAATTAGGAGTGTGAGGCCAGCCTGGGCTACATAGTAAGAACCCCTAGGCCAACCTGAGCCATATAGCAAGACCCTGTCACACACACGCTGGTAACATGGCTCAGCAGGTACAGGTTCCTGATGCTAGGCCTGAGAGCCTGACTAGTACCCACACGGGAGGAGAGCACTGAGCCCACCCTCTTCATGCAAACACCTCCCACATCCATACATGCACACAATTTTATTTTATTTTATTTTTTTTGGACTTTTCGAGACAGGGTCTTACTGTAGCCCCAGCTGGCCTGGAGCTTGCTCTGTAGACCAGGCTGGCCTTGAACTCACAAAGATCCACCTGCCTCTGCCTCCCAAGTGCTAGGATTTAAGGCATGCACCACTATGCCTGGCTGCACACAACATTTTAAAAATGAGTAAAGTTCAATTGAAATAATGTAAACATACACAAAGAAATAAAAAAGAAATAATGACAATCATGAGTGGTAGAGTCATGAGTAATCTTTTTCTCTAGGGTTTTTGTTTTGTTTTGTTTCATTGTCTTCTTGAGACAGGGTCTCCCATTATCCCCAAATGGCCCAGAACTCGCTATGTAGACCACGGTGGCCTTGAATTCACAAAGATCCACCTGCCTCTGCCTCTGGAGTGCTGGGATTAAAGGCATGTGCCACCATGCCCAGTTTAGTTTTTCATTTTAATAGTCTATATTTTCTGTATTTTCTTTGTAAAGTAATGTATGTATGTGTATTGTTTTGGTTTGGTTTTTGATTTTCAGTTTTGGAGACAGGGTCTCCTCGTAGCCCCAGCTGGCCTTGAACTCAATATGTAGATCAGGCTGGTCTCAGTTTCACAAAGATCCCCCTGCCTCTGCCTTCTGAGTGCTGGGGTTAAAAGCATGTACAACCGGGCTGGAGAGATGGCCTAGCGGTTAAGAGCTCCGACTGCTCTTACAGAGGACCCGGGTTCGATTCTCAGCATCCACATGGCGGCTGAGAATCATCTTTAACTCCGGCTCCAGGGGAATCCAACACCCTCTTCTGACCTTCAAAGCACTTGCACGACATGGGTGCACAAATCTACATGCAAACAGTACATTCATACACATAAAAAATAAATAAGAAAATTTTAAAAAGCATGCCTAGCTTGAATAGTATTTTTATTTATTCTTTCATATAATGTATTTTGATTATCGTCTGACCTTACTTTCCATATTTCCAAGGAATCTATTTTCAACTTGTAACTTACAGCATCCTGGGGCTGGAAAGATGGTTCAGTGGTTAAGAACACTTGCTTTGAGATTAGGACCAGAGTTCAGAACCCAACACCCATTTAACAAGGCAGGTATCCTGGTAAATACTGGTAGCTTCAGCTCTGAGGGAGACAGAGACAGGAGGATTGCTGAGGTTGCTGGCTTCCATCCTAGCCAAGAAAGCATGAGCCCCAAGTTCAGGAAGAGACCCTGTCTCAAAAGGAAAAGTTAGCTGGGCATGGTAGTCCACCCCTTTAATCCCAGCACTCAGAAGGCAGAGGCAGGCGGATCTCTGTGAGTTCGGGTAAGCCTGGTCTACAGAATGAGTTCCAGGCCAGCTGGGGCTATAGGGAGACCCCCTCTCAAAAAAAAGGGGGGAGAGGGTCAAGCATGGTGGTGCACGCATTTGGGAGGAAGAGGCAGGTGGATCTCTGTGAATTCAAGGCCAGCTTGGTTTACATAGTGAGTTCCAGGCAAACTGGGGCTACAGGAAGACCCTGTCTCAACAACAACAAAAAAGACCACTAATAACAAATAGTAAAGGGGTGATGGCTAAGTGGGTAAAGTGCTTGCTACACTGTGGAAAAATAAAGTGGAAAGGGATGACACCTCTGGCCTCCACATCACATGTGCCTGCATGAGCAGGCAATCCCTCCACACATTCATACACATTCATACACACATACACACAGGATTTAAATTTAAAACCGCCAGGCATGGTGGCGCACGCCTTTAATCCTAGCACTTGGGAGGCAGAGGCAGGCGGATCTCTGTGAGTTCAAGGCCAGCCTGGTCTACAGAGTGAGTTCCAGGACAGCTGGAGCTACAGGGAGACCCTGTCTCAAAAAGACAAAAAAAAAAATTTTAAATCACAACTTTCAGGGTTGAAGATGTAGCTCAATTGGTTGAGTGCCTGTCTAACATGCATGAAGTCCAGGTGTGATGGAACACAGCTGTAATCCCAGCACTCTAGAAGTGAAGTCAGGAAGATCAAGGTCATTCTTACTATATAGTGAGTTCAAGGGCGGTCTGTGCTATCTCAGAAACAAAAAACAAAAACTTCCATTTCCTCTCATTGACTCCTTTCCAGATAAACATTTTTCTGGGTATTGGACATTAAAAAAAATAATAAAAGAGCAAAATTAGCTTACAAGCATAAAACAGAGCTTGAGATAATGACAAATTTCATAGGATTTTATAGCTAAAAAGTGTAAATTGAGACTGATGTTGAAATTCAAGTAAAATGATAGACAAAAGAGGGAGGCTGTGCGCATTGTGCCCTTGCAGCTTAAGCGTTAGAACCTGTGGACAAGCACTGAAGAGGAACAGCTGGAGTCTCCAGCTTCCTCAACTGCTCCAATCTACCCCAAGCATAGCCCTTCTCCCAGGGAGTCCATGCCCTTCCCCAGGCTATCCCCTGGAGATCTCCCGAAGCTCTCGCTGAGTGGGGCAAAGGGAAAGGAGCGGCCCCATGGGGCCAGCTCCAGAGAGAAGCTCTTCTAGGCTATTTCCCTTCTGCGGTGTATATATATTTAGGCAATAGCACACTCCACCAGGGCACGGGGAACAGCCTATAAAGCATGATGGGCTCTGGGGAGGCCTTAGGTTAAAGGTACCTTGTGAACCTTGAGAGATGGTAACTCATCCTCATCACTGTCACTGAAGCTCAATTCAAATTTATATAAGGAAGTTGATTTATTTCCTTGATAAAGTTCCTTGTCATCCTGTTGGGACAACTTAGGGTTTATCTTCGAAGTACTTTTACTTCGTTCATTCATTTCCTTCACTCAGTTACATTCCAGCTTTGTGCCTTAGCATTTGCCCCCCAGAATTCTGTTCAGATAAATATGCAGCAACATGTCTAATCCTATGCAGATGACAGAAGATCTAAGGACTGTCCGTCAATTACATCTACATATGGATGCTTTTCTCTTCACTCGTAGCATTCCTAATTAGCCTCCCAATTGAATGTCCAACTCAATGCTGATTGGAACTGCACATGTCACAATCCTCAGCATTTTCAGTCTGTATTAAGGTGTTTTCATATATAACCCCATCTCTGGGTTTTCATTCTCCAAGATGAGCAGTCCCTTACATAGTCTCCACTTTGCACTGGACTTGCCAATGGCAGAAATGGAGTGAGGGTGGTCAGAATGCACAGCCCTGTCCCTAGGGAGACAGGGATCCAACTGAGTCAGAATCCTTGGTGTCCCGAGCATTGTCAGCTGTGAATTATGAAATGATCTAGTCTCCTAGGCCTGCATCAGAATGGTTAACTCCTTCATGACCTTATGCAAGTACTCCCTGCCTCCCTCCCTGCTCCGTTCTTCTGTCTGTAAAATGGGGTTGATAAGTATTTGTGGTATCTTGTGGTAAGGATCCCATGTGGCCACCCATGCCAAGAGCCAGGGCTGGGAATAGGCACCCCTTCCACTGCAGTTTCTTCTCCACTGTGTTAGTTCAGGAAGCCCCATAGCCATGAAGATAGGATCTTCAAGAGCATCTGGTACAGTGATTTCCAGACTTTTAGACTTCATTTTAGAGCTCAACCATTAACAAAATGAAAAGAAAAAAATTGGACCATCTGGAGAATTGCTGAGATTTTATTTTTCAGGTAAAGCACACCTTTAATCCAGAAGCAGGCAGATCTCTGTGAGATGGAGACCAGCCTCATACACACACACACACACACACACACACACACACACACACGCATGGCTGGGTGTGGTGGCCCATGCCTCATACACACACACACACACACACACACACACNCACACACACACACACGCATGGCTGGGTGTGGTGGCCCATGCCTCATACACACACACACACACACACACACACACGCATGGCTGGGTGTGGTGGCCCATGCCTTTAATCCCAGCAGAAGCAGGAGGATCTCTATGAGTTCAAGGCCAGCCTGGTCTACATAGTGAGTTCCAGGACAGCTGGGGCTACAGGGAAACCCTGTCTCGAAAAGACAAAAAAAAAAGTATATAAAATATTACAGTCTTCTGTCATCTATATTCCACAGAAAAGAACCTTAATCAGCTTGTTTGTCAAAAGGACAAGGAAGAGCATTACATACAAATACAGTTTGTTGAAAACTGTTCATCTCTGCCTTTGTCCTTTTTCTGGAAACTAATGAAAACATCATAGAACTTGGATTTTCACGGCATGTCCTCACTTGACAGGTGTCAGGAAAGGCTAAGGGTGTGTGCTCTGCTCCCAGGATTTGCCCTGCAGCTGCACTTTCTGATAGCTCCACTTTTCTAAAATAGAGATGATAAGCACTCAGGGAGAATGGTGTGAAACCCTAATGAAAGACCATCGAGGGGCTTCAGCAATTCACCCTAGATATTGGAGAGTGCAGTTTTGGCGAGTGAAATGTCTGAATGTCTATTTTCAATTCACTTGAAAATAGTTCAAAGAAAATATATGAAGCAAATATGGCAATGTAATAATGTGTTACTAATGAAAACCTTCATAGTAGTAGTAACAAAATAAAATATACTACTACTAATAACAATAATAATAATAATGGAGTCTAGCAAGGCAAGTGGAAGGGATGGCATTACTCACTGAAAAGAAGTCCTCAGGGAGGCCTGGTCCCCAGCAGTGCAGCCACCCAGTCTTCACCAGCCTTGGGCAGACACAAGCTAGGGTCAGGAAATGATTTTTGGTTTCCCTGCTTCCTCCCCTGATGGGCCTGGTGCTGTGGCTGGGTGAGGGGAACCTGCAGCCCCTTCACAAGGCAAGAAAGACACCCTCTGACAGACCCAACCCTGCTGGGGACACTGGGCTAGTTAGCCCAGCCAACCAGCATGGGGGGCTTATGAATATGTAAATTAAGGCGCCGAGCTGGTTGGCTGACCCCTCTCATTTCCCACCCACCCCAACTCGCATGCTCTGAGAGCAAGCTAAGAGGGGACTTTCTTGAAATGCCATTTCCTCCTTCCCTTCGAATATCTGGAGCCTGGGTGGCCCAGCTCCCGCATTGCTCAAGCTCCAGTGGAAAGCCTCTGCCACCAAGTTCAGATGAGGCAGCACCAAAGCCTGGCACCTCAGATCTGCAAGGGGGCAGGCTTCCAGGCCTGTCCATGCAGTAGAAATTGGAACCTTGTGAGGGAGCTGGTTGCTGGGCCCAAGGACCCAACTCTGATCCAGCTGAGGAAAACCACCAGCACCTAAATTTTTCCATCTTCTCTATTTCAACTTGGGAAGTCGAGTGAGTTTTGTAAAATACAGCAGTGAATTTTAGGTTTTTATTTTTTGACCCATGAGTCTCAAAAAGGCAGTTGTAGTACACATACCTATAGGCAGGAGTCAAGGTGTAAATTTCATTAAATTTACCCAAGCTGTTTTGGGTGGCTGTATGTTGTTAATTTGGGAAGCAAACTTAATTCCTTAAGTTAAATTATCCTACAGGTAAAAGAGAATGTTGCAAGATTATACAGTATAACACAGAAATTATAAACAACGTTTGTATATGTTAATCCCAAGGTTATTGTTATACAGATTTTAAGTAGAACAAATGTGGACAACAATTTGTATTTCCACTTAACTTAGATGTATTACCATTTTTATTAAAACCTTTAAACCAATGTTGTTTAATATAGACATTTTTACTTTTACTGAGTCCTAAAATACCATGTAGTTTGTAGATAGAGTTTGGGAAAAGTTGGATACTTGTTAAACTCACATCAATTAAATGTACATTAATTGAATATAGACCCGTGTCCATCTCCCACTCCTCCCACCCCTCCCACCCCTCCAGTTTCATCATTTCAGTCAGTTTTTGATGCAGTCTTTCTGCTGTTGTTCTTTTCAATATGCATCCCTCCCAACAAGAAGTATTTACAACTGGGTTATTGACGCTAGCATCCACAGATGAGGGATACCATTCGTCATTTGTTTTTCTGGGACTGTGTTACTTCACTCAACATATCTTCTAGTTCCATCCATTTACCTGCAAAGTTCATGATGTTATCTTTCTTTTTTTTTTTTGGTCTTTTTGAGACAGGGTCTCCTTGAAGCCCCAGCTGTCCTGGAACTCACTCTGTAGACCAGGCTGGCCTTGAACTCACAAAAATCCACCTGCCTCTGCCTCCCAAGTGCTAGGATTAAAGGCATGCGCCACCATGCCCGGCATGATGTTATCTTTCTTTACTGCTGCATAGAACTCCATTGTGTACACGTACCACATTTAAAAAAAAAGGGGGGGGGGGAATACAGTTATATATTAAACCTTTTGTCAAATTTTCAATTTAAATCTTAAAACTAACTATGGGAAAAGATTTCTATGTTCCCACAGGTCAAAATGTTACCAACTTAATGGCTGAGAAAGAAAAGATACAGCTTTACATTGTGCAGGATGTACCAAGAAATACCACCAGAGAAGTTGGCCCATCTAAGCATTAAAAGGAAGAAAAGCCTCAGACTGCTACAGACATCAAACATCTCTGTGGATCCTATTTGTAACAACTGTTTATAATGAGTCCTAATGAACCTTACCTTCTAGATGCCACAAAGTCTTAATATGAGAGACCTTCTTACCTCCTTTTCATAGAACAAAGAAATACATGATGGTAATGAAGTCATTCTCTAATGGTAACTTAGAGCTGACTGTTATAGAGGTAATCTACAAAACCCGGTATAATTGCTTTTTTTAATTGACGAATAGACATAGGAAATATGAAAAGGATTATTCTCTATTCAGAGCCAAATATAATACTATAGTCTTTTTTTTATTTAATTTTATTTATTTCCGTATGTATATGAATGTACTGTCTGCATGCAGGTCTGTGCACCCATGTCGTGCAATGCCGCGGAGGTCAGAAGAGGGTGTCGGATTCCCCTGGAACTGGGAGTTCTTCACTGGGAATGGGAGTTGTAAGACTGTTTTCGGCTGGCCATGGGTGCTGGGGGATCGAAACCCAGGTCCCTGCAAGAGTGGTTGGGGCTCTTAACTGCTAGGCCATCTCTCCATCCCCTACATGGGCCTGTCAAGCTGTGCATTTAGAGCAAAAAAAAAAAAAAAAAAAATATATATAATATAATATATATTATATGTGGTCTTTTTGAGACAGGGGCTCCCTGTAGCTCTGGCTGTCCTGGAACTCAGTAGGAGACCAGGCTGGCCTTGAACTCACAAAGATCCACCTGCCTCTGCCTCCCAAGTGCTAGATTAAAGGCATGCGCCACCACCCCAGCTAAAGCAAAATATATTAATAAGGAGAGCTCTGATTCAGCAATGAAGATTATTCTGCCAAGAGATGTTGGCCAGGGGATCCAAGCCCCCCCAAAAGGTAAAGGCGTCTTGCCGGTGAACTGGGATAATCTGCAAGAGAGAGCGGTTAAGTCCCTGCTGTGGAAGACCTGAGGCAAGCAGGGGAAAGATGTATTGAGACACACTTGCAAGTGTACAGTTGTTCCCTGGAATGCCAGAGTTGTGTTACCAAAGGCCAGTAAAACAATAAAGCAAATATAAGTCTCATTGAGTCAAGCAAAACTACCTCTGTCAAGCATCAGCTACACCTCAACTGCCTGGAAATACTGTGAAAAATGGCAGCCATATGCCTGTACAACCCAAATCTAATTGGCTATATCCCAAATCTAATTGGGCTATTAGTTCTCTCTACTTGGAGGAATAAATCACGGCTGATGCCACAGGGAGCTTATATCCTCTAGTGGGTAGGAGAAGTTATAGCCACAGTAAGACCTTTTGGCATCATTTTACAGAAAAAATATAAATCATCATCAGGGATTAGCATACCATCCAAACGTCTATGTCTATACCAAAGTTACATACCATAACAATTATTACTGTTTTAAATACCTATATATCGAATTGCTTGTGTTTCATTAGGAGGACTGGAAGGTTATTCCTGGACAAACTGTACAGCCCATGAAAGGAAACACCAGAACGGATCAGAGTCCAAAACAAACTTCTCCAGAGAAAGAGACTGTTTTGCTTCTCCGGCCACCGTACCCCCCCCCCCCCCTTTTCTAAGTCAGGGAACAATCAGGTGGAAGAGGGGGTGTGTGGTAGAATGTAAAGGGTGCGATTGGGGTGAATGGTGAAACTACAGCAACATGGTCTGGACACTTATTTGAACAACATGATTGTACATAAAAGCCACCCATCCACCTGCTGGATGGTGGGAGATATGGGCTGTGTGGGTTTGGACATTGCTGCTTGCAAATTGGTTCTACATAAGGATGCTCATACTCATAACTTATTAAACTTATTGTTGAAAAAAAATAAAAAAAACCGGGCTGAGAGATGGCCTAGCGTAGAGCGCCGACCGCTCTTGCCAGAGGACCCGGGTTCGACCCAGCACCCACAATGGGCGGCCGAGAGCCGTAACTTACTCCAATTCCAGGAGAACTCCGTTCCAGGGAGTACTAACCGCCCTCTTCTGACCTCCCGGCATTTGCACGTCACGGGTGCACAGACTTGGATGCAAAATACATTCATAACAACATAGAATTAAAAAAAATAAATAAAAAAGAAAAAAACTTGAAAAAAAATACAGCAGTGAAAATCAATGCATGGGGCTTGAGAGATGGCTCAGGGTTAGAGCACCAACTGTTTTGCTCGTCTGGAGGACCTGAGTGTGGTTCCGAAATAAAACTTTAAAAATAAAATAAAAATAAAAAGGGGCTGGAGAGATGGCTCAAGCGGTTAAGAACTCACTGACTGCTCGTGCGGAGACCCTGGTTCGATTCCCAGCACCCATACATGTGTAAAAAAAAAAAAAAAGAAAAGAGAACCATTTTTAGGCGTGGTGGTTAACGCCTTTAATCCCAGCACAGGCAGGTGGATCTCTGTGAGTTCAAGGTCAGCCTGGTCTACAGAGAGCACTCCAGGTCAGTTGGGACTAAACGGAGATCCTGTTTCAAAAAGACCAAAAACTAAGGACTGGCGTGGTGGCGCATGCCTTTAATCTTAGCACTTGGGAGGCAGAGGCAGGCGAATCTTTGTGGGTTCAAGGCCAGCCTGGTCGAAGCAGAAGTGAGTTCCAGGACAAAGTTCCAGGACGGGGGCTACAGGGAGACCGCGTAAAAGACCAAAAAAAAAAAAAAAAAAAAAAAAGACCAAAAAACAAACAAAAAAACCCATGCCTTTAATCCCAGCATTTGGGAGGCAGAGGTAGGCAGATCTCTGTGAGATTGAGGCCAGCCTGGTCTACATAGTGAGTTTCAGGCCAGCCTGTGGTTACAGGGAGACTGTCTCAAAATGACCAAAATGAAAAAAACAAAAAAAACCTTTTTTTAAAAAACAAAAATCAGTGCACAGTAGCTTAACTTAGAAACATGAATAAATCCTCAAAACATAATGTTGAATGCAAATAGTCACAGAATGGTTCAAGCTCTGTGATTCCATTTGTATGAAGTTCAAAAACAGAACCTCCCCCCTAAAAGTCTGGATTTTCACTGTATATTAATCTAATTGAAAAAATACTATTTTCATTTTATGTGTATGAGTGTATTGCTTGCATGTAGGTGGGTGCACCTGTGTCAGGTAATGAATGCCCTCGGGGGTCAGAAGAGGGCATCGGATTCCCTGGTATTGGAGCTAAGGAAAGTTGTTAGATGCCACGTAGGTGTTGGGAATTGAACCCAGGTCCTCTGCAAGAGCAGTCAGTGCTCCAGCCATCTCTCCAGTCCCCTAATCTATGATTTTATTTTTTTTGGTCTTTTCGAGACAGGGTCTCCCTGTAGCCCCAGCTGTCCTGGAACTCGCTCTGTAGATCAGGCTGGCCTTGAACTCACAAAGATCCACCTGCCTCTGCCTCCCGAGTGTTAAGATTAAAGTTGTGCGGCACCACACCGGGCTATGATTTTTAATTATAGCTGAATATACAAATAGATGGACTCTAGGTGTTATTGGTAGCACATAGTAACTATATGTTTTAGTCCCTATTTTAAGAAGCCCATGATAGGACAAGCTGTATAGCTCCATCCAGTAATATTCTATAGGATTCATGTATATGAATACATGAATACATGGTGAGTTCACATCACACATACCACATATACAAACATTAAGTTATTTAAGATAAAGAGAAAGAATGTGTGCATTATTCAAGGTGAGCTGACCACTCTGGTGTTTTCCAATAATGAAACAAGTTAAGTTAAGTACTTCCTAAAACCACAAACTTTTTTTTTGTAATTTGAAAATGAATGCCTTTCTTCTCAATTTAAAACTGAACAAGGGTCAGGCATGGTGGCGCACACCTTTAATCCTAGCACATGGGAGGCTGAGGCAGAGGCAGGCAGGTCTCTGTGAGTTCAAGGCCAGCGTGCTCTACATAGGGAGCTCCAGGCCAGCTGGAACTAAAGGGAGACCCTGTCTTCAAAAGATTAAAAAAATATAAATAAACCAGACAAGGGGCTAGAGAGAGGGCTCAGTGGTTAAGAGCACTGGCTGTTCTTGCAGAAGACCCGGGTTCAAATCCCAACACCACATGTTAGCTAACAACCACCAGAAACTCCAGTTCTGGGGGATCTGACACTCTCTTTTGTCCTTCACGGGCTTTGCATATGTGGCACTTACACACATGCAGGCATAACACACATACATATAAAAATAAAAATAGCCGGGCATGCTGGCGCATGCCTTTAATCCCAGCACTCGGGAGGCAGAGGCAGTCAGATCTCTGTGAGTTCAAGGCCAGCCTGGTCTACATAGTGAGTTCCAGGACAGCTGGGGCTACAGGGAGACTCTGTCTCAAAAAGAAAAAGAGCCAGGTGTGGTGGCACACGCCTTTAATCCTAGCACTCAGGAGGCAGAGGCAGAGGCAGGTGGATCTTTGTAAGTTCAAGGCCAGCCTGGTCTACAGAGTGAGTTCCAGGACAGCTGGGACTACAGGGAGACCCTATCTCAAAAAGACCAAAAAAAAAAAAAGAAAAAAAGAAATATGAACAGCAGAACAGCAATGTCAACTAGAGATTGACATAGCTCCTAGCTATTGTTCTTGTATTCATCAGCAGTGTAGTGAGCATGAAAAGTAATCATTTAATAATCATTTATTGGGCACAAGGCACTGTGTTATATCCAAAGCATTCAGAAAAAGAGGGTGATCTCTTTGTTTTCCATTGCTTGTTCAACAGTGGAGACAGGTAAATGTGGGGCACCACTACACAGTACTTTGGAAGTATGAAATATCTGTTAACGTCGTCAGAGAAGAATCAGAAGGGATTCAGAAAGAGATTTAAAGGATACTTGAAAGTCCTTAGATAAATAGGAAAGAACTAGCCCACTGGAAGATGGGAGTGAAATAGTCCTTTGGGGCAGTGGCCAACAGTGTGTTATGACTAATGCTCATGGTCTGTGAAAATGAGGAAGAGGATCAGAACCCAGAAGCTGGATTATCAGGTGCTTGGGCGAATTGAAGAGTTTGAACTTTATAGATAGGGAGAAGTAGCTGCCAGACTTTAAACATGGGAGTGGCAGTATTAAGTTTGTGTGACAGAAGTGTGAAGGAAGGGCAGAGAAAGTGAAAGTGGAGACTTAAGCCCATTTAGGAAGCTTTGAAAATAATCCAGATGGACATTGCAGACTGTGAATGGATTTAAAAAAAAATCTATTTCTAGGAATCTGCCTAAAATTCCAGTAGCAATGCTTTCAGGGTTTGATGAGTGAAGGCTAAGGGAAGGTTTTGATGATTAGGCAAGATAACTCAAATAACCTCAACAGGTAGTTAACTCATTCACACACACATTTGTTATTCATTCAACCAGAACCTCATGGAACCCGATGGAAAACCTTTTCTGTTAGAAAGTTAAGCTATAGAGGCCAATACTCAGCTGGGCGTGGTAGTGCACTCCTTTAATCCCAGCACTTGACAGCTGGGGCTACAGAGAGACCCTGTCTCAAAACAAAACAAAACAAAACACTCAGGGGCCTGGGGACTTAAGAGGGGGAGGGACTGCCATGCGCTTTCATTGTAAAGCGCTAAGGAGAATATGTCCAAATTCAGCCTACAAATGTTTATTTTATATAACCTATGTCAATCTCTGTTGTAGGTGTCAGGGATATAGCACTGAAAAAAAAATAATGTAAACCCGGTAAGATTAAGACGTTACATTCCTGGAATAGTGAGAAAAACCAACAACTTCCAAAACACACAGGATGATTCGGGATTGTTGGTTTGGCTGGAGAGTTTGCACAGGGGTTGGCGATCAGGAAACCACGCAGAAGGATAGTTGGTGAAGGTCTTCAGTCCTAAAAGAGCAGTGGGAACCCTTTAGAGGTTCCTTGGTCTTGCTCATTTTGGGATTAGGGAGACAGGGCAATGATAAGCGTGTGTGTATATATACTTGAGGAGCTTCAGGCTCACAGAGGCATGTAGCCTGCCCAGGGCCACAGAAGCGTTAACATCGGACAGAAGTGCTGGCTGTGAGTTCAAGGCCCGCGTACTCCTGTCATTCTCTTCCGGTCGAGCAGGGTGGAATGGCTTGGTGTCCCGGGAACCCAGCAAGAAGAGCGCCAAACGGAGCTAGCTCCTAGAAAAGGTAGGGAAGGCTGGACCCCGGAGCGCTCCGGGGCCGGATAGTTGCCCTTGAGAACCAGTCCAAGGTGGCCGCTCAGGACAGCGCCATCGCTCCCCAGCGCGAAGACCCGGAGGCGGCTACTGACCGGCTCGCCCCAGTGGTTCGCTCCGAAACCCCCTCGCTTCGGGGCAGGTGCTGGGGCCCGCCCCACTTCCGGTTGCTACCGGGCCCTATATCCGGTGTCCGCCCGCCCTCGATCCCGCTATCGCCGCGATGCTGTCCAGGTCCCGCTGCGTGTCCCGGGCGTTCAGCCGCTCGCTCGCCGCCTTCCAGAAGGTACTGTCTACTGAGGTCGGGGCTCCAGCGAGAGCGGAGCCTGCGGGCGGACGGGCGGGCGGGCCGAGGGGCCCGGGCGCTGTGTGCTGGCCAGGCCGGACACCAAGGGCACCGGGACGCCAAGGCCAACGATGCCCTCCGGATGCCTGCCGAGCTCGGCGGGCCTCGGCCTTCCCCAAGCAGCCCGCGTCGGCAGTTCCTTGCAGTCCCCACCCTGTGCGCCGGGGCCTGGAGCTGCGCCCGCCGCCGCTCACGCCGCGACATTGACTCGGAGCTGGAGGGGAGGCGCGGCGTGGCCCCCAACCTCATTCCGCGAAAACCTGCGGTGTTGGTCCGGTGGGGAAGTTGAGCCCGCTTGGCCTACCGGGTGTGTTGCATTTCCCTAGGAGAAGACGGTATTCACCTTTCACCAGCACGTTGAACGTGCAGTTAAAAGAAAATGTTTTCTTCCCATTTTCATTTTGGGTGACGTCGATAATGTCTTCTTTCTCAACAGGGGAACTGCCCTCTAGGGAGACGTTCCCTGCCTGGTAAGTTCTGTCCTTGCGGTCACCTAAAATGCTCTTCTCGTGGGCAGAGCAGCATGTGAGGAAATCTGACGTTTCTTCTCATGATGTTTAAAGACAATAAATTGGGATAGATGTGAAGCAAATGCTACTGAGTAAAGCAGCTATCGTTTATTCATTCAGCACGTAGTTACTTGAGCGCTTTTTGGGGTGCTGCCGATGGGTCCTAGGGCATGAGAAGCAAGTGCTTTACCGTTGAGCTACATCACCATCCCTTGGCTATTGAATTTTACCGTTAAGCTACATCACCATCCCTTGGTTATTGAATTTATACTGTCAGGCACTGTACTCATTAGAAGTACAGTAATTAAACTTTCTAGTCCTCCTGGAGCATACAGGCTAATGGGAAAGACAAGGTATAAACTGCTAACCAAGTGAGGAGTGACAAATTGTGGCAAGTGCTTGGAGAGTGGACAGAACCAATTTCTTTAGTGACAGTAAAGCTGTGACAGAGCTAGCTAAGCAAAAAGCAGGAGAAAAAAGGAAGTGGCATGCATAAAGTCAGTCAAGAAGGAAAAAGGCTTGTTGGAGTATTTTGGAATTGGCAGCAGGGTGATTTGCCAGAGGACTTTGGTTAGAGGAAAGTGTGTCGTGAAATTAGTCATGTTGTATAGTCTGTTGGAAGGAGTTTAGATTTTTTTTTAATCATAATTTTTTTTTAGTTTTTTTTTGTGTAGGGAGAGGGGAAATAATAAACAAAATCTTACATACCTTATTTTAAATCACATGCCTTGAAATTTTTATATTTTTATTTATTTACTGAAGATGAGGTCTTGCTCTGTACTCTGACTGGCCTAGAGCTTGCTCTGTATATATACCACTTTGGCCTTGAACCTGTAGCATTCATCCTTCTCTGTCTTTGGTTGCTGGGATTACAGGTGTGTACCACCACATCAGGCTTACCTGTGCTAGACGTTGTTCTGAATGCTTTCTGTACAGTTTTTGGTCAATCATAACCCAATGAGTTCTAGTTTCTGTATTTTACTTTTTTTTTTATATCCTCGGATAGAGGACGTATCAGATATTAAACTGATAAGAACAGATACTACACTTGATCTTAGCCAAAAGGCCGAGAAGCGATAGTTTCTGTATTTTACAAACACGTAATGTAAGACATGGGTTAAATGCTTTTACCAAGGTCACTAAGCCATCTGTTGGTTAAATCAGGTCCACCTGTCTCCTTTCTCAGATTGAGCTTTATTAAATAAGTAAATGTTCCCATTTACTCTTCTACTTAACAGACTATGTATGTAGGTGTGAATGACAGGGTCTGATATAGCCCAGGCTGGCTTCAAACTACATAATATAGTTCAAAAATGATCTTTAACTTTTCATTCTCTACCTCCCAAGTGCTAGGATTATGGACTTGTACCACCATGCCCAGTTTTATGCAGTGCTGGGAATCAAACCCATGGTTTTGTGCATCTAAGCAAACACTCTACCAACTGAACTACGACCCACCCCTGCCAACAGACTATTTATTGAGTGCTTACTATGCCAGCTGCTGTGTGAGGTGATGGGGATACAGATGGTCTTGATCTGCAAAAGTCTTACGGGTTAGCTGGATGGACAAAGCAAATACACACATGTATATATTTATGTATAATAGGAGGATAAAATAACGTAGAGGTTACCAGGAAAGAAGTACAAGATATGACGAGTGGGCCACGTGATAAAGCCCAGCTTGGGATGTTAGAGAAGGCAGTGGGAATTTTGGTGAAGGCTTTCCCAAAGAAGTGACATTTAAGATGAGACTTAAAGAATGCACGAGTTAGCTGGGAAAATGATATTCCTGTGCGGAGGATTCCAAGTAGTAAGAGACTTGAGCTATGGAAATGGTAAGGAAGGAAGCCTGTGTGGCTGGAAATACAGAGTTAGATGGTACAGGACTATAAAGTGCCTGGACTTTATCCTAAGAGTCAGGAGAACACAAAGCATCTACACAGTTCTTAGTACATTCTCAGTAATAACCTTTCTTTTTAGTTGGGAATGCTGAAAGTGTCAAAAACATTTTCTCCACTTTATAAGCTGGCAGAAATAGAAAAGGCCTTGTACTTAGGGGTTGACATGGAAGACATTCACCTTGGGCTAGTCACCTAATCTCTGAAGTCCTAGTTGTATACGAAATAGGAATAATGGCAGATGACCATTTTCCTTCAGAGTTCTTATGAGGATTGAAAATAAAGAGCTTATTCTGTGAATTCTCTTTATAAACTTAAAGCAGTGTACAAATAAAACTTGCCAAAGGATGAACTCTGTATTGGACTCAGGTTTCCAAAAGTCAGTATAGGCTGCTGTGTTCTAGTTCAAAGTTTAGAATGTTCACGGCATAGTCATTGGCTGCTGCAGATAGAAATGACTGACTTAACTTTGGGAAAGTTTGTGAAGGAATATGAAGCAGCTATCTCTTCTCTCAGTTGATATCTCCTGCACTTATAGTACAGTTGTTAACAGACTTAAAAAAAAAAAAAAGAACCAAAAAAAGTAAGACATAAGAATGTATTTAGAGGAAGCAGCTGTAGTTAAACTACTTTGAGGAAATTTATGATAAGGACAGTTGGTAAGCGGATTCCTTTCTCCTCCTTCCTTACTTCCCTCCTTTCTCTCTCTCTCTCTCTCACTCCCTCCCTCCTTCTCCCTCTCTCACTCCCTCCCTCTCCCCATCTCTCTCCATCTCTCCTCATCTCTCTCCATCTCCCCCTCTCCCTCTCCTCTCCCTCTCCTCTCCCTCTCCCCTCCCTCCCCTCCTCTCTCCTCTCCCTCCTCCTCCCTCTTCGCTCCCTCTCCCTTCCCTCCTCTCCCGTCCCTCTCCCTCCCTCTCCCCTCCCTCTCTCTCTCTCTCCCTCTCTCTCTCCCTCCTTCTCTCCTTCTCTCCTTCTCTCTCCCTCCCTCCCTCTCACTTTTTCTCCCTTTCTCCCTTTCTTTTTTTTTGCCCAAGGACTGTTGTATTAGGATTTGAGAGAGAACAGATCAGACAAATTGTAAATCTCAGCAGCTGCCAGGAGTAGGGAGATAGCCAAGAGGATGAGAAATAACCAGCCGTGCCTTTTGACTTAGGATCCAAAAAAATATACATGGTCAGAGGTGGGAAATCAGCTAGAGAAAGGGCAGTCTTCAGAGAAACAGAGAGCCCAGAGTGTTGAGGAAAGCCAGTATCACGCCCCCCAAAAAGGGGGGGGGGTTGTTTTTGTTTTGTTTTGTTTTTGTTTTTGTCTTTCTGAAGCTGGGTCTCCTGGTAGCCCCAGGTGGCCTGAAACTCTCTATGTGGACCAGGCTGGCCTTGAACTCGGAGATCCACCTGCCTCTGCCCCCTGAGTCCTGGGACTAAAGGCAGGCACCACCATGCCTGGATAAGTTATACTTTAATTAGATCTCAGCTCAGAAAACCAGGCAGGCTTAGCAGTGAAGAGGAACTCCTCTTTTGTTTAGAATGACCAGGGTGGAAGACTTCAGAAAGACCATAGGAAGTCAGGCTGAAGGGGAGAAATAATTTGCTCAGTCCTAGGACAAGCTGAAGACTGTAGGCCCAAAGTAGTCTAGTCTTTGCTGCTAGGGTTCAGTCAGTAAGCTTTCCAGCCCAATCCATTAAAGCTAAACCAACTCCTCCACCTCAAGTTAGGCTATATGAAATCACAGGGTTTAAGCCATGTGTCTTTTCTCTCCCCCCAAGCTTCAGTTACATTTGATGACTTGGAGAATAGAGGCATTTTATTATGCAAACATAGAAGGCTAATGAAAATTTATGAATTTTTAAGGCAAATAGATTATAAAACTGTTGGGGCTATGCCATCAGATTTCTCCCCTTCTCCAAATACATACTTTCAATCCCCCATACCTATTGTTCTCTGCTAGTAAGGTAGGTGGAAAATTTTGAGAAGCAGGATTCTGTATAGTAAAGATGATATCATTGCCTGCAGTTGGTCCTGCTCTGTCTGCAGGCTACAGGGTGTATAGCTCCATTTCATATACTATTTATTTATTTATTTATTTATTATTTTTGGTCTTTTTGAGACAGGGTCTCCCTGTAGCCCCAGCTGTCCTGGAACTCGCTCTGTGGACAGGCTGGCCTTGAACTCACAAAGATCCACCTGCCTCTGCCTCCCAAGTGGCTAGGATTAAAGGCTCACGCCACCACACCCGGCTTCATATACTATTTAAAATAAGAGCTCTTGGTTAAAAGTTGTTTTGTTTCTTGCAGGGGTCTCCTTAAGTCAGGGACCAAGTTACCCTGATAGCAGGAAGATTGTGTAAGTATCAGTAGTTAATATGAATATGTGGCCATGGTTATTTTATTTAAACACCATTTCTAAATTTGACTATTGGATGTTTTCACAGATCTCCAGTCCTAGAAATAGAGGTCATTATGTTGAGTCCCCATACCTAATCTGGATGATAATTTTTACTATGATATACCTTGTATATCCAACCAATGTTAGATGTTGAGTGAAGAATATACCCATTCTTCTTGGGTTACATATAATGAGAGTTAATTTGGATCTCTCTTTTTATAGGAATAGATGTAAAAAAAAAAAAAAGTACTGAAATATTTTGGTTGGGTACAAGTGCAGCTGAAGGATTGGAGGTCACGTTTGTTTTTTTTTGTTTTTTTTTTTTTTTTTCCCCCGGGGAGATTGAGAGCACCCTCTTGGTAACGTAGTTACTAATTTTAAAACAGTAAAAGCAAAAGACCAGTTAAGCCTTAGGACTTTGACTGCTTTGGTAGGAATGCTATTGTATAATGTTCTTTGGAGAAAGGCCATCTGTGTGTATTTCAGATTAACTTCTGCTTGTGAATGTTTTGAGTTACTGTGCATTCCAGGTATTTCTTCTTTAGACCAGGCTGGCCTTGAACTCACAAAGATCGCCTGCCTCTGCTTCCCAAGTGCTAGGATTAAAGGCGTGCTCCACCATGCCTGCGCATTCCAGGTATTTCTATGGTGGTCAGAGGAAGCTCTCTAGTAACCTGTTTAAGAGCTGTGAAGCATGCACAGACTTGCATGCAGGCAGTACATTCACACACATACAGAACTAAATAAAATTAATACAAAAAAAAAAATTAAAAAAAAAAAAAAAAAAGAGAGCCTGTGGGAAGCTGCCCTGGTTGATGTGGTGGTTTGTGCTCGTGTGGGGTTTGGTTGTGTTGTGTTGTGTTGTGTGTGTGTGTGTGTTTTAGAGACAGGATCTCCCTGTAGCCCCAGCTGGCCTGGAACTTGCTTTGTAGACCAGGCTGGCCTTGAACTCACAAAGATCCGCCAGCCTCTGCCTCCCAAGTGCTAGGATTAAAGGTGTGTGCCACCACGCCCGGTGAAGCTGACTTTTCTAAAAGGAAATTCTTCAGAGTGAAGAGTCGGCAAATAGCTTCCATACTATGCATCATAATAAGTTTTGTGTTTCATTCAAAATAGGGAAAATTCACATGTTAGTAGAATTTGGAATTCCTGTATTTTTGGAGGTCAGTTTCACATTCATTAAATCTTCAAGTTCTGGTACCTGTTGAGCTGGAAACTTCATTTCTAGGAATATACACTGAAGAATTTACCTAAATTTTTCTCAAAATGACAACAGGGGATTGTTTAAACTACAGCATCTTAACATATTATGATAAGTTAGTGTGACAAAGCAGATTACACAATATTCCATTTTCTGATGTGTAGTGTAATCCCATTGTAAATGTTCTTTTTTGCTGTGTCTAATAGTCTGTAGTGAGCATCTCATGCTTTAATAATTTGAAAAGTGATTTAGAGTCCAGTATATTCTTGTAATGTAACTGAAAATTAGGGCAATCATGAATTTTTATAATACAATAAATAACCATGTGGGAGTAAATGATAAACCTAAACTTTAGGTTAGATCACTCTTAATTATGTCACCCAAGCTGGGCATGGTGGTGCACACCTTTAATCCTAGCACTCGGGAGGCAGGGGCAGGTCGATTTTTGTGAGTTCAAGGCCAGCCTGGTCTACAGAGTGAGTTCCAGGACAGCTGGGGCTACAGGGAGACCCTATCCGAAAAGACCAAAAAAAAAAAAAAATTATGTCACCTAAATAATAGCTTCTTTGTGTTGTATATCTCTTGTGTTTTGAATATCTTTAAAAAAATGTTGGAGTTGGAGAGATGGCTCAGTGGTTAAAAGCCCTGGATGCTCTTGCTGCAGACATGAGTTTGGTTCCCAGATGTCTTATATTTGGTTAAAAAACCCAGTTAGGAGCCAGGCGTGGTGGCGAGCACCTTTAATCCCAGCACTCGGGTGGTAGAGGTTGGTGGATCTCTGTGAGTTCAAGGCCAGCCTGGTCTACAGAGCGAGCTCCAGGACAGCGGGTACTAAAAGGGAGACCCTGCCTCAAAAATATAAAACAACAACAACAACAAAAAGCAACTAAAAAAGCCCAGTTAGGAAGATAAGTCATTTTGGAAGTTTTGCAAAGGACCAAGATGCTTTGTCTTTCTTCATAGAGTCAGTATGCCTCACTCTTTTGAGAAGCAGCATTTCATTATAGCACAGGGCACTATTGAAAGCATCTAGGTCATCAGGCTCTAAGATTCTACCTGCTGCTGAGTCAGGATCTCTTCCGATCTGGCCTGGACGTGTATGCTTTGACAACTTCCCCTGAGTGACACTCTGATCAAGAATCACCCATTTAAGGGGCTGGAGAGATGGCTCAGCGGTTAAAAGCACCAACTGCTCTTGTAGAGGACACTGGTTTGATTCCCAGCACCCACATGGCTGCTAAGCACCATCTTTAAGCTGGGCATGGTGGTGAACGCCTTTAATCCTAGCACTGGGAAGGCAGAGACAGGCAGATCTCTGAGTTCAAGACCAGCCTGGTCTACAGAATGAGTTCCAGGCCAGCTGTCTCAAAAAAAAAATAAAAAATCACCCATTTAAAAAGGTGCCCAGATGGGACTGGAGAGATAGCCTAGCGGTTAAGAGCACCGACGCTCTTGCAGAGGACCCGGGTTCGATCCCCAGCACCCACATGGCGGCTAAGGCGGCTAAGAACCATCTGTAACTCCAATTCCAGGAGAACTCCAGTTCCAGGGGAATCTGAGACCCTCTTCTGACCTCCGCGGCATTACACGACACGGGTGCACAGACCTGCATGCAGACAGTACATTCATACACATACAAAAATTAAAAAAAAAAAAAAAAGTGCCCAGACTAGATTGAAATATTAATGGTTTGCATGCTAAAGGAGTTAATGTTTATGTTTCTTTTGTAGCATTAACAACAATAGTGTCTTCAGTGTTCGCTTCTTCCAAACCACCGCTGTGTGCAGTAAGTACCTGCCTTCTTGTGAATGGAGTTTTACTGAAAAGAGCAACAGCTCTTTAATTAAAGAAAATCATTTAAAAGGACAAATATACTATTTGTGATTTTTCTGTTTTGCTTTTTTTTTTCCTAGAGGATGATGTGATTACAGTCCAAACTCCAGCATTTGCAGAATCTGTCACAGAGGGAGATGTCAGGTGGGAGAAAGGTAAGATTTAGTTTCTTCTCGTGTAAGCTAAAACCTCCTAGGTTTCCCTTTCCTGCATGGCAGTCAGTGGAACCTTTTCTTTACATACATACCTATGTTCTCCCAGTCTTGTAGGAAAGCTGTTGTTTTTTTTTTAAATTTTTTAATGTATATAAAAATATTGCCTCCGGGCGTGGTGGCCTTTAATCCTAGGACTCAGGAGGCAGAGGTAGGCGGATCTTTGTGAGTTCAGGGCCAGCCTGGTCTACAGAGTGAGTTCCAGGACAGCTGGGACTACAGGGAGACCCTGTCTCGAAAAGACCGAAAAAAAAAAAAAATTGCCTGCATGCATATAAGTGCACTCATATTGTGCAATGCCTACAGAGTCAGAAGAAGGCCTCAGATTCCTCTGGAACTGGAGTTACAGACAGTCGTTAGCTACCATGTGATAGCTGAGAATCAAACCCAGGTCCTCTGCAAGAGTAGCTGGTACTCTTAACTGGTGAGCCATCTCTCCAGCCCCCCAAAAGCTGTCTTTTAACACATCAGGCAAAAGGGCTTTATGTTACTAGAGGCTTGGGACTAACAGATATCCTTTGTCTTTCAGCTGTTGGAGATACAGTTGCAGAAGATGAAGTGGTTTGTGAGATTGAAACTGACAAGGTGGGATTATCCTATATTAGTGACAATTTTCATGATCAGTGCTTTGTTTACTCTAAGGAAAGAGACAGGGACCTAACTATTGTTTAAAGATAATTTTTAGGTACTTCTAATTTTTTTTTTTTTTTAGCATGCAGTGCCCATGGAGGTCCCCTAGATCTGGAGTTACAGACAGTTGTTAGCCACCATGTGTGTGCTGGGATTGAAACCAGGATCTCCTGCAAGGGAGTGCTCTTAACTGCTGAGCTATCTCTCCAGCCCCTGCTATTTCTAATTTCTTACCTCATTTGTAAAAGTTTAATTTTAGAGTGTGCTGCAGCTATATACTATGTACTTTAGTAACTTTAATCTTTTCTTTGTGGTTCCTGAGCTGTGAGTTGTTTTGTCAGGTACTGCTTGGAAACATATTAGCTAAATTTTGTTTTAATGTGTCCAAAAAAAGAACAGAAGGATGAAGCTGGGTTTGGTGGCCCACGCCTTTAATCCTAGCACTTGGGAGGCAGAGGCAGGCAAATCTTTGTGAGTTCAAAGCCAGCCTGGTCTACAGAGTGAGTTCCAGGTCAGCTGGGGCTACAGGGAGACCCTGTCTCGAAAAGACCAAAAAAAAAAAAAGAACAGAAGGATGAATCTTCACAATAGCAGTGACTTGTCATTTCTCTGACTGAAAATGTGGCAGGTGTTTTTCTGTTTCTGTTTCTGGGTGAAGACCAGGGTGTGACTGTGTTGCAGCTCTTAGGACTCATCCTGTTGGTGATTCCATACAAATAATTGCCTAATGCTAGGTAAAAATAGAGATTCTTTCTCCATCTCTCTTCTTTTCCAGACATCCGTACAGGTTCCATCACCAGCAAATGGCATCATTGAAGCTCTTTTGGTACCTGACGGGGGCAAAGTTGAAGGAGGAACTCCTCTTTTCACACTCAGGAAAACTGGTGGTAAAGAAGTTCCCCTGGTGTTCAAGGGCCCCAGTGTTTCCTCAAGGGATTGGGGTTGAGTGTACTCTTGTAGCAATTCTGATCCCTCAAAGAACTGGCATTCCCAGTTATGCATTAGTTTAAGGGAGAGGAGAAATCCTATTTACATATTGTGAACTTTTAATTGTCAAGTTCATAAAAAGAAAGGGGCAGTTTAAAAACAAAACAAAAACAGTTCCATAATTCTTTCTTCTTTCTGTGTTTCTCACAGTGGACCTTAAAGTCCTAGCAGAATGAAGATTCTAAAGATATTCTCCCACTCTATACCTGAATCACATGGAACTTTAAAAATAATACAATTGATGAGGCTCAGAGCTCCAGAGATTCTGATTTATCACCCTGGTATTATAGTTGGGTTATTAATACTTGTTTTTACTGTTTCCCAAGTTGTTTTGACATATAGCCAGGTCTGAGAACACCGTTCTAAAGTGAAAATTACTATTTCATGGTGTCCATTATGAAAAATTCAGTGTGGTTTCTTTTTAAAAGATGTTTATGTTTTATTTTGTGTGTGTGTTTGTGTGTGGGTGCCCACGTACCATGGCACATGTGTGAAGGTCAGAGGATAACTTGTAGAAGTCAGTTCTCTCCTGCCATGTGGGTTCCAGGATTCAAACTCAGATGGTCAGGCCTAGTGGTAAGTGCCTTTACCTGCTGAGCCATCTTACTGGCCCCCAGTAATACATCTATTTTCTCATAACATCTCTAGGAATGATTGGCAAAAGAAAGGTACATGTAATGGACCTCATGATGAGTACTGAAGATTAGAAAACCTTTTTCTAGGGCCAGAGAGATAGCTCACTGATTAAGAGCACTTACCACTTTTGCAGAGGAACCGTGTTCAGTTTCCAGTACTCACATTAAGTAGCTCACAACCATCTGTTATTCCAGTTCAAGGGGATCTGATGACCAATGCACATACACACACAAATAAATTAATATCTAAAAATAATCTGTTTTTCTGACTCTTGAAACAAGGCCTCATAGATCCCTGGCTGGCCAGGAACTTTATGTAGACCAGGCTAACCTGATACTCAGAGATATCCACACACCCCCCCCCCCCCCGTCCCTCCTGAATGCTGATTAAGGGCATGTTCCACCATGCCTGGCTTGACTCTTAATTAAATAAACTATAATAGTTACGGTAATTAACTGTTAAAACAGTTAAGCAGAAAGAGGGTAGATGGCATCTCTGACATTGATCAGGCCAAGACCACGCTCAAAATGAAAAAAATGTAAAGGATTTGGGAAGAGTGTATCTTTCAGTTGAAGTTTATCTTTTTATCTTTTAAAAAATTGTGTGTGGGTATGTATGTGTGTGTATGCATGTACACATGAATTCATTTGTGTAGGTGCAGGTGCATGTGTAAGTCAGTGGACAGTTTTGGGTGTTGGTCCTTGGCTTCCACCTTTTTTTTTTTTTGTCTTTTCGAGACAGGGTCTCCCTGTAGCCCCAGCTGTCCTGGAATTCACTCTGTAGACCAGGCTNTTGGGGTTCATTTTTGCTGTTTTAGGGTTTTGGGGGCGTTGAGACAAGGTCTTACTATGTGGCCCTGGCTTGCCTAGAACTCACTTTGTAAACCAGGCCGGCCTAGAGATCCACCTGCCTCTGCCTCTTTAGGACTAGGATTAAATGCATGTACATGCCTGGCACTTTTACCAGTTTTGATAATGGAAATGGAAACCAGGTTTACTTTTCGAGGCAGAGGGAATGATGTGTGTGTGTGTGTGTGTGTGTGTGTGTGCGCGCGCGCGCGCGCATAAGGTGTGCATGCACATGCGTGTGAAGGCAGAGCTCAGCTTTTTTCCACCAGCAACATCCATCTTTTTGGTTTTTGGGTTTTGGGGTTTTTTTTGTCTTTTTGAGACAGGGTTTCCCTGTAGCTCCAGTTGGCTTGGAACTCACTATGTAGACCAGGCTGGTCTTGAACTCACAGAGATCCACCTGGCTCTCCCTCCCAAGTGCTGGGATTAAAGATGTGTGCCACCATGCCCAGCCTTCTTTTTTAGAATTTTAAAAATTATTTTAATTTCGCATGTATGAATATATTGCTTGCATTTCTGTAAGTGCACCTGTGTCATGCAATGTCCACAGAGGTCAGAAGAGGGTATCGGATCCCCTGGAACTAGAGTTACAGATAGTTGCCATTGGGTGTTGGGAATCGAACCCATGTCCTTTGGAAGAGCAGCCAGTGTTCTTACCTGCTAAAGCTATTTCTTCAGCTCCTGTCATCATTATTGTTACTAAAATTTTTTTTAGTTTGTGTATGAGCATATTGCCCGCCTGTATGTGAGTGTACCCATGTTGTGCAATGCTGAGGAGGTCAGAAAAGAATGTGGGATTTCCCTGGAACTGGAGTTAAAGATGGTTGTCAGCCACCATGTGGGTGCTGGGAACAAACCTGGGTCCTTTGTAAGAGCAGTCAGTGCTCTTAAGTAATGAGCCACTTCTCTAACCCTATCATTATTTTTAAATTATGTGTATATGTGTGTACGTCTGTGTGGAAAGGTGCATGTATCAATTCGGGTCCTCAGAGACCAGGAGGAGGGAGTCAGATTTTCTGGATCTAGAATTGCTGGCTGCTGTGAGCTGCCCAATGTGGGTGCCGAGAATTGAACTTAGATTCCTCTTCAGTTTCAATAAATGCTCTTAACTGCTTAGCCATCTCTCCAGCTTCTGGATTCTCAATGTTAAATGAGCCTTTAATTAAACTTTCTTTTTAAAGATTAAGAGTATTTCTTTAATATGTAATGTGAAAATAGAAGATAGATATATCAATATTACTATAATTAGAAATGTGTTGGTTTTTTTATATGTTTCAACATTTTCAATTGGTCAAGCTGTTTTCGCTTGGAAGTTTTCATTTCCTTGGACTTATTGGGTACTTTGAATGTACTTGCTGAATTGGAAACATTAATATTTCCAATATTAATATTTGAAAAAAATAAAGTAGCTGAATTGAGCTATGTATGAGGTAAAACGTTAGGAGTCCTGGGAATAGAGAATGGCAGCTTATGTCACTGTGTATCTCACAGTGCCTTGCTATAGCAAATACCTAGGAGACATTTGTTAATGGATTGGGAATAGGCCTGTGTCACTAAATCCTGCTTAGTGTCTGCTTAGTTGCTTTCCATTCCAGACAGTGCTGATGGCATTTTTTTTCCAGCTGCTCCTGCTAAGGCCAAGCCAGCTGAAGCTCCTGCTGCAGCCCCCAAAGCAGAGCCTGAAGCATCAGCAGTTCCTCCTTCACCTGCAGCATCTGTACCTACTCAGATGCCACCTGTGCCCTCACCCTCACAGCCTCCTTCTAGTAAACCAGGTAAGCCCCTGTGTTACTCATCTTCCTGCTCTAACAAAACACCTTACAAAAGCAGCTTAAGGAAGGAAGGTTTATTTTGGCTCAATCTCAATTTGAGAGTCGAGTCCTTCATGACAGGGAATGCATGGCCGTAGAGCATGCAGCAGCTGGTCACATTGCCTCTGTAGTTAGAAGCAAGAAAGATGAATGCTGGTACTCTTTTTGCTTTCTTTTTTTTTTTTTTTTTTTTTT
>VZQC01015416.1:205533-320058 GCA_009823505.1 Rhizomys pruinosus
TTTTTTTTTTTGTCTTTTTGAGACAGGGTCTCCCTGTAGCCCCAGCTGTCCTGGAACTCACTCTGTAGACCAGGCTGGCCTTGAACTCACAAAGATCCACCTGCCTCTGCCTCTCAAGTGCTGGGATTAAAGGCGTTCGCCACCACGCCAGGCAAGAACACCTCTTCTAATACCAGGTGTTCCACCAGATACAGGGAGATTATGACTAGGAACAAGCCAGGTTGACTGCTTTGTAGAAAGAACTCTAGATTTTGAAGAACTTGGTTTGCATCCCAGCTTTCTATTTGCTAACCATGTTGATGTTAGGCTCATTACTCTTATGAGCAGATTGTTCATCTGTGTCAGTTGGAATACTCAGAGACCAGGAAGAGGGAGTCAGATTTTCTGGATCTGGAATTACTGACTGTTAATATACCTCAGAATGTCTTGATAAAATGATATTACAATGGTATGAAAGCACCTCATCCACTTAATAGATGATTCTTTCCATCTTTTGATGTAGCTGTACCTTCTCTGATTTTCAGTGTCTGCAATAAAACCCACTGCTGCCCCTCCACTAATTGAGCCAGGAGCTGCTAAAGGTCTGCGTTCAGAACATCGGGTAAGCCTCTGAGACCTTTTCTAGGAAAGTGGCAGAGGGGGCAGTGTTGAGAATCATGAAAGGTGAGCACTGTCCTTTAAAGAGCTGGCACTACATACCTGACCTTGACAGTATGTAGACAGTTATTTGTTCATTGCCATACAACCATCATGTCATGTCACTATAACCTAATTTCTTCTGCACACTAATCCAGTGGCTTTTCCACTGTATTATGCTACTGGTGAAATGCTTTAGGCGGGTGAATAAAATATTTGCAGAGAATAATAGCTTAGTAACACATTCCTTCCTTCCCATGATGTAGTTATAGCTAGAGCTAGGCAGGGGGTGGGTGGTTCATACTACAGAGTAGCAGTAAGCTGTCAGGGCAGACATCAAAACCTCAAGGAAGGGCTGGAGAGATGGCCTAGCGGTTAAGAGCACCAACTGCTCTTGCAGAGGACCCAGGTTCGATCCCCAGCACCCACATGGTGGCTGAGAACCGTCTGTAACTCCAATTCCAGGAGAACTCCAGTTCCAGGGGAATCCAACACCCTCTTCTGACCTCTGTGGCATTGCACGACATGGGTGCACAAACCTACATGCAGACAGTACACTCATACACATACAAAAATAAATAAATTAAAAAAAAAAACCTCAAGGAAGTATGGTCAAGAGGGTGGGTTCTTTGTCTAAAAATACTTCCTAAAAGTACCATAGCCTCAAAAGGTTGTTCCTGAGTTTTCATTCCATAAGTAGCTGTTCTCACGTAAGTCTTTACCAACAGAAATTTCCCTTTCTCTAATGATTCTTAGGCTGGCTAGACCTACACCACATTCTTCCTTTTATAAATTGGTTGGTTTTTTTTTTTTTTGTGTGTGTGTGTGTGTGTATGTGTGTGTGTGTGTTTGTTTTTTGGTCTTTTTGAAACAGGGTCTCCCTGTAGCCCCAGCTGTCCTGGAACTCACTCTGTAGACCAGGCTGGCCTTGAACTCACAGAGATCCGCCTGCCTCTGCCTCCCAAGTGCTAGGATTAAATGCGTGCATCACCACACCCTGGCTTTGTTTTTGGTTTTTAAATGACACCGTTTCCTGGCCTCTATTCTTGGTCAGACTTCAGGCAAGACTGAGTGAATGTTTCTCGGCCTGTTTCCTTTTTCTTGCTCTAAGGGCACCACAGGCAAGGGGGAACCTAGAGCTATACTCTAGTGACGGGCCAGGTACTGTGGAGCATGCCTTTAATCCCAGCATTCAGGAGGCAAAGGAAAGCAGATCTGTGAATTTCAGGCCAGCCTGATCTACGTACAGAGTTCCAGGCCAGCTGTGGGTACATGGTGAGACCCTGTATCAAAAGCAGAAAAAACTAGTATTTGCCATTTATTCCTGGCAGGCTACATGGGAATTATAGTCAGATTGTCAATTCTTTTTCCACTTTCCTTTCAGGAGAAAATGAACAGGATGCGACAGCGCATTGCTCAGCGTCTGAAGGAAGCCCAGAATACATGTGCAATGCTGACTACTTTCAATGAGGTTGACATGAGGTAGGGTCTTTAGTTTTTGTCTTTCTTATTTCCATGTCTGTATTTCTGAAGAACACTTCAGCTTACCCCCAGTCCTTACCTACTGCTGATTCTAAAACTAGCTGGACCAGGGGAGGTGTGTCTTTGCTTTGCTTGTTGTTGATCCACTGGTCTCCTTCACTAATTTTCTAGTACTATGCCTGCCTCCTCCGCAACTTAAAAAGCTTAGCATTTTGGACTTTTATGCCTGAAATGTTGGGTGTACTGTTAAATGAGGGTTTGTTTTGGTGGTGTTTTCATGGTGTGTGTGTGTGTGTGTGTGTGTGTGTGTGTGTGTGTACATACATGCATGCCTTACTGTTGTTTTGAGACAGTGTCTCACTGTATACCTCTGAATGGCCTGAAACTTGCTGTGTAGGTTCGGCTGGCTTCAAATTCATAGAGATCTGCCTGTCTCTGCCTCTCAAGCGGTAGGATTAAAGGCTTGTACCACCATAGCTGGCCTGGTTTTTTGTTATTGTTGTTTTTGAGGCAGGGTCTCATGTAGCCTAAACTGGGCCTAAACTCAGTGTTGAAGTCATCTTCTTGCCTCTACTTCTTAAGTGCATGAAACTGCACGCTGTAAGTAATAGTTTTAAATTTTAATGATTATTACTGGATTGCCTAGCAAAGACAAGACTAACCAAGCCATCAGGGCCCACTTCCTGTCCTTGGAATTGGGAACCTTGACAGCATGCCTGGAGCCAGGACACTACACCTGCTTCTTTCTTACAGTGACTAAGCAACTCAGAATCAGATAGGTGAAAAGGTAGGGGTTTGTCCCTGCTCACTTTCCCAGGTGTCTTTGGTTTGGGGTTCATTTTTGCTGTTTTAGGGTTTTGGGGGCGTTGAGACAAGGTCTTACTATGTGGCCCTGGCTTGCCTAGAACTCACTTTGTAAACCAGGCCGGCCTAGAGATCCACCTGCCTCTGCCTCTTTAGGACTAGGATTAAATGCATGTACATGCCTGGCACTTTTACCAGTTTTGATAATGGAAATGGAAACCAGGTTTACTTTTCGAGGCAGAGGGAATGATGTGTGTGTGTGTGTGTGTGTGTGTGTGTGCGCGCGCGCGCGCGCATAAGGTGTGCATGCACATGCGTGTGAAGGCAGAGCTCAGCTTTTTTCCACCAGCAACATCCATCTTTTTGGTTTTTGGGTTTTGGGGTTTTTTTTGTCTTTTTGAGACAGGGTTCCCCTTTGCTTCCAGCTGGCTTGGAGCTCACTTTGTCGCTGTGTCGCTATGTAGACCAGGCTGGCCTTGAACTCACAGAGATCCACCTGCCTCTGCCTGCCTCCTGAGTGCTGAAAAGTTCATTTCAGCCATGGAAAGTATGTATAGGAAAGAATGGTAAAGAAGGTTGAGTCTGTATCATCAGGTTTTGAATGTAGCGTAAGAATTGATTAAAGGCTGGGCGTGGTGGTGCATGCCTTTAATCCTAGCACTTGGGAAGCAGAGGCAGGTGGATCTTTGAGAGTTCAAGGCCAGCCTGGTCTACAGATTAAGTTCCAGGACAGCTGGGACTACAGGGAGACCCTGTCTCGAAAAGACCAAAAAAAACAAAAGAATTGATTAAATCAAAAGATAAGTCACCTGACTTTCAGGGCATCCATCTCTTCCTTTTACTCTGAGTCTTAAGTCTGCCAACCTACTTTTCTATAGTGAAATTTGTTTTCATCCTTTGCAAGAGTTCTGAAAAATAGAAAAGAATGATTTAATGACAGTATGCTGCGGCACTGAGAGGGTAGGGCTCGGCTGATATTCTGTGTCTCTCTTCCATTGGGAAGTTAGCTCTCCAGAGACTGAATGTCATTTTCTACACTGTCCATAGTATTTGGGGAAGGATCTTCCGTAGTGAATCACAGAAACCACAGCTTATGTTTCCTGCATTAGGGGCAAATTGAATTGGACTTTGAAATTTTACCCAGTTTCTTAAGGCAAAACATGTAAATATTTGTGTCTCTAAAAATGCATTTGGCCCAACAGCCTTTATTGGAAGGTAAGTCTAATAGCTGGATCTCCTTTCAGCAGCTTATCTAGTGTCACTTAGTAATGGCCCAAGGTCTCACTGCAGCCAGTAATCTGGTTTAGATCGAGTGCCTTTTAGTCTTATGCCTATCAGCCAGTCCGGAAGGGACCCTTCTGAGACTTGCTCCTTTCCCCTCCTGTCCTAGCTCTGCCTCCAAGGGCAGAGCTCTGAAATAGAAACTCCTTAATGACCAGACAAGTGGCATTCCGGTTTGTCTGAGAGCAGAGATGTTTATCACTTTTCTTTCCCTCCTTTGTAGCCCTTGTGTCTTGGGAACCAGTAATGTCTTTAGGGTAGTAATCCTAGCACTAAATGAGGTTAAACTCAGGAAAATAAGCATTTTAAACCCAATTAGTCCCCCTAGGAAAATGTCCTTTTTCAAAAACAAAAGGTCTGAAGGGGACAGTTAAAGTGCCACATCTTATCTTTCCTGCTAATGTTGAATTAGGCCATTATAGGAGGAAAAGGAGAAGTAAGCATTTGAGCCTAAGATAAAGTTAAATTCATTTTCCATCATGGAATGCGATTTCTATAATCACAGAAGTTCATGCAGGAAGATGATGGGAAAGCCATTTCTCACTAATTGCAATGCATATGTGGAAGAAAAAAAAAGCTTGGTAGACTAGAGGGTATTGAAGTTGCAAAGGCTTTTTTTTTTTTCTCTTTTTGAGACAGGGTCTCCCCGTAGCCCCAGCTGTCCTGGAACTCACTCTGTAGACCAGGCTGGCCTTGAATTCACAAAGATCCGCCTGCCTCAGCCTCCCGAGTGCTAGGATTAAAGGCGGGCACCACCACTCGTGGCTTGCAAATGCTTCTTACAGGTAAGCTCCTGCTGAATTTGAAAGAGCCAGGCCACAGCCCACACGGAGCCACCTTCTAAATATCAAGGAAACCACAGTTGTTAAAACTAATCTTAAGAGAAAGCACTCTCTGGGCTAGAGAGATGGCCTAGCGGTTAAGAGCGCCGACTGATCTTGCAAAGGACCCGGGTTCTGTCCCCAGCACCCGCATGGCGGCCAAGAGCCGTCTTTAACTCCAGTCCCAGGGGAAACCGACGCCCTCTCCTGACCTCCACGGCATTGCACGACACAGGTGCACAAACCTACATGCAGACGGTACATTCATACACATACAAAAATAAATTAAAAAAATAAATTTAAAAAAATTAAAAAAAAAAATTAAAAAAAAGAGAAGGCACTCTCTTGTCTTTGTATCTTGGTGCTTAGCCCCAGCCCTGTGTGAAAAGCAAGTGGCTAGACCCGCTAACTCAGGAAATGAAGAGTGAATCTGCTGACTTTACAAGAGCCCAAAAGAACATTGGGTTTACACTTCCATGGATAGTCATGGCCGCTTTTGACTGCATGGAACTCATAGATTGTGGGTGGGTTTTGTCTTTTCTTTTTCTGCTAATTAGATATGAGAAATGTCATTAAATGATTATTTAGGGTGGGTTTTTTTTTTTTTAAACAATTCTAACAAATACAAAGTATTGCTTTTTGTAGACTTTTTTTTTTTTTTTTTTTTTTTTTTGAGACAGGTTTTCCTGTATCCCCAGCTGGCCCAAAACTCACTATGTAGACCAGGTTGGCCTTGAACTCAGAGATCCACCTGACTTTGCCTCTCTAGTGCTGGGATTAAAGGCATGTACCACCATGCTGGCTTAGCCAATTTTCTTAACCACTGAGCCATCTCTCCAGCCCCATAATTCAAGATTTTAATGTAGCCAGAAATAGTTTCTCATTGAGAGGAAGGATGTTTGTAGGCTTTGTGATCTTTAATGGTATCTGTCAGTAAAATCTGATTTCTAAAACAAGGAGGAACCCTTTAAAGGGCCTAGTCCATCTTAAAGGCAGATTGGTACAGATTCTTTTTGATCCAGTTTTTGCAAAAGAACAGGTTATTATATTGACTCTAGTGGATGTTTCAAAACTTAGACTAAAGGAAAAACTCACTCGTAGACATGGGAGAAACTTGTGTGAGTCAGAATCAGGGCTTCAGCTGGACCTGGAGGTCCAGTCCTATAATCCTTACTACTCAGGCAGTTAAGGCAGGAGAATTATACTTTTAAGGCCAGCCTGGGTGACTTCATGATACCCTGTCTTGAAATTTTATTTATTTATTTATTTTTTTGGTCTTTTCGAGACAGGGTCTTCCCAGCTGTCCTGGAACTCACTCTGTAGACCAGGCTGGCTTTGAACTCACAAAGATCCACCTGTCTCTGCCTCCCAAGTGCTAGGATTAAAGGCGTGCGCCACCACACCCAGCCTGTCTTGAAATTTTAAAAAGGGCCCAGGGATAGATAGAGCTCAGTAGTAAAGCACTTGCCTAGCTGCCAACATAGCTCAAGGCCCTCCACTCAATGTGTAGTAAAACACACATACACACACATACCTCTGCACACAAACCAGGCCTTCATAGACAGTGTCTTTGTGTCGTGTATTTACAGTAACATCCAGGAGATGAGAGCTCGGCACAAAGATGCTTTCCTGAAGAAACATAACCTCAAACTAGGCTTCATGTCTGCATTTGTTAAGGCCTCAGCCTTTGCCTTGCAAGAGCAGCCTGTTGTAAATGCAGGTAAGTTTCTTGAGACTACTGTGGCAGAGGTCTTTGGAGGTAGGTGTATGAATACAGACTGCTCCCACATTTAGGTCACCAGACTAAGGCTTTTTATTTCACCTTCCTCGGATGCCATCACGATTACTTTTTGTTCACCAGGTGGGCAGAATGGTTCCTCCTCCTAATGTGCACATGAGACAGCCCACCTCTCCAGGCTGCCTCATGTTATAGGGGAGTTCTGGCTGCTCCTTACCCCACCCATCCATAAACCCTTTACTTGGGGCTTGACTTCTGCACTTGGCACAGGCCCAAGTTGACCTTTGATCTCAGGTCAGTTGGCCTCATTGGGAAGGCTTGGGCTTGGCCTATCTTTCAGGGACTTGGTACTTGTTTTCTTTCTGGTTTTTTTGTTTGTTTGTTTGTTTTGTTTTTGTTTTCTGTTTTACTCTCATCAATGTTGATCCAGCCTATAGTTCTTTTTCTTACCGAGGCACTTTTGTGCTTTGTTCCTTGGAAGGTAGGAAAGGAGCACTGACATTCTTGCACTCCTCAGTAAAAGAGCTCTAGTCTGTTCCCATTGGGTGGTGGTGTCTGGGGAAGGAGGAGGCTGTCTCCATTTGGCCCAGATGTACTCCCCTTTTTCTCACTCTGTGTTTTCCTGATCAGCTTCCTCCATCTTTCCTGCTGGCCTCCTTTTTTTCTGCCTCTCCCGCCTATAGTTATAGCTAGGCTCTCTGTTTTTACGTGGCATACATTGTAACAATACAGCATAGAGACTTGTGGAAAATCCCCAAGCCTTTATTTTCCCCTGAGTGCTAGTTCTATTTAGCTGCTGGATTGCTATTTCAGGATGCCATATCTAAAAGCTAGACCCTTCCATTTCCTCTTTTTTTTTTTTTTTTTTTTTTGAGACAGGGTCTCCCTGTAGCCCCAGCTGTCCTGGAACTCTCTGTAGACCAGGCTGGCCTTGAACTCACAAAGATTCCACCTGCTCTGCCTCCCGAGTGCTGGATTAAAGCGTGCGCCACCATGCCTGGCTAATCTTTTTTTTTTTTTTTGTCTTCCATTTCCTCTTGAATCTTCTAGAAGAGAGGCTTCGCTAGTCCTCTTGTTGAAGACGGGAAGCACAATGGGCAGCATCCTCCACCCCTCTCTTCTCCTTTGCTCACTTGTCATTTTGGAGAACCTGCTAACTCTAGTCATTTTCTCTGCTCAGGGATTGAACAGAGCTAACTGATGAGAAATTAATGTGAGGGTATGACACGAGCCTTCTGTGAGCCATGGAAGAACAGATGCTGCTGCACTCAGGCTCATTCACTTGGGAAATACTATCCTTGACTGAGATGGGCGGAAGGGGTGCTGCTGCTGCTGCTGCTGCTGCTGCTGCTTCTGCTTGTGAAACAGCCATTTTCATGTTGGCCGGGCAGCCCACACTGCATTGGGGACTGAAAATGTTCACTCTGTTAATGTAAATCTTAGCTCATTAGCTTTGGCCAGGAGGGTTATGTATATTTTCTCTTTTGCAGTGATTGATGATGCAACCAAAGAGGTGGTATATAGAGATTATATTGACATCAGTGTTGCGGTGGCTACCCCACGGGTATGTTGGGGCAAGAGTTGGGAGTGCTGATCTTAGATCCTCACCTTATTTATGTGAAAAAGCTCACATGGGAGAGATTATTTCTGTAATTCTTTATTTTTATAAAAGTTTTTTTTTAAAACCACACCATATTCCTTTATCTTACCATAAGACTTGTAAATCACAATGAGTTTAAGGTGTTCTGGTTAGGGAGAACTGTGCATTACATCAAGGAAGTGTTAACTCTAAAGAATACTGCTATTTTGCAATTGAGAACAACTTTTCACTCCAGGGTCTCGTGGTTCCTGTCATCAGAAATGTGGAAACTATGAATTATGCAGACATCGAACGGACCATCAGTGAGCTAGGAGAGAAGGTAAAGTAGAAATGTGTGCAGAGCCACTGGCAGTCGAGGGTGCAAAGCCTTCAGAAGGCTGATCTTGCCAGCTAATATTGCTTAAGGAGCTGGAGTCTTGTTCCGTAAGGAATGTATAGTCCCCAGGAAAAGCAGTAGCTCATAAGAGCTAGATAGAGGCATCTGCCAAAGCTTCACGTGCTCAGATCTCATCAGTCAAAATCTGGTGGGACAGCTGGAGAGATGGCTCAGCGGTTAAGAGCAGGGCCACTCTTGCAGAGGACCTGGGTTCAGTTCCAGCACCCATGTGACAGCTGTCCATAACTCTAGTTCCAGGATATCTATGACACCCTCTTCTGACCCTGGGCATCACACACCACTTACATGCAGGCAGTATACACATACACATAAAAATTTTTGTTAAATCTTCTGGAGGAAGAAAGGTGGGTTGTGGAGTCCTGCTTTTCTCTCAGGGAGCACTGGCCACAGTCACCTTAGCTGAACAGCTGTCCTGTGGAAGCCAGAGTTTATATTCATGATCTCAGCTATGAGCTCTCTGGATTTACTTTTTTTAGGCAGAGAAACCTGGTTTGGCTTAATGTTCCTTTTTGAAACTTGTTTTTAGGCTCGAAAGAATGAACTTGCCATTGAAGATATGGATGGAGGGACTTTCACCATTAGCAATGGAGGTGTTTTTGGCTCTCTCTTTGGAACGCCCATTATCAACCCCCCTCAGTCTGCCATCCTAGGCATGCATGGCATCTTTGACAGGCCTGTGGCTGTGGGAGGCAAGGTAGGAACCATCATTTCTAAGTGGCATTAAGGGAGAAATCTAACCAAATGCTTATTATAAAGCACTCACTGCAATTTCAGGCTTAAGTTTCATTTCTTAGTTTCTCATTAATAGCTAAGACACTAGTTCTCAGACAGGTCTTGTTAAAATTGCAAATTCTGAATTGTGTCTACCTTTGTTCCCAGCACTTAGAAGGTAGAGGCAGGCATATCTCTGCCATCAAGGACAGCCTGGTCTACATAGTGAGTTCCAGGCCTGGGTTATAGGGAGACCTTGTCTCTGAAAGCCAAAAAAAAAGTTTGACAACAGTTGAGCCAAGGATTTTTTTTTTTTTTTTTTTTTTTTGGTCTTATTTTTTTTTTTTTTTTTTTTTTTTTTTTTAGTCCCAGCTGTCCTGGAACTCACTCTGTAGACCAGGCTGGCCTTGAACTCACAAAGATCAGCCTGCCTCTGCCTCCCAAGTGCTAGGATTAAGGCGTGCGCCACCACGCCCGGCTTAGCCAAGGATATTTTTATACATTCCTCTGGGACTTGTTGACATACATCGTTACCAAGGTGCCACAGGTAGTCAGGGCTAGAGTTTGGAGACATGCTTCTTGCTCCTAGGAAATAGGGCAAGAATGCACAGCAGTCTTTTGAGCTGTGGATTTGTATGATAAAGCTTAGAAGTTTTCTGGGAGTTTAAGGAATGAAGTCAGAGGAGCCTGAGCCATTGGAAGTGACGCAGGAGAGGGAGAGAGCTTTCTGAGGCTGCTTTGCTTTGAACCTTTTTGGTTCACTCACTCCTTTGTGAATCTAAAGACCATAGTTCTTCCTGGAAAATGGTCGCATATCTAGCTTTACATATATTAGAAGAATTTTTGGACTTAAGATTAAAGTCTAAATATAATCAGTTGGTAAGGCTTGTGTAGCACGTACAAAGCCTGGAGTTAGATCACCAGCACTGCATGCTCGTAGTCGCAGCATTGAGGAGATGCAGGCCAGAAGACAAGAATTCAATGTCATCCTTGACTATGTAGAGTTTGAGACCAGACTGGGATACATGAGACCTTGTCTCAAAAAAGCATGTTTTTCTCTTTAAGTTGTAATTTCAAGGCTAGGGAATATTTGTTCAGTGCTTGCCTGGCATACTCAAGGCCCTGTGTTGGATCCACAGCATTGCAAAAAAACAATAATAAAAAAGATTAAAGGGCTGGAGAGATGGCCTAGCGGTTAAGAGCGCCGACCGCTCTTACAGAGGACCCGGGTTCGATCCCCAGCACCCACATGGCGGCTGAGAACCGTCTGAAACTCCAATTCCTGGAGAACTCCAGTTCCAGGGGAATCCGACACCCTCTTCTGACCTCCGCGGCGTTGCACGACATGGGTGCACAGACTTGCATGCAGACAGTACATTCATACACATACAGAAATAAAATTAATTAAAAAAAAAAAAATTAAAGTAGTTCCTACAAGCAGCTAGAACTGAAGGGAAAACCTTTCTGTAGATAACAGATTAGAGAGCAAGTATGGTTTTGCTTATTTTTTTAAGGCTTTTTTTTTTTTTTTGGTCTTTTGAGACAGGGTCTCCCTTTAGTCCCAACTGGCCTGGAGCTTGCTCTGTAGACCAGGCTGGCCTTGAACTCACAGAGATCTGCCTGCCTCTGCCTCCCAAGTGCTGGGATTAAAAGCGTGCGCCACCACGCCCAGCTTTTTAAGGCAATTTTGAGGAGACTGTTTCCTTGTTTAAACTTTGTTTCTGAGTTAGAGGGCTTCGCATTAGGAATAAACCTTCATCTTTGAGAATAATCATAAGTTATCAAGAGGCAGCATCTGTACAGTAGATTTTGGAACTAGGTTTTGATAAGGGCTTTGCCCCCCACCCTCAGCGGGGCTTTCTCTGATCTGCTGGGTACAAACCCACTGACCTCTCTTCTCTGCAGGTGGAGGTTCGACCTATGATGTATGTAGCCCTGACTTATGACCACCGGCTGATTGATGGCAGAGAGGCTGTGACTTTCCTCCGAAAAATCAAGGCAGCAGTAGAAGATCCAAGAGTCCTCCTCCTGGACCTTTAGATGGAAGCCACGTGCCCTACCAACTGATCATTCAGGAACTGAAAACCAGTCTTCTCCTTGTCCCCTCATCAGTCCCAGGTTAACCTGGTGACAGGCAGGCACATGCTGTTGGCCTCAAGTAAGGAAGCCAGGGCACTATGTAACCAGCAGCTGCAGGTCTTTTCTTGGTGTTGGTTCTCTCCCTCTCTCTGTCCCTCTCTTGCCTTCTGTTATCTTGGGCGGGGGAGAGAGAGAGAGAGAGAGAGAGAGAGAGAGAGAGAGAGAGAGAGAGAGCGAGCACGTGAGCGCCTTAATGGATGCTCATTAATATTCCTGCCTTCCAGCCCCCGGCAAGACAATTTTGCTTCTCCCCAGTAAAAGTATACTATAGGGAAACCACCGGGGACCATGTGATTGAGTTATATTTTTGGAAAGTGTCTCCAGAGATTCCTAAGGGGGTGCTGTGCCTCCCAAGCTCAGAGCAGCCTCTGTCCCAGCTGTGCACATTCTCACGTGATGCCACCTGTGTGAGGTATTATTGAACACAGGCGAAGAGGTGCTGCTTTGCCTCGCACATGCACCATTATTCCCAACAGTCCGTGACTTCAAGATGCCTCTCTACCTCTTCCAGGAAGCACAGACCAGGGGATCTGGGGGTAGGAGGGATTGTACAGAGTCCCCTGACGGGGGCAAACTCTGGCCTGCCCTTACAGCCTCCCTTGTAGGCTCACACTGGGAAGATCCATTTGGGCATAATCACAGCTGTGGTCATGCTGAGCCTTTCCAGGCTGCTAGTAACTCTTCTAGGACATTGTTCTCATGTAGAGCAGATTCTAGCACATCATGGCACTGGGACAGAGCCTAGTGAGGGGACTGGCTCTGACCAGCTCAGATTAACTTGAGCTTTTAAATTCAAGGTGGTATAAGCATGTGGTCTAAAGAGGCTGTTCCCTCCCTCCCTGGGTTGTGGCCTGTGGGGAGCAGGATCTTGGTGCCTCTGTTGCAGGACACAAATCTAGGGAAGGATGGACTATGGTGGGAACCAGCCTGAAGAATTATTACTTAGTGATAAAGTGGATGATGTCATCTCTAAGGTCCTGCCCTTTGGGTGCAGGCAGAATCATTGGAATTTCTTGAAGCGTAGGAAAATGCAAATAAGTAGTCATGAAAGCCACTCTGCATCATGATTTTGTATCCAGCTGCACTGAGGCCTGAGACTGCCGACACTTGACAGGGGGCCATTAGTGCTGAGTTCCCTTTTTTATTGAGATCCAAGACAAGGCTGGGGTTGGGAGAGGGGCCAGTACTGAGTGCCTGCAGCGTCTGCTACTTTGTCTTCACCATTCAGAACGTGTAACTGAAGTACTTAGGCTGATTTTGAATGAAAAATAAAGGGCAAATGTTCTCAAACAGGGTGCCAGCATCTGTCGTCTTTTGGTCTGAGGTTGTGCGGCTCCCTCCCTCAGCACTTCTGCAGCACTGCCATCATCACTGAGAGCTCCTGATTTAACAGAAGGCGGAAGGAACCCTGACTGTTAGACAGGGAAACCACTAAATCTGTACCTGTTAACTTTCAGGAAGCTCTGTGGCCCTGGCAAACCAACTTTTCCTACCTTAAAAACACCAGGGGACAATTGCCCTTGGGGGGAGGGAAGAGACCTGCACTATTTCTGACATGGATCGGAGAGAAGCAGGCACTTCTAATTGTACTTGGACACCTGTGTGTACCAAGATGCTTGAAGTTTGTATGAACAAGTGAGGGGATACCTCCACGAAGCACTGGGCAGCAGAGGACAGTTTATAGGACATCTGGGAGGCTGGAGGGATGGTCTAACGGTTAAGAACGCCGACCGGTTAAGAACGCCGACCGCTCTTGCAGAGGACCCAGGTTCAATCCCCCCAGCACCCACATGGCGGCTAAGACCCATCTGGAACTCCAATTCCAGGAGAACTCCAGTTCCAGGGGAATCCGACACCCTCTTCTGACCTCTGCAGCATTGCATGACACAGGTGCACAAAGCTACATGCAGATAGTACATTCATACACATAAAAATTTAAGAAAAAACAGCAACCATGTGTGGTAGTGCACAAAAAAATAGGACATCTGGATAACCCGGACCCCTGCAGATGACTGGTGTGACCAAATCTAGGCCTAGACACAGCCTTTTCCACACTGCACTTTATCTGATGCTCCTTGCGTGAGGCCATCCCTCTGGAGGCCTGTCGCAGGAAGGAAGTGGCTCCTAGGGCACAGGGATTGCAGCTTGCTTACTGTAGATGGCTTCAGTAAAGGAAAAGCTGGAGAATTGTGTATCTGGTCTAGACCTTAATGTGTTACAAGGCTAAAATTTTTCCAGTAAATCTATGAAGTAGCAGTTGGCCCCATTTTATTGAAAGGCCAACCATAAGTTCTGTCAGAGCTAGAACCACAGTATTCCAGACTGAGGGCTCAAGAGTGCCAGATGTGCAACGTGTTGGCTAGACGAGGCCCAGAAGTGACTGGTTCTTCATAAAGCAATGGTTAATCATCACGCTTTATGGGTTGTCACAGAAGGAACATTTACTTGAGTCAACTTCAGCAGGTTCTGGGCTTACCTCTTGATCATCTTTCAAGGGGTCACCGTAAGGGTTAAAGTAATGTTCCCCTGAGGCACCATGTCCTTCCCAGGCTTCTCTTCCTCTTTCATCTCCTAGAGCTCTGTGTTCCCCACAACCCACCATTTTTTTTTTTTTTTTAATTTTTGTTTCCGTATGTGTATGAATGTACTGTCTGCCAGAGTCAGCCTGAGAAACAGAAGGTAGACTCATGGACTAGAAGGACGTAGGAATAGATGAAGTGAAAGTGTGTGGCAGGTGCCACACCACAGTGACTGGATCAGTTCTGGGAGGTTGTTTTGGGGGATACCCACAGTGACTGGATGGGTTCTGGAGGTTGTCTTTGGGTATACCCACAGTGACTGGATGGGTTCTGGGAGATTGTCTTTGGGGATACCCACCGTGATTGGATGGGTTCTGGGAGATTGTCTTTGGGGATACCCACAGTGACTGGATCTGTTCTGGGAGGTTGTCTTTGGGGATACCCACTTCCGCAGTTCTTCAGAGACCAGAAACACCTGGCCAGAAGTGTGGGTGATGTGTGGTTTCTTGATCCAAAAGTCATAGTGGGCAGTGAATTGAGTAGAACCTCATGACCAAACTGCCAAATGGCAAATAGAACCAACACGAAGAGAATCCATTCTCGGACCCATGGGGCAGCAGTCCTGACAGGGAAACTCTTTATTCTGTTTTCAAATTTGGTCTAAGTGGCAAAACTGCATTCTGACCCTTTCCCCACCTCCCTAGCCCTACTGTCTCCTGACTCCTTTTGTTTTCCAAAGTCAGAAATCACAAATTAGGATCAGGAGTGTGGAGCAGATGGATCATCCCGTCCCCGACCTCTCCCCACTTCACCCTACAGATTTCCCTACTTCCCAGCTTCCCTGTCCCTGTCCCCGTGGGAACCGCCTCTGATGGAAACAGCCCATTTGCTGCATGACTGCAATGGACCCAGAACAGCCTTGGTTTGGGTCCACTGAGCCAGAGGATCAGTGTCCTGAGATGAGTCTCTAGAGATGTCCAAAGTTGGGTACAATATGGCAATGTCACCAAACTTGGTTGGCTCAGCAGGTGCTCAGTCAGAACAAGAGCGACAGCTCCCCTTATTTAACATGACGAATCCAAAGCATGTGCTCAACAGGTGTCTACTGACTGACGACAGGTTGCTCAGCAGGGTGGACCTCACTGTCCTCCAGCAGCTTCCCCAGGAGCCGGCCTTTTCAGGACGGTAGTCATTACTTCTAGGCCCGAGCAGGTTGCTGAGCTGTGCTGTCCCAGCATCTTCCCCTGAAGTCCTTGATCAGAGGGGCCAGCGCATGTGACAGGCAAACAGGAGATGCAGGCTGGCTGCTTCCTGGCCCACTAACCCACCTCTTATCCCACCAGTCTGCTCCATTGAATAGTACTGAAAAAGGGGTGGGACTTGAGTTTGCGGATGCCACCTCCTCCAGCACCTAGGCGCCTCTGGGGATCAAACTGCAGCAGCTGTGGGGAGAGACCTTGGCACTGTGCAGCCCTCCCCGCCCAGGAGGCGCCACCTCATGGGGTCCTGTCACCCAGGCCCCATTAGTAGTAGCTAGCCACAGACATTTGTGGACATTTGTTGCCCTACTGCCTTCTAGCACTTAACATTAACACACAGAATTCACACACGGTTAAGGTGCTTCCATCTTCCCATCCCCCGCCCATAGGCCAATCACCTCACCTCAGTCAGCAGAGAGGCTGCTGGGCGACTGAGCCACTCTGGCAGCTGGAGCTGGGTGTGGGCCTGGAATCCTGAGGGGTGGCTGCGGGACAGTGCCTGGAGGAAATACAAGGAGAGGGCCCTGAAGAGGCCACGCCAGGAAAGTCTACACCCTTCCTCATGATCGATGGTTGCCTTTTGCTAGGGCTTACTGTGTGCCAGACACTGTACTAGACCCCTGACATACTGCATCTATAAAAGAAAAGCTGGCTCAGAGAAAAGTAGCTTAGTCTATCATCAGGGTTTGAACCCAGGTTCTTCTGGTTGCAAGCTTGTTAGATCATCAATCCTGGTTGTAATTGGTGCGGGCATTCTATTGGGAACAGCACTGGAACTTGTTTCCTTACAGAAAAGCCTCTACAAGCTCCTCAGTTGACAGCCTGGCATGCTGCCACCAAGGCCAAAGCAGGGATGTGCTGAGCAGAAAGCATGACTCTCTGTTGCTAAAGGTGAGACATAACAGAAGTCTGTTGAGGTAACGAGGAGCTACGAGAAGCTCCCAGGAGGAAAGCAGGCCAGGAGAGCCATATAAGGGCTTGGGGATATTGCAGCCAGGTTCTCAGACACCCTGAGCTATAGAACAAAAGCTGGAGAGACTGGTCAGGTCGAACCGGTACCGGTACCGTGCCTATCTCAGCTGTTTCCCTTCCCTGCTTCCTAACGTAACTAGCCCCAGATGTAGGGACAGAGGGCGAAGAGTCCACCCTGGGCAAGTGGGTTTTCTTCTGTGCATGCATGTGAGTGTCTGTGGGGATCAGAGAATGATGTCAGGTGTTGGGTTCTGTGTAGCTCCAGCTGACCTGGAACTTGCTATGTAGACCAGGCTCATCTCAGTCTCACAAAGGTCTGCCTGCTCCTGCTTCTTGAGTGCTGGGATAAAAAGCGTACACTACCATGCTGGGCTATTGCCTTTTTTTTTTTTTTTTTTGAGATGAGGTCTCTCACTGAACAGAAAGCTCACTGACTGGCTATACTGGGGGGCTCTCAGGAGCTGCCTGTCCCACCCCGACTCTGCTACTAGGATTCTAGATGTACACCACCACACCTGGCTTTTACATGTGTGGTAGGCATTTACTTGAGTGGCAGATGCTTTACCAAATGAACCATCTCCCTAGCCCACAAATGGATTTGGCTGACCAGGCTGACTGGCTTGAATGAAAATTCCCTCTCCTGCTGGGTGTGGGAGTGCACGCCTTTAATTCCAGCACTTGAGAGGCAGAGGCAGGTGGATCTCTGTGAATTTGTGGCCACCCTTGTCTACATAGTGAATTCCAGGCCAGCTGGGGTACAAGGATACCCTATCTCAAAAAGACAGACAGACAGACAAAGAATGAATGAATAAATAAATAAAATAAATAGATAAATAAATATAAAATAAAATGCCCTCTCCCATCATCCAGCCGATGTCTCTGGGAGATGACCTGGAGCCTTTCCTGGGATGCTCTTCTAGAAACCTCTATCATATCACATATCATTTATAGAAGTTGACAGTCTTCATAGCAATAGTCCCTAGTGTGACGGAAGTGCTAAATGTATCCATGGCTTGGTGGGGGTGACTTCCTCTGTTGCTGACGGCGTAATGAGTGGAAGAATATCCAGCTCAAAGGTCAGGCATGGAAAAGAAGGCAGCCTCTGCTCTGCCTACACCCAGTGGCCTCCCCGGGGCTCCACACTCTGCCGGGCTACTCACCATTCCTGTGAGCAGCTCATACAGTAGTGACCCATAGCTCCACCAGTCACAGGCTTCAGTCAGCTTAGAAATCCCCCCAACCTCTACGGGAACAAGAACACATACATTGCTACCTCACACAAAAGGGCCTTCTCCATTCTCATCCTACGACCCACTGCCCATCCTCTGTCCTCAGCACCCAAGATCCAAGAACCATCCCCACCCCCAACTCCCTTCTTGCCTGGGGCACTGTACAGGCCATCTACAGCCTCCCGGCTGCACTGGGGCTCCACTTCTGACCACTGGCCAAAATATGTGAGCCGGATGTGACCTTGTCCAGTGAGTACAGGGGGAATGACAGGGGAGGTTGAGAACAGTGTCACTGAGTAGCATGTCAAGACAGTCCCAGGGCCTCTCCCAACACAGTCACACAGCTTAGGAGTCTGCCTAAAGGGTCTGGCCCCTTGGAGCCCCAAACCCAGAGGTGTTCCTGGGAGCTGCTGCCCCAGCCTCAGGTCCTGTGTGAAGGGCAGGCAGAAGCAGCATGTAGCCTTATCACCTTGGAGGTCCCCTTGACCCTGGGCCTCCAGCTGAGGAGTGGGGTGGGGGCGGGTGGCTGCGGCTCTTACCTGCCTGGTCCAGAAGCAGGTTCTGTGGGTTGAGGTCCCGACACAGCACTCCTTGCTCGTGTAGCGCCTCCAGTGCCAGCAGCATCTCAGCTGCCCACTGTTTCACCTGTTCCTCCCGCACACTCCAGACAGCTCTACCGTACCCCTCGCTGGTCCTGTTTGCTGATGGGGGGCTTCGGCCTCTACCTCGGCCATAGCCCCCCAGCACCCGGCCAGCCCCTTCTCGAACCCAATCGAGCCCCCTAGTGGATGCAGGGTTCAAGCTCTGGCCAGCTCTCCTGACTTGACTGCGCAAATGGCCACTTGGGGGCTCTGCGAGGTGTGGAGAGCAGGAAGTGCTGGTCCTGGCTGAAGGCTCATTGTAAGCCTCTTTCTGGGGTCTGCAGGATGGGGCTCCCCTGGCTAGGGGCAGGCTCTGCAAAGTCCGAGGAGGGTCCAGAGGGATTCTGTCCTGCCCCAAGGTGTGGCTTGGTGGGAGCTGTGCTGGAGGCACGAGCCTGAGGCAGGTTTTGAGCTGGGCTTTTGACTTCTGAGCAGAGCCAGACCTGAGCCCAGAATGTTGAAGGTGCACCTGGGAAAGCAGGTGGGACCAGAGAGTACCTCCTGGGCCAAGCAGAGGAAGGGAGAGCATAGAAAGAGAGGAGTATGGGTACCAGGTCCTGGCCCACTGTACAGTCCCTCCACCTTGGCCTGGCCTATCTGCTTCCAGAGAGTCAGGGCCTCGTGCAGCCTTCCCAGCACCCCACCCTTCCATGTCTCAGCCTATAACAAGCTCTCCGCTGCTCTGACCCATTTACAAAGAGCGGGGCCTCACAGCCAACGTACCCTGTATGCTTAACTCCCAGGTCAATGTATTTATATTGTTAATGACCTTGGTTGAATGGAGGGTTCACCAGCATTCAACATATAATTTCTCTTTTGTTTTAGGGAGAATCGCATCAAAAAAGGTAAAGAACGCCAGGCATGGATTTACAGTGACTATATGTCATGACCTAAAGATGTACCATTTATTTGTTTGTTTATTTATTTATTTATTTATTTATTCCTCCTCAAACTCACAGAGATCCACCTGCCTCTGCCCCAAGTGCTGGGATTAAAGGTACGTGCCACCGCACCTGGCTGTACTTCATATTTAACAACCAATAAATATCTGCCACATACAGTTTTAGTTATCAACCATCTCTTGTGACCAATCAGGGATGGGCACTGACCAGAAAGTTTAAAAAGCCAAAACTAGAGGAAATGGTAACAAAAGAGACAGCTCCATAAATGCCCTCTTCACCTGCCCAGGATATGGACGTCCTCCTCAGGACGTCCCCTGCTCACTTGGGACCATAGAGGCCCACAGTAGCCTGGCTCTGCCATCAGTCTCCAGAAAGACTAGGTCTCCATCTGTGCCACACACCTGAAGCAAGCCACACCTGTCCTCAGGGCCCAGCATCTGAGGGGGTAGGGAACAGTACTGCAAAGCCCCAAGGAGCTGGTGGGAACCCCACAAGCTCCCTCACCTTGTACATGCTCCAGGTGCAAGAAGATGGACTCCTCGCTCACGAAGTACCGCAGTAGTTTTGTCATGTAAGGAACTCCATGTGGAATGATAGTCAGCCGCTCCCGGCTTACCATATGGCACCTGGGAAGGCTCTGAGGAGGGGACAAGACAAGCGGATGAGCTGATGCTGTCAGGAGACATTCTTGACCTGACTTCGGGATAGCAGGATATGAAATGGGAACCAGTCTGAGGACCAATTGCCTCCCCCAGTTCCTGGTCCTGTAACTCATCCCTAGTATCCCATGGAATCTAGCCCAAGGATGAGATTGATGAGATTGTGTGTGTGTGTGTGTGTGTGTGTGTGTGTGTGTGTATGGCCTGTCTGTCTGTCTGTCTGTCTTAGAGGCAGGGGCAATGCTCAGAAGCAGAATAAGCAGCTTTTGGCTTTGGAGGGGGCATGGGCTTCATCCACATTCTGAGGAGGGGGTTCCCCAGAGAGTAGGAGTCTCAAGAGCTCTGAGAAAGTTTCAAGTGGAATGCAGCATGGTGACAGCTAGACAGCACTTGCCTTTACAACGAATGTCCCTCCAGTTGCTGGATCCTGGACCAACTGCACCTGCCAAAGTCCAGGAGGCGCTGGTCAAGGGAAATGTTAGTCCCTGGGATTTCCTTGCTCTCAGGTTCCTCCATCCTCCATCGTGCTGACTCACGTCAGGCAGGGCAGGGAGCTTGCTCCCTTCCCCGACCCACATCCATGCCGTCCTGCTCACCCAGCACACTAGCCATGAAGGGCTGGATTCTGGCCTTTTTGCTTTTTAGTCCAGTATCTGGGGATTGTACTCTGTCACCAGTGTTCTCCAAGCTCACCCTCAGGAAACCTCTCACACTAACCTCCTACGTCCCTGGCTGTGAGCTCCATGACGGACTACCTCATCCATCTTGGGATCCCCACGATCCTGCATGGTGGAGTGATACAGCAGATGCTTCACATCTGCATAGCGAGTGGCCCAGGCACTAACTGGGTTTAGTTGGGTTTAGAGGAGCCCGCGTATGAGAATATCCCTCTCCCTATCTGCCTATACTAGCCAGCCCCACACGGCCTGAGGACAGCCCCTCACGGCAAACACCTCAGAGCTACTCACTTCCTCTGAGCCTTGTTTTACAAGTGAGGAAGCTAAAGTTCTTCAGAGTGTGGTTCCAGATCGGATAGGCTGAGTCATGCCAGGATTGGTACACTTCTTTAGGAATCTTTCTGCCTCTACACTGCCTTTTAAATACAAATAAGTGTGGGTGTGCCCAAAGCAGCCCTCTCCTAAGGGTAGCCTTGATTACAGTAGTGGTCTACTGCTGAGCCTTATTTGGAGTTATGGCCTTGACTTATCTCCTTAGCAGGCAAGAGTGAACCCCATGGGAGGGGGAAGCAGGTGGCACATGGGTGTGCCAGGGCAGTAAGACAAGATTCTGCCTGGATGAGGGTATGTAAAGTCAGACAGCACCCTGATATTGTGACTCCATAACCAATTACTGCCTGGAAGACTCTCCCAGGCTGGCCAGAGTGGGATCTGTGCCCAGACTACTAGACAGTGATGAAGGCTTAGGACAGGGTAGAGGAAAGGGCCTGGATTAAAAAAAAAATTTTTTTTAATTTTTTTTTTAATTTTATTTATTTTTGATTGTGTATGAATGTACTGTCTGCATGTAGGTTTGTGCACCCGTGTCGTGCAATGCTGCGGAGGTCAGAAGAGGGTCTCGGATTCCCCTGGAACTGGAGTTCTCCTGGAATTGGAGTTTCAGACGGTTCTCGGCCGCCATGTGGGTGCTGGGGATCGAACCCGGGTCCTCTGCAAGAGCAGTCAGTGCTCTTAACCGCTAGGCTATCTCTCCAGCCCCTAAAAATATATTTTTTTTTATTCCAGGCATGGTGGTGCACACCTTTGATCCCAGCACTCAGGAGGCAAAGACAGGCAGATCTCTGTGAATTCAAAGCCAGTCTGGTCTACATAGCAAGTTCCAGGCCAGCTGGGACTAAAGGGAGACCCTGTCTCTAAAAGACAAAAAATAATATCTTTATTATTTAAATATGATGTGTAGAGTGTATTGCCTGCATGTATGGAAGTGCACCTATATTATGCAATCCCCATGGAGGTCAGAAGATGGCATTGGATATTCTGGAATTGGAGTTATGGGTGGTTGTTAGCGGCCACGTGGGTGCTCAGCACTGAATCCAGGTCTTCTGCAAGAGCAGCCAGTGCTCTTAATCTCTGAGCCATCTCTCCAGCCACCCCCTCCTTTTTTTTTTTTTTGGTGTGTGTGTGTGTGTGTGTGTGTGTGTGTGTGTGTGTGCGCGCGCGCGTGGATTGAACCTCAGGCCTCATCATAAATGCTAAGCATTACTCTATCACTGATCTATATCTCCCAGCTTAGGGCCCCAGTTTTAGATCTTGGGCAAATGAATTGGTTTTAATTACCAAAGAGGAATTATAATGCCCATCTTTGCTATGCCACTGGTTTGTCAAGGCCATGAATGGGAAAGTACTCGCTGAATCTCGTGTACGCCTTGTCAGTCACTCCGCTTCTCTGAACCTTGCTCTATGGGTTTTTGTTTTGTTTTGTTTTGTATGGTTTGTTTTGGGTTTTTTTGGTGTGTGTGTATGTGCTGTGCAGAGGCCATTGGGGGACACTGGGCATCTTCCTCAATTGTTCTCCACTTTATTTTTTTGAGACGCTAGAGCCCACGTATTCAGCTAGGCTGGCTGCCCAGTGAGCCCGGGGATCTGCACTTCTACCTCCTCCACACAGGGAATACAGCCATGCATCGCCATGCTTGGCCTTTTACCTGGGTGCTGGGAATCAAACTGAGGTCTTCATGTTTGCACAGCAAGCTTTTTACCAACTGAGCTACCTCCCCAGTCCCCCTAAAAATGGGGTTATGACAGTTTGTCCTTATCGCATCATTGTGTGTGTTGATTAAAAACAGGCAATCCAACAATAAATACAACATTGGCTATAAAGTGCTTACTCTGTGCCAAGTACTTTACATAGGTTATTTAAGTGTGTTCTCCCTGCCAGGTGAGAGTTATTTGTAACCTACTTTATTAAAGAAATCAAGGTTCAAAGGAGTGTTACTACTCACCTACAACCCCACTGCTAAAAGTGGCAGAGTCGGGATTTGAATACAGACAGGCTGATCCCAGATTTGGCCTGGATAAATGCCTGTCCTGCAAGCCTCAGTTTTTTCATCACCAATAAAGAGAAAGCAGTGCACTTAAACGGGCCCTAGGTCCTTCCTCCAGCAGAGCAGCAGTATCCACTTTGACCACCAGAGGTCTCCCTCTAATGGCCAGAAACCTAGCCCTGGCTGGCCTTGGTTCCCTGACCAAACTTGTGCAATGTTTGATGACAGAAAGGCAGAAAACTCTGGGGTCATTTAAGAAAACACAGTTTCCCACAAGTACTGACACCCCAGATAATTCCCCACCATCTTTTGCCAAGTGGGATTCCCCACCACCTTGTCCTGGGCCAAGGACTTACTCCGGAAACCTAGCCGACGATGGGAAAACCACACACAAAAAAACTTGACCTATACATCAAAAGAGCTATCTTCAAAACACATTAAAACCTATTTTCTAGAAGGAATTAGACTTAAACATTAACAGCAATTATCTTGGAATTCTGTCGAGTGAACTTATTCTCTCATTTTCCTCTCTATGCCTCTCTCTCAACACACACACACACACACACACACACACACACACATTGCTCATTTTAAACTTCATTCAATGTCTCTCAAAAAGATAGTGGAAGGGATGTTTTCCCATTACTACAACCGAACAAAAACATTCTCTTTTTGGTAAGTGGCTTGGAGGACAGAACACTACCCAGTACTTGACTTCCTTTAACCTTAGTTTCAATTGCTCTTTATTTATTATTATTATTATTATTATTGTTGTTGTTGTTGTTGTCTTTTGGGGGGCATTTTTTATGTGTATGAGTGTACTGTCTGCATGTAGGTTTGTGCACCCATGTCATGCAATGCTGAGGAGGTCAGAAGAGGGTGTTGGAGTCCCCTGGAACTGGAGTTAAAGATGGTCCTTAGCTGCCATGTGGGTGCTGGGACTCAAACCCGGGTCCTCTGCAAGAGTAGTCAGTGCTCTTAACCGCTGAGCTATCTCTGCAGCCTTGGGGGGTATTTTTGAGACAGGGTCTCCCTGTATCCCCAGCTGTCCTAGAAGTCATTATATAGACCAGACTGGCCTTTAACTCACAGAGATCCACCTGCTTCTGCCTCCTGAGTGCAGGGATTAAAGGCGTGCACCACCATGCCCGGCCGTCATTCTCTCTTTCAAAAAAATACTTTTGTATTTAAGTTATTTTGCATGCATATAGAGGGAAGATGCGTGCCAGGGAAAGCCTGTGGAGGTCAAAGGACAACTTGTGGGAATCAGTTTTCTCCTTTGACCACATTGGTCCTAGGGCCAGAACCCAGGTTGTCAGGCATGCTGGCAGGCATCTTTACCCATGAATTATCTCCCTTGCCCAGCTTCATTCTCTTGGAGGCAATTATTAAGGAGTTGGAAATGTAACTTAGTTGGTAGCGTGCTTGCCCAGCACAGATGAAGAAGCCCTGGGTTTGATTCTCAGCACTGCATAAACAGGATGGTGATGCACACCTACAATCCCAGCACTCAGGAGGTAGAGGCAGGATGATCAGGAGTTTAAGGGGATCCTTGGCCACACAGTGAGACTGAGATCAGCCTGGACTGTGTGAGACAATTATTAAAATATAGCCAAACAGAGCTTTATGCCATCTACAATGGGGAGCAATCAGCTTCAAGTAGTGATGGAGCCTGTGCAGCTGAGACACAGAACCCTTGATTTTTTTTTTTTTTTTTTTTTTTGGTTATTTTTGAGATAGGGTCTTCCTGTAGCCCCAGCTGTCCTGGAACTCACTATGTAGACCAGGCTGGCCTTGAACTACAAAGATCCGCCCGCCTCTGACTCCCAGGTGCTAGCCACCACGCTTGGCTAGAATACTCGATTTTATTTTATTTTATTTTATTTTTTTTAAATTTTTTTTTTTTTTCGTATGTGTATGAATGTGCTGTATGCATGCAGGTCTGTGCACCCATGTCGTGCAATGCCACGGAGGTCAGAAGAGGGTCTCGGATTCCCCTGGAACTGGAGTTCTCCTGGAATTGGAGTTACAGACGGTTCTTAACCGCCATGTGGGTGCTGGGGATCGAACCCGGGTCCTCTGCAAGAGCGTCAGTGCTCTTAACCGCTAGGCTATCTCTCCAGCCCCAGAATACTCGATTTTAATTCATGCAAATATTCTTATGTGACTACTACTCTTGAAAGCACAGCATAATATTTTCATTTTGGGTGACTGAAGATTTAATACCAAATATCTAAGTGAGAACATGCCTTATAAATGTGAGGTAAGCTTATAATGGGAATTTTTTCCCATTTACAACAATTAACCCACCAGGTGTGGGTTAACCCAGCAGGTGTTAATTGTTGTAAATGGGAAATATCTTTTTTTTTTTTTTTTTGTCTTTTCGAGACAGGGTCTTCCTGTAGTCCCAGCTGTCCTGGAACTCTGTAGACCAGGCTGGCCTTGAACTCACAAAGATCCACTTGCCTCTGCCTTCCAAGTGCTGGGATTACACACCCGGCTCAATTTTATTCTTTACTAAATTGTTATGCTTTGAAATCTTGACTTTTATATGAAATCTGCACATTTGAAATGTCGGTAACAATGACAAGAAATACCCATGTGTTTGAGCCAAATAAAACAAGAAAAACTTGGAAGACCTTTTTTCCCTTTTGCCCAATTCAGAGCACGGCTCTCAGGGAGGTGCGGAGGGTGATGTGTCCCTAAGGACAGACCCCTAGCATCTTGGCTGTCTACCTAGTCCCTGACATATGCATTTTACTGCTCCCTGCCACCTCCACCCCTGCCAGTATCTCTTCAGCCCCTTTAACTCCAGAGCCAGACACTTTTTGAGGCACACAGGATTGTCTTGAGCAAACCCTTGGCTCTTTCCCTGAGCCTGAGGGCAGCCACTGGCCAGCGCTGGCACTGCTTGGCCACTGGGATCTGCCTGGGCAAAGCCTCAGAATGGGCTTGATGGCTCTAAACACCTTTCCTAATTTGGGAAGAGTCCTGTCCCTGGCTTGGGCATAACCCAGGAGATGTAGTCAGGTCTCTGGAGGAGGCTGGTGTCCATCTCTTGAGTACCCGAGAGAGGGTGAGAAAGGAAAGAGATGGCCCCAAGTTCTTAATAGATGCTGTCCCTCTGCATAAGCCATGGGGTACTGATGATTAAAATGCACATGCTTTGTACATGTGCATGTCCTGGGGTTGAACAAATTAGAGAATTCTATCATCAGTTCCTTGTTGGAGGATTCCTAGTATATATTTGCATCCTAAAAGCTCTGAGAACTTCTAAAATTAATATACAAAGTAGTGTAATTTCAATTCACCATTTCCCAAACTTACTCAGTTCAAACCCCCTCTCTCTATAACTGGCATCTGACTCAGAGAAATGGTGTTAGTCTGACTGTGGGAGTGGCTGTGTTTGGCCAAGGTCAGGCTGTGGCCATGGAGCAGTTCAGTAGGAAGGGAGACAACAGCAGATGGGAAGCGGGCTGGACCTTCACTGATAGCCTGGGGCTGGTTCCAGGGACCCAGGAAAGCAGCTGGAGCAAGGGCCAGAGATGGGAGGTTGTGCCTCCCAAGTCTTGTCCACTTGCACCAGGAACCATCAAGCATGTACTAAATGTATTAGCATGTGCCAGGCCTTTCCCAAAAATTATTTCATTTTCCCCCCAGATCATTCCTTTGAGGGAAAATTCTCACCCTTCTTTACTCATAAGGAAACCAAAGTTCAGAGCACTGGGGGTCTTGCCCATAGTGCATTGACCAGAACCAGGGCCCACCTCCCAGGCCGCGTGCTGCCCTCTGGCATGCACACACTGGTATTCTCTTCTCTATGTACTCTCAGACCCACAAAAATTGCCTAGTAGTTTAAATTAGAGGTGCCTGGGTTCAACCCAAGAAATTCTGGCTCCATGGGTTTGGAATGGGACCCTGACATCTGTATTTTGGGGACGCTCATCAGATGACTCTCATAAATGGCCAGTTTGGGAAAGAACTATTTTAGAGACTACTCAGGGAGCCCTGGACTAGAGGCAGAGGGCCATCTTGTTTGGCCTCTTTGTCTCTCCTATTCCTCAGTGAAAGTTGGGCTATCAGCTCCCGTCTTCCTGACTGCCCTGGATTAAGGGAAAAGGTACAAAATGGTATTAGAATGAGGGTGTGTGCACCAGAAGAGAAAGGAGGAGCTGCCAAGGCCCTGGGTGATGCAAGCCAGCTCACAGCAGTGCTGGGCAGGCTCAGGAGAGGAACGCTCTCCAGCACAGGACATGCTCAGCTGTGTGTGGCAAGGAGACTCAGGGCCGCGGTCCCGGTGTACAATGTGAATGCAGGTTGGAGGTGTGTGAGAAGCCTGAGTGGACCCGGCGGTGAGTGCTAAGGGCATGTCGGTACAGCTCTCCCATGGCCTCTGAGGGTTTGTATGTCTGAGCTGAGGGCAGTGGAAAGCAGATTCTCTGCCCCCTCTCATTCTCATTTTCCTCTCTAGGACCCCTGTACATTAAGAAAGAGAGGAGCCACTGAGCAGCTGCTGTGTCCTCTGAGCCTGCACACCACCCTCTAGAGGCAGGCACCACCCCCCTGCCTCCCCCCCCCCGTGCCTCTCCTCCCCTCCGACCACCCCTGATCTTACACATCTGCTTCCCTCTCCACACTGCAGACACCTGCTCACTTACCTTCTGGATAATCCCAACCACCCTGCAGCCCCTCAGCTGCTCCAGAGCAGAGCTCAGTGTGCGGATGGGCCGGAGCCTCAGGCTGCTGAAGCCCTGTGGAAAGGGAGACATGGCCTCAGCTCTGGCTGCCTCAGCTACGGCTGTGGGCAGGGGCTTCTGGCAGCCAGGAGGGTACTGAGGGCCCAGTGGGTAGGACTGGGTGTCCAGGCAGACTGCCTCACAAGGACAGGCTGAGCAGGAAAGATGCCCTTGACTGGAGGTAGAGGGAAACTGGTTCAAGGTGGTTAGGCTGATCAGCGCCCACCTAGCCCTAAAAGGACCAGTTCTTATGGCTTAACAAGGCCCCTATCAAAAGCCTTGTCCTGGGAGACTGTCTCCCAGGGTTTGGGGTGGGAATATGTGGGTATCACAGTACACAGTGGGCTTTGGAGGGTACGTGTGCAGGCCTATAGTCATGAGACATGCATAAGGCCATTAGGTCAGGAAAAGCAACAGGAAGAACATCTTGGCCACATGAGTACTCATGCATGTGTGCATGTGTGTGTGTGTGTGTGTGTGTACTCATGGTGTGCCTGCCCAACAGAAAGAGTCTGGAGGCTCTGAGTATACATGTGAGATTGACACGGAGCCATGTGCGAGTCAGAATGGGTGCTCTGGTCCACACATACCAAGCTATCCATGGGGGAGGGGGAGGGAGGAAGCAGGACGGGATAGCTCTGCTCACACGACTCCCTCTACAAACTACCCAGCCTGTTCTGAGGTTGGAGAGGTCTGGGGGTGGGGAGGCTCAGCTGCCTTTCCTCAGAGTCCTCTTTCTCTTCCTCAGGAAGGGTCTCCTCACCGTGTCAGGGCTGGCTCCACTGCCCAGCGTCCGCTGCAGATGGCAGTTGAAGATCTCCTCAGCCCGCCGCAGGTACTTGGTAATTTTCAGCTTTACTGCTTCACATTGCTCCTTGTTGGGGTCACCTGTAGAGGACAGGGTCAAAACCTGGGGTCCCTGGAACCCTGCCCCTGCCCTCCATCCTGGCCTTGCTGGCAGGTTGAGATGCCAACTCTCCTTAACTGCTCTCTACCTACCACAACTGATGGCTCTAATTTCTAAGGCTGATCAGCAGATTCTTTCCCCAGGCCTGTGCTTAGCCCCCACTCTGGGGTGAGAGCCCAGCAAGAAAGGAAGAGGGGGAAGGAAAATGGCAGGGGGAGCCTGGGAAGCAGTTATCCCTCAGCCAACTGTGCCCACCACCTTGCTGGCTGTTTTCATACCCTGGAAAAGGACAAGGTGGGGATTTCCATGTCCAGTTCCTGGAGAAGAGGAGAAGCTTCTAGAGCACAGCGTTTCCTCTACCTCTGATCCCCAGCATGAGAAAGGCCAGGGTGGAGATCATCTTAGACAGGAAAGGAATGTACTGGACATGCCTGAAGCCCAATCTTTTCACCAGCAAGTTGGGGTGACTCTGGTAACCCACACCTGGCCACAAGGCCCTCAGGGGTTTCAAACTGGCCTAGCATCGGCTTCCATCCCAGTATGGAAGTGCCTCATTCTGCTCTAAACAGCCCTTTCCCCCTCAAGTCTGGGCTTCCCTCTCTGTGGGGTGCTGCTAGGCCCTCCATTGGATAACACACCCACTGTTCTTCAGCATTCACATTGGTTTTCACATCTAGAAAATGTCCTGTGCTGGCCCCATCTGGCCTCAGTTTCCCTCTTTCCTCCCTCTGCTTTCCTCTCATTGCCCTTCCCACCCAGGACTATAATTACATATTGTCAGTCAGCTATTTCCCTCCACCTAGAGTGCTAGCTTCCAGAGGGCCGCCCCCCAGCCCAGCCCCAGGGGCAGCCAAATGCAGTAGGCCAAGCACACAGCCAGAGAAGCCAACATGGATCCAACCTGAGCTGTGCCCCTTGGTAGCTGTGGAGGCTTGAGCAAGCTCTCCAACTGTTCCATGCCTCAGTTTCCTCATCTGGAAAATGAGCATGAAAATTTGTTCCTGCCCACACACACTTGTAGTCGGAGCAGCCAGGAGGCAGAGGTGGGGGATCATTTGAGCTCAGAAGTTTGAGACCAGGCTGGGTCACTAAAGACCCACCTCAAATAATAATAATAGTAATAATAATAATAGTTCTTATATACTTGTAACTACATGCAATACAAAAGTCTATGAATGTGGGACTCAAATGAGTTAACATAGGTAAATGCCTACTGGTGCCTACCACGAGGAACTCCTGAGTAAATCCGAGTCATCATTATTGTTCTTCATGGAGGCCTGACAGGGTTAGCACAGCGCCCTGCATCCCTAGTATAGATGGACCACAGACACTGCCTTGGCCCTTTTCTGCCCACCCCCTATCCCTCCCATCCCCACCCTCACCATGTACACCACGGAGCAGTACATCCACACCATTCTGGTAATGGTTAAAGGCTGCCTCATAGTCTTCACTAACATCACGCTCCAGGGCCAGCCGGATCTGGGTGGCTGCATCTACCAGGTAGTCCCGCTTGTTCATATCAGGAGTTACCATAGCCACCCGGTTACGGATCTGTTCCAGATACACACAGGCCTGGGACCGTGCTCGTGAACAAGGCTCAGGTTCCAGGCCCGGGCCACGTGGACGTTCGCAGGCTACCAGGCTCATGGCTGTCCTGCAGCTGTGATCTGCAGGAAGCAAGTGTATTAGCGAGGCCCTTGCTGGGAGCCACACTCCTACCTGTACTCTGGCTTCCTTCACTGAAATTGGAGAGACTGACATCCACCTTGAAAGGCTGGGAAGATCCCAGATCCTTCCTCAGTGGTAATGACAGAAGAAAACCACTGAGGCCTCTTTTCCCTTCAAACCCAATTCCACAAGCACCTTGGGGGGGGGGGCATTGGAGAGAGAGAGCTGTGATCTAGAGCCGCCTTCCAGGGCATGCACAGAGCACACCTGCTGTCTAGACATGCTAAACACCTGGAAGCCACACACTCTGGGCTCAGAGCTGCGGCCCCCAGGAGTCCCCAGCCCACCACTTCTCCCTCCCAGCCTCCCTTGTAGAATTTCAGTTAGCCTTAGGGTTGAGCTCAGTGGCACCTCTCCCTGGACAGAAAGCATTTCTGGGCTTTTTGTTTCCTTTGGCCTGGAGGTCAGGAGTCAGTGAGTGGAGACCCTCCTCCCAGGCACTCATTTTAAAGCTCATTGGCGGATGAGTGACTTGAGTGGCAGATTTTATTCTAGTTCAGGTGGATGTTCAATGAGGGCGGCAGGTGGAACAGCCCTAAGATTTTTTTTTTTTCTTTTTGAGACAGGGTCTCCCTTTAGTCCCAGCTGGCCTGGAGCTCGCTCTGTAGACCAGGCTGGCCTCGAACTCACAGAGATCCGCCTGCAAGTGCTGGGATTGAAGGCCTGGGCCACCATATCCGGCTGGTCCAGCCCCAAACAGGGGATGGCTTTTCCTCCTGACCCTGACTCTGAGAAGCCTAGGGGTCCACTGTGGCCTCCATGGACCTGACGCAGCTCCTCTCTAAACTCTGTGTGACACCAAGGGCCAATAGGGTAAGAGCAGGGGTTCTTATCTCAGAGGAGAGGTAGGGGCTTCTGTAGGAGGGGCCAGCAGTACCGCCTCTGTCCCTCGAAGCAGTCTGGCAGCTACTTTTGATGTCTCAGGTGCCGCTGGAAAAAGACCAGCAGAGAGAATTCATCCGTCTGCAGGGAAGGAGACAGAACAGGATGAGGGCCCATCAGCACAGCCCCAAGCAGCCAGGAGCCGAGCCCTAGCCAGGATGCGGCCAGGAGACGAGAAAGGCTGGCTTTCCTGCCGCCCCAGAGGGACAGGCAGCTCCGGAGGCCTTTGCTCTGGTAGCTCCGACGCAGGCTACGATGGGCTGCGGGTTTCAGGGCCCTGCAGGCAGAGCCACATGCTTATGTCGGGACGTGAGAGCAAGTGGAGCTTGCAAATCCCCAGCATGCAAGGTGCATCATCCGGAGGAATCGCAACGGAGGAAGGGCGTGGGTAGGGAGAGGAAGGCTCCTCCTTGCCTCGGAGGATAGTGGAAGAGTAGAGCAACACCGTACCTGCCGGAGCCAAGAGCTGGGTCCTCGTGCCAGACCTCCTGGGCTTCTACCTCCTTTCACATCCGCAAGGCCAGCGAGCGAGCTTCCCAGACCCCAGTCTTCCACCCGGCGCCCAGGTGCAGGGGGGTCTAACCTAGTGCCTCTTGGCCATTGGCTGCGGATGAGCTCATCCACCGGTTAGAATAAACCGCCAATCACCGCCAGCCTCTGCTTCTGAGGGCACTTAAAGCCGCAGAGTATGCACTGCCTGGAGCTAGGACTTGGGCGGGGGTGGGGGATTGGGGCGGGGGAAAGAGAGGGGGTGGATGGGGGTGGGGAGGTGGTCTCTTGTCATCCGGGGGTATGGAAGTAGCTTCTTCAGACACATAGGCCAACTGAAAAGCACCCCTGGCACTTTGAGAAGCCTCAGCACGTAAAGTCATCTGCTGTGAAACCAGTGGATCTCACCCGGTGGAAGGAGAGAATCGAAATGTCACAAGTTGTCCTCTAACCTTCACATGCAAACCCATCCCACCCACCCCACACAAGCAAGCCAACCAACTACATAACTAAATCAATGTAATTCATTCTCTACTTCAGTTATTCAACCATTTAATGATTCTTAGATGAGCATGTACCCCAGGGACTAGGTGTTGGCCTTGACAGATCTGCTAGAGTCCTTCTGAAGTTTAAGGTCTAGTGAGGGGTATGGGGATTAAAGAGGTAAAGACTAGAGTTAATATGTGGTCTCACTCTGTTCCAGAAGCACAGAGGTCTACAACCTTGCCTGGGGGTCAGAAGGCATCCACAAGAAACCAGATCTGACCTGAGCCCCCTCCCTTTGTTAGGACCCACACTGCCCCTCGCTACTGCCCTGTCCTTTGCTGTTCACAGCAGTCTCCTCTGGCTCCTAATCCTCCCCTCTGCTCCCTCTAAAGAAGACACTGGGGGAGTCCTTAAGGACACTGCCTCCCACCTGTGCCCCCACCTCTTTGCAAAGGCGACCTGTCTACACACAGTGAAGCCAGCCTTCACGTTGTCCACGACTTCTGCCCCATCATCTACTCCAGGACAGCACCCAGCCATTCCTCCTCTTCCTTTGCGAATAGTTTTTGGATCCCACTCATCATTCCCATCTTATTTAAGCATCTACTATGTCTCTTATTTTAAAGCAAAACAAGTGTGGATACGGCAGCACACACCCACAGTGCCAACTACTCTGGAGGCTGAAGCAGGAGGATCCATTGAACCTAAGTGTTTGAGGCCAGCCTGAACTAAATATTAGCAAGATCTTGTCTCAAAAAAAAAAAATGAATAAAGCCGGGTGTGGTGGTGCACACCTTTAATCCTAGTGCTTGGGAGGCAGAGGCAGGCAGATCTTTGTGAGTTCAAGGCCAGCCTGGTCTACAGAGTGAGTTCCAGACAGCTGGGGCTACAGGGAGACCCTGTCTCAAAAAGACCAAAAAAAAAAAATCTGAAATCCAAGAAGCTAGAAATAAATTAAAACATAACTTACAAAATGGAAGGGAATGTTTTGTTATTGTTTATTTGATAAGGATCTGGTATCCAGAATATCTAGAAAAATCTTACTTTTTAAAATTTTTTTAAATTTTATTTATTATTTATTTATTTTATTTATTTATTTTTTGTCTTTTTGAGACAGGGTCTCCCTGTAGCCCCAGCTGTCCTGGAATTTGCTCTGTAGACCAGGCTGGCCTTGAACTCACAAAGATCCGCCTCCCAAGTGCTAGGACTAAAGGCGTGGGCCACCACACCCGGCTAAAATTTTATTTATTTTATGTGTATGAATGTACTGTCTGCATGTAGGTCTGCGCACCTGTGTCATGCAGTGCCTCAGAGGTCAGAAGAGGGTGTCGGATTCCCCTGGAACTGGAGCCAAAGATGGTTCTCAGCCGCCATGTGGGTGCTGGGGATCAAACCCAGGTCCTCTGAAAGAGCAGTCGGCACTCTTAACCACTAGGCCATCTCTCCAGCCCCCAAAAGTCTTACATTTTAACAAGGAAAAAAGTAGCTTAAAACTGGGCAAAGGATTGGAATAGAAATTTCTTCAAATATGCAAATAACCAATAAGTATATGGAAGAATCTCAACATCATTAGTCATAAAGGGAATGCAAATTAAAACCACAGGACACTAGTCACGCCCACCAGATGGTCAGAATAAAAAAGATAACGATAGATAGCAAGGCTTGGCAAGATTCTGAAGAAACTGAAACCTCTGTCCTTGGCAGATGAGGATGTGAAGTGTTGCCAAAGGAGTTTAGCAGGTGTTCAGAATGTTAATTGCCAGACGCTGAGGACCACACCTTTAACCCAGCAGTGGAAAGGCAGAGGCAGAGTTTTTGGCCAACTTTGTCTACTTATAGAGTAAAAAAAAAAAATCCACTCTCAGTCCTAGATATATATTCAAGAAAATGGAACATATGTCACATGTTGACATGAAACTTGTACATAAATGTTGATGATAGCAGTATTCAATGATAACAAATAAGTGGGGGGCTGGAGAGATGGCTCAGCAGTTCAGAGCACTTGCTGCTCTAGCAGAGGACCCATGTTTCCCAGCACTCACATGGTGGTTCACAACCACACACAACTCCAGTTTGAGGGGATCAATGCCCTCTTCTGTCCTCTGTGGGCATTACACACATAGGTGCACTTAGATATCTGACTTCTCTCACTTTTTTTTTTTTCCACATACACATATAGTTCATTTGAATAGCACAGTGGTTTTTCTTCTGTCCTAGTTACTTTTCTTTTTTTCTTTTTTTTTTTGGTCTTCTTGAGACAGGGTCTCCCTGTAGCCCCAGAACTCACTCTGTAGACCAGGCTGGCTTTGAACTCACAAAGATCCGCCTGCCTCTGCCTCCCAAGTGCTAGGATTAAAGGCGTGCGCCACCACGCCCGGCTTTGTCCTAGTTACTTTTCTATTGCTGTGATAAAGCACCACGACCAAAAGCAACTTGGGGAAGAAACAGTTTATTTCATCTTATATATCCAAGGCACAGTTCATCCCTGAGGGAAGTCAGGCATGGACTCCAGGCTGGACTGTGGAGGAACGCTGCTTACTGGCCTGCTCTCTGGCCTGTGCTCAACTTGGTTTCTTATACAACCTAGGACTGCCTGCCCAGGACAGTGACCTGGGCCCTTTCACATCATGTAGTCATCAAGACAATGCCTCACAGACATGCCAAATGCAACCCCCCAAATGAGCTTCCCTCCCCCCAGCTGTGTCAGGTTGACAACTGAAGCTGTCCAGCGCATCTTCCAAATTCAAATTCTTCTCCCCACTCCACTGCAATGTCTTTTGTGAGAATATCTTTATTTTGTGTTTCCTTTACTGTAGGATAAATTGGTTTTGTTTATGGGGCTGCAGAGATGGCTCAGTGGTTAAGAGCACCTGCTGCTCTTGCAGAGGATCTGGGTATGGTTCCCAGCACCCACATGGCGGCTCACAACCATCTGTAACTCTGTTCCAGGTGATTTGATGCTTTCTTCTGAACTGTGCATTTGCCAGGCACACAAATACACATACACATAAAATAAATACATAATTAAAAAGTTTGGCTGGGCGTGATAGCACACGCCTTTAATTCCAGCACTCATGAGGCAGAGGCAGGCGGATTTTTATGAGTTCCAGGAAAGCTGGGGCTACAGGGAGACCCTGTCTCAAAAAGAGAAAAAAAAATTGTAATTTATTTCTGTTTTTAAATTTTTTATTACACCTTATTTATTTCGTGTGCGTATATGTACACATGTGCCATGGTATATGCAAAGGTCAGAGGACAGCTCACAGAAATTGGTTCTCTCTTTCCATCCTGAGGGTCCCAGGGATCAAACTTGAGCTGTCAGGAAGGTATACCCCAGCCCCTCTGAGCCATCTTACCAACCCCTGTTTTTGAGACAGGGTTTTCCTGTGTTGCCCAGGTTAGTCTCAAACTCTTAAGTCTCCTGTCTTGGCCCCTTGAGTGTGGAGATTACAAGCATGAACTACCATGCCCTCTTTATTAATCTGTTTTTCAAAAACAAAATTTGGAGTTGGAGAGATGGCTCAGTGGTTAAGAACACTGGATGCTCTTGAAGAGGATCCCAGTTTGATTTCCAGCACTCATATGGTGGCTAACAACCATCTTAACTCCAGTTACAGATGTTTTATTAGACTAATAAGGAGTTAAATCTGGGGTAGTGAATTCCTCTGGAACTGGAGTTAGAGATGAATGCTAGCCTCCATGTGGGTGCCAGGAACTGAACCTAAGTTTCTGCAAGAGCAGCAAGTGTTCTTAACTATTAAGCCATCTCTCCAGCACCACTCTTCCTAATTTTTTGTCTACCAACTCATTAATCCTCTTTCCTGATAACCTGAGATTGATCCTTAGGACCCAGATAAAGGTGAAGGGAAGAACCAACCCCACAAAGTTGTCAGCAGATACCTCGACACATGTACCTCCACACATGTACTATGGCACACTCATACATATGTAAAAACACATGATGAATAAATAAATGTACTGAAAAATAAATACAGGGGGTAGGTCTGAACAAAGAGAGGCAGAATCACACTTTCTTTCTGTATGCTTATTTTCTTTCTTATTTCCAGTGGGAGGTCCACGCAGACAAGGGCTTCTGTCTGCTTTGCTCACTGCTGTACCTCAAGGGCCAAGAACAGCATATGGCACGTAGTATTGCTCAAGAAATATTTGCTGAAGCTGGATGTGGTTGTGCACACTTTTTTAAATTTTTTTTTTTAATTTTATTTAGTTCTGTATGTGTATGAATGTACTGCCTGTATGCAAGTCTGTGCACCCGTGTCGTGCAACGCTGCGGAGGTCAGAAGAGGGTCTCGGATTCCCCTGGAGCTGGAGTTCTCCTGGAATTGGAGTTTCAGACGGCTCTCGGCCGCCATGTGGGTGCTGAGGATCGAACCCGGGTCCTCTGTAAGAGCAGTCGGTGCTCTTAACCGCTAGGCCATCTCTCCAGCCCCTGTTGTGCACACTTTTAATCCCAGGAGAGGCAGGCAGATCTCTGTGAGTTCAAGCCCAGCCTGGTCTACATAGTGAGTTCCAGGCCAGCTGGGGCTAAAGGGAGACACTCTCTCAAAGAGTAAAAAAAAATTGCTGAGGATAAGAAGAAATTAGCCAGAAAACATGATTGAAGAGGGCTGTGGAGGAGAATGTTCTGGGGAGAGACAAGTTATGGATGCCCTGACAGTATAAAGGGGAAGATAACATCTGCCGATCAAAGCGAAGGTATGCAGGCATCTGATAGAAGTTAACACCGTCCCATGATAAATACAAATGCTTCTTCACAAAGTCTAAACAGAGCTCAGGGATTTTCTTCTTAACTTGATAATGGGTTGTCTTCCAGACACTCAAAGCAAACCCAGTATGTAACTTAGAAGCGTTCCCACAATCAGTCCACCTTCTGACTTATGGCAGGATCACACCTCTCCACCCCTTTGGAAGTCAGACTGAGTCACAGGACTTGCTTTGAAGTGCCCAAGGATGAAGCATGTGGTTCTCTGCATGGGTGCTTCAAAAGCCAGTGAACAATTCACCTCACCCTTTCCTCCTGCTGGTGTGATCGTGGAAGCAGACAGCCTCGACCTCTGGGAAAGTATAGTATGTCCCCTCCTCCAGCCATGATGTGTATGTGTATAGGATGTAAGTGCGGGAAGTTCTTATTGCACTAAGCAGCTGGACGGAGAATGTGTAATGGAGGGATGCCTTTGATTTTTGTGGCCGTGGCTGTTTTTATGACACAAGAGACCGCTGCATACAAAGACCTATCTACAAGGATGCTTTACCACAGCAGTCTTAACAACCACCAAAAAGAGGACTAAAATACCCAACAGTACATCCATGGACCAAACTATGGGATACCCAGATGATGCAATACATTCAGGACTCAAAGTCATATTGTAGAAGGATAACGAATGACATGGGAAACTGTCCATACCATATCAAGTTTTAAAAGAAAGTTACAAAATGAAAGGAATATTTTAATCTCATTTGAGCCTTATAACTGAAGTAGATTTGCAGGAACTCTCCTTCAGCTCTTCCTTTCTTCCCTGTCTTTATCCCTGGTGGTGATGGTGGTAATACCAGGGTCTTTTGACAGAAAGTACCCTCATAAAAATTATGCCAAGGGACTAGAGAGATGGCTCAGTGGTTAAGAGCACTGGCTGTTCTTCCAGAGGACCTCAGTTCAGTTCCCAACACCCACCTGACAGCTGTCTGTAACTCCAGTTCCATGGGATCCGACTCCCTCTTCTGGCCTCCATGGGCATTACATGCATGTGGCATACATATATATGCAGGCAAAACATTCATAGACTAAAATAAAAATAATAAAAATATTTTTTAATTTTTATTTATTTTTTATGTGTATGAATGTACTTTGCATGTAGGTTTGTGCACCCCTGGAACTGGAGTTCTCCTGGAATAGGAGTTACAGACGGTTCTCAGCCTCCACGTGGGTGCTGGGGATCGAACCCGGGTCCTCTGCAAGAGCAGTCAATGCTCTTAACTGCTAGGCCATCTCTCCAGCCCCTAATAAAAAAATATTTTTTTGTCTTTTTGAGACAGGGTCTCCCTGTAGCTCTGGCTGTCCTGGAACTCACTATGTAGATCAGGCTGGCCTTGAACTCACAAAGATCCACCTGCTTCTGCCTCCCAAGTGCTAGGATTAAAGGCGTGCGCCACCACACCCGGCCCATAAAATATTTTTGAAAAGTATGGCATGATCCTCTTTATCGAAAAAGATCAAAAGAGGTTTTTTGGTTTGTTTGTTTGTTTGTTTGTTTGTTTGTTTGTTTTTGTAGATGCCCTGTGAGAGGACATATGAGAAGGGTCACAGTCACTCCCCAGCATGGAGCTGGGTTCTCCGGGGAGGGTAGGAAGAAGACAGAGAGAGACAGGAGAAGAAACTTTTGGCCGTAGCCTAGGCCACTTTTGTACCAGAAACTTAAAAAAAAAGTATTGCTTGTTCTCTGGATTTTGGAAGAATTTGTGGTAGATTATAAGAAAGATTTTGGAGAGGAATATTGAAAGAAGATGTGCCCACTAATTAAGTTAAACAAGAAGAATTTACTGCTTGCTCAAGCAAGAGAGAGTTGTCCTGGCAAGATACAGCATTCTCTGGGGAGAGTAGAGGATTGATCCTATACAGTAGTTGCCTTTCTCCCAGTTGATGCTTGAAAGTGTGACTCATATCAAGGCCTATTGAAGCACTCTGACACCACCACAGTTGATCTGATAACCAACAACTGAGCCAGTACTAAGTGACTGTTAGGAGGGTAGCACTTACAGCATGGATGCGCTGGAGAAGGGGGTGATGTACATCTCAGGGGATGGTGCCAGATGGTGTGAGATTTCATCACATTACTAAGAAGAGCATACAATTTAAAAGTTACAAAGTGTTTATTTCTAGAATTTCCACTTTATATTTTCCAGTGCTAAGTAACTGAGACTTTGAAAAGTGAAAGTGCAAATAAAGAAGGACACTGTATGAGTTTTGGGAAAACATATTCGGGAATAAGCCAACTTTTATTGGTTGATGTTTTGGCCAGTGGACAGAGGACTGCTGCTAACTGGTCATTTTCAGAAGCTGGTGGAGTGTGGGTTTCAAGACAAGTAGCCATGTAAATCAGGTTTCTAATCTGTCTAAGAGCTACTTATTATCATCATAGTTACAGAACAATTAGTCTTTCCTAAAAGTATGGGGTGTTACCATCTCAGGTGAAAGGGAGGTGAGGCGTAGGAAAATCTTACAAACACAGGGTCTCAGTGAGGGACCAGGCATCTCTGCTGGAGCTAATGTCTATTGGCCAGGGCTACTCTGTGAAGAAGGCAAAGGTTCCCTGGTCTCCTGATTTCCCAGGGGAGGAGAGAAGTCCTCATCTCCCTCCTCAGCTTCCTGTATGGTGAGAAGTTGTATTTTTTATTTTCCTGGGAGCACGGATCCTGGATTTATTTATTTCTAGCTAGTTGGGCCCTTCCCTTCCTATGTCATGAACTCCGTGATCCCACAGTCCTGGCCCTGATGCACGAGTAACTACATGTGAACCCCAGTCTGCGTGGCCTCCCTCTGACTGTGGCTCCTGTGTTTGTGTGGCAGCCAGCCGTGGCCAGCTGTCAGCCCCCAACCCTCCAAGACGCTGGGGCAGAAATTCCTTGGGCTGATTCTACCCCTTGGGACTTATCTGGCACGGTAAGAAGGCTCCACAGGCTTCAGGGGCCCCAGTGATGGTGCTGAGAGAGGGACAGAGGGTATTGCCCCGCGAGAGCTGTGCAACTCCAGGCTAAACCTCAGGGACCTCCCCCCAACACCGGACCACCAGGCATCTCATGTCTGTAAAGACCAGGCCCATCAGTGGCGGCTGGGGAGTATGAGGCTCCGGTTACCTCAATGCCCTCATGGTGACTCTTGGGTGGCCCAGGCTGAGGCATGTGGGGGCAGGGCGGCAGAGGAGGAGAAAGAAAGGGAACACAGAGCTTGGGTCTCCTCTACTGAGCAACCTCACAGAGGAGCTGATATGTCCCAGTACCTGCCATCCAGGTGACACCCTGGTGTTTTCCCTGGCAGCCTGGTGTTTTCCCTGGCAACGAAGCTACCTCTTGGACTAGAAATACACCATCCTTTTGGCCTGCAGCCCCTGAGGTGGGGCCTCATCTGCCTCAGTCACAGCCCATGTCAAGGGAGGGGGCGCTTTGGCTTCCCTCAGGAAAGGGAAGGGTCTGGCTTCTCTAGAAAACAGCTGCTGAGATTTGTTGCTGACAGACAGCCATCTTTCCACAGCAAGTCTGTCCTGTCACCGCCCTGTCTGGAGCCTTGATTTCCCACCAGAGTTTGTGGAAGGGCCTTTTCTGCTGACCCACCCAGACCCACCTCACAGATGGCCTGGCCAGCGTCTCCAGTGCAGACACAGCACTCTCTCTCCTCCCAGCTCTGCTCTCTATCCTACGGAGGAGGGGCAGGCAGCCTGAGCTTCAGATTGGGATTCCATCCCGTCTCAGTCCTTCCTGGTAAATTCTGGCTCACTTAATTTACATAACTTTTGATGATCATCTGAGCCGATCATTGGGCCTCAATGTTTTCATTTGTAAAACGAGGAGGAAGGAATTCATTTTTTTTTTCAGTCCTGAATTCCAAGACTACATCATTTCATTGTGGTGACTTCCAACTCACCAGTCCAGCAAAGCTACCTGAGAAACGCTGTTCACTGTTTAGTCTTTGGTTGGTTGGGTTGTTTTATGGGTTGAAGCAGGTTCAGGCTATTTTGCCCAACAGGCTGGCCTTAAACTAATCATCCTCCTGCCTCAGCCTCCCAAGTATATACACCATCATATTTGGTCCATGACTTGTGTATTCTTTTTTTTTTATTTTAATTTTATATGTATGAGTGTTATGCTTGCATTCATGGAAGTGCCCCTGTGTTGTGCAATACCCAAGGAGGCCATAAGAGGGTGTCAGATCCCCTGGCTCTGGAGTTATGGATGGTTGCTAGCCATCCTGTGGATGCTGGGATTTGAATCAGTGTCTTCTGCAGGAACAGCCAGTGCTCTTAACTGCTGAGTCATCTGTCCAGGCCGACTTGTGTGTTCTTTAGGGAACAACACAAATGCCAAAACTTTTCCTTGCTTTTAATTGTAACCTTATTCTCTTGACTAACTTTTTTTTTTCTCAGTGCTGGAAACTGAACCCAGAGCCTTGGGTATGCCAGGCAAGTGTCCAACCCCTAAGGTATACTCCAAGCCCTTTTACCAGATATTCTAAGGGCAGAGACACTCAGTTATCTCTGTGTGACCCTACTAATTTGGGTGCTTTGTTGCCCCAGTCTTCTTGTGCCTCATTGAATGGGGTCTCAAAGAAGGCCAGGGCTGTAGCGTCAGGGCAGCATAGCAGTGTGTTCCAAATTCTTTCTTTTACTTCTTAAATATTTTATGTCATTAGAAGTTCCCAGCAAAAACCCCCACCAAATTGCTTTCTTGTTCCAGCCCCTCTCCTCATGTGCTGGTTGTTTCTGTCAACTTGACTTAAACTAGAGATACTGGGAGGAGAGAATTCCTCAACTGAAGAATTTTCTCCATCAGATCAAGAATGAGTGGGGGGCATTTTCTTGATTGTTGAGTGCTGTGAGAGGGCCCAGCTCACTGCGGGTGGTACCATCCCTGGGCAGGTGGTCCTGAGTCATATAAGACAGTAGACTGAGCAAGCCAGGAGGAAGCGAGCCAGGAGGAAGCAAGCCGGTAAGCTGCTCCAAGGACTTTGCTTCATCTCCTGCATCCAGGATTCTGTCTCGAGTTCCTGCCTTGACGTCCCTCAATGCTAGATTGTCATTTGAAAGTATAAGCACTCGGGAGGCAGAGGCAGGTGGATGTCTGTGAGTTCAAGGCCAGCATGGTCTACATAGCAAGCTCCAGGCCGGCTAGGACTAAAGGGAGACTCTGTCTCAAAAAAAAAAAAAAAAAAGAAAATATAAGATGCAGTAAACCCTTTTCTCTCCAAATTGTTTTTGGTCGGAGTGTTTTATTTTTGCTTTGTTTTGTTTGGTTTGGTCTTTTTGAGACAGGGTCTCCCTGTAGCCCCAGCTGGCCTGGAACTCGCTATGTGGACCAGGGTGACCTTGAACTCATAGAGATCCACCTACCTCTGCCTCCTGAGTACTGGGATTAGAGGTGTGCACTACCATGCCCAGCTTTTGGACAGAGTGTTTTATCACAGGAAGAGAAAGCTAACTAGAATGCCCCATCTGCCTTCTCTCTTGTCATTCTTAGGTAGACCATGTGGCCTCCCAGCTACAACCTCATTCAGCCTCTAATTTCTTGCAGAACAAATTTTTCTTTAGTAGCTTGGGAACTGGGAATATATTTGAATGCTAATGTATATATATATATATATATTTTTTTTTAAATTTCTGTATGTGTATGAATGTACTGCCTGCATGCGAGTTTGTGCACCCGTGTCGTGCAATGCTGCAGAGGTCAGAAGAGGGTGTCGGATTCCCCTGGAACTGGAGTTCTCCTGTAACTGGAGTTTCAGACGGTTCTCAGCTGCCATGTGGGTGCTGGGGATCGAACCCGGGTCCTCTGCAAGAGCGGTCNCAGAATTGTATGTTATAACACAATATCTTCAGAGTTTCATATCTGGTAGAAATAGTGACAAAGAAATGGCCCCAAGTTTTAATTATATTGATGAATCAACTACAAAATACCTCCCCAAGACTGAAATGATGCTCACAAATGAGTGAATGATCAGTGTAAGCAGCCTACATACAGAATTCCTCACTTCTCTCTATGCCCAATGCTTCTTACTAGAACCATCCACCATAATTGGCTGCCTGGATTTGCTATAGCCTTCCAAGTTTTCTATTGTTGTTTGGAGGATTTTTTTGTTTATTTGTTTGTTTGGGAGATACAAAGTCTGATTATATAGCCCAGGTTGGCATCCTGCTTCAGCCATCCACGCACTAGGATTGCAGGCATGCATCACCCACTGGCGGGTGTCAGAACTTACATAAGTACCTAGTGTTTCTACTGGTAGTTGAATCTCTCAGATCACACTTTCTTTTTTCAATATTTTATTTTTATTTTATATGTATGAATGTTTTGCCTGCATGTACCTAAGTGCATCCAAGTATGCAATGCCCACAGAAGCCAGAAGAGGGTGTCAGGTCTCCTGCAACTGGGTGCTGAGAATTGAACCCTGATCCTCTGGAAGAACAGCCAGTGCTCTTAACTGCTGAGCCATCTCTCCTGACCCCTAAGTAGTATTTGTTTGTTTGTTTTAATTTTATTTCTTTATGTATATGTATGAATGAACTGTCTGCATGCAGGTCTGTGCATCTGTGTCGTGCAATGCCACAGAGGTCAGAAGAGGGTGTTGGATTCCCCTGGAACTGGAGTTCTCCTGGAATTGGAGTTTCAGACGGTTCTCAGCCGCCATGTGGGTGCTGAGGATCGAACCTGGGTCCTCTGCAAGAGCGGTCGGCGCTCTTAACCGCTAGGCCATATCTCCAGCCTTCCCTAAGTAGTATTTGTAACCCCTCAGTCTTGTGTCCCTAGAGACCAATTTCTGCATGCCAGGTAGAGTGATCTTCCAAAAAGATGCCTAGTCTCACTTTCTTCTCCAGCCTGGGACCCTGCAACGTCACATTATATCAAAATGCAAACTCCCATGGGGCTGGAGAGATGGCCTAGCAGTTAAGAGCACTAACTGTGGGGCTGGAGAGATGGCCTAGTGGTTAAGAGCACCGACTGCTCTTGCAGAGGACCAGGGTTCAATCCCCAGCACCCACATGGCGGCTGAGAACCGTCCGTAACTCCAATTCCAGGAGAACTCCAGTTCCAGGGGAATCCGACACCCTCTTCTGACCTCCACAGCATTGCATGGACACAGGTGCACAGACCTGCATGCAGACAGTACATTCATACACATAAAATAAATAAATAATTTTAAAAAAAGAGCACTGACTGCAAGCTTGCAGAGGACCCAGGTTCGATCCCCAGCACCCACATGGCGGCTGAGAGCCATCTTTAACTCCAGTTCCAGGGGAATCTGACACCTCTTCTGACCTCCGCGGCATTGCACAACATGGGTGCACAAACCTGCATGCAGACAGTGCATTCATACACAAAAAAATAAATAAAATAAAAAAAAATGCAAACTCCCTACCCTAGTTTATGAAGCCCTTCAGGTCTGGCTCCTGCTTACTTACTCTGTCCCTTCCTCCCTTGGCTGTCATACATACATCATCCACATTGAGATCCTTTCTAGCCCTTTCTATCAGCAATGTCCTCAGTCTGGAGTGCTCTTGCATCTGATCTTCACATGACTATGTCATTGATGCCATAAATGTCACCTCTACAATGAGGCTCCTGTGACCTCCTGATCTGCTGTATTTCCCTTGAACACGGTCTCTGTCCTTTGTGCTTTTTCTGTTCTAGTTACCTATTGTTGTAGAACAAACTGCTCCAAAACAATCTGTCGTTATGGCGTCTCCAGATTCTGGGCCGCAGGAAATGAAGCAGGGACTAGTGGGAACAGTTTGTCTCTGCTCCACAAGGTCTGAGGCTTTAGTTGGGCTGCCTATGATGGCAGGAGCCAGAGCTTGGGTTAGTTGAGCTTCTCTCTGCTTCTCCATCTTTATGGTCAGACTGAATTTCCTTTTAACATGGTGACTTCAGGATGGTTGACACTATGACAACTCATGGCTCCAGGTGGCCGAGGTGGAAGTACCGGTGCTCTTGAAAGCCGGGATCAGAACCATTGGGGCAGCCCCTTTACTATGGCCATTGGCCAAAGCGAACCAGTCTGGCTCAGTGCCAAAGCGAGGGAACAGAGCAGTGTCAAGGCCATCTCTCAAGTGCCACAACCACATTTTGGAAATAAAACATTTCCTTCCTTCTTTTATGAAAAGATCTCACTGTGTAGCCCAGGCTAGCCTTGAACTCTTGATTCTCTGCCTTGGCTTCCAGAGTGCTGGGATTACAGGTATGCACCACCAATTCAGCTACAGCTGTGAATATTTTAAATTTTATTTATTATTGCTTATGTGTATATGCATGATATATGTGTGTGTGTGTGTGTGTGTGTGTTCAAGTGTGCCATAGTACATGTGTGAAGGTCAGAGGACAACTTCGTGGAGTTGGTTCTCTCCTTCCCTTTCCTGGATTCCCAGGGTCAAGCTCAGGTTGTCAGGCGTGAATGGCAAGCACCCCTACTCACAGAGCCAGCAACTCTTCAAGTATCTCTTACTGAATCCTGTAGGAAAATATTTCCAGTCCCAACCCATTTCTTGTTTTAGAATTTGGGCCATTCAAGAGCCCCTTTTCCTTTGCTTTGAATCCAGTAATCAGTTTGAGCAACTGATAAGACCTCCCTACATCCTCTGACACACAACAGCAGCTGTCTCTCTGTAGAAGGAGAGCCCAGAGGGCAGGGCCCATGTCCTCTTCTCTCTAGGGTTCCCAGAGCCCGTTACTCAGCCATATTCCACAAACAAGTGATGAGTTCATGAAAAGGGTCCCAGAGGACACAGATGACCTGAAAGGATTGCCAGTTTGGTCAGACGCAGCCGTCGTCATTAATGCTCCTTTTCTGCTTGTTCCTGCCATGGGGGCCCTGGCCAGGGATTTGATTTTCTGCTTCTGAACTTGGGATCTGCCCTGGTGTCTGTCTAGGTCACTTTAGAGGCTCAGGCAGGAGCTTGGAGATGCTACAGGGTGGGGTTGGGGTCCTTGGGGCCTAGCCAGAGGCCTGGATGAGGGGTGGGTTGCTTTCCTTATTTGAGGCAGCCAAAGGCAATGGCTTTGAACAGTTGCAGCTTTAGAGAGAATCAGGAAAACTGTTTCTGTGGCTGAGTCCCCTGGGGCCAGCCCACGCCCTCTCTGTGATCCCCAGCCAGGAGCACATGCTGACCGGAGTATCCTCAGGGCCCCAGGCCCCAGTGAACAGATGATGGAGGGCAGCTGCTGGAGCAGCTCACCACCGTGGCCTCCCTCTAAAGCTGGGGCAGGCCTTAGCCTACTGCCTGAGCCCCTGAGGGTTTCAGCCACAAGTGAGGAAGGGGAGGTGAGGAGAGAATAGAGAGCCTCTTCCATTACCACACGCAGCATTAAAGACCGACCGCTTCTTGGGTCAGAAGCAGATGGGAGTCTGGTAGTAAGTGGTTTGAACTCAAAGATCTTTTCATGCCAAGGCACTAGGGAGGAAGATGGGGAAGTTGGGAGCTAAAAGGAAGAAGTTGGCAGTAGATCCAGGCATCCAGGAGCCAGGCAGTGGGGAAACCGTGTGCTGCGGCAGGTCTAGCCCTCTGTGTATCTCCTGAGGGCCTAAGGACCCTGGAAGACCCAGTCACAGGATGTTCAGAGACAGAGGGCCAGGCTGAGTGTGGGGAGGCTCTGGGATGAAAGAATGGGGTGTGTCCTCCTGAACTGATGGGGCTCAGAGGAGACTGGAGCCAGCTTTTCTCCTACTTTGGGGTGAGACTACATGTGGGAGCTTCTAGTTTAGGGCAGGGTGGACCTGGAATAGTTTATAAACTACAGTCTCTGATCACCATCCAGGGCCACTGAGACTGCAGCTAGAGCTCCATTAGGATGTGTTAAAAGCAGAGGGGTCTAAGCCTAGCCTTCCACCAGAGGTACAGAGTGAGGGCAGAAAGAGACCCAGTGTCACGTGCAAGTCTGGACCAGATTGGCCTCTGACTCCCAGCTCAGGGTGCTTTTGCCTGTATCATTCATTTCACCTTCTCAGGCCTCAGTTTCCCCCTGTTAATAAGGGAAGGGAAAGCTTCCATGTTGTCACCCAACTGTGACATGTCCCCTCACAAGCTGGGCAGGCTTTTTGACACTAGGAAATTAAGGCTTGAGACGGACACTGTGCCTTTGCCTCTCCCACACTCCCATCTGTACTGCCTCCATTTTCTACTTTGTCCACTGCTTTGGAAGACACTCCCTGGACAGGATGCATCCAGACTAGAATGCTTTATTCAAGAGAATCTGGCTTGGCAGTCGGGTGGCCCTGCGGAGGCAGCTGGTAGGCTGCAGGGCCTCCAGAGATCTGCTTGCTTCTTGAAGTCCTGGAGCTAGGCAGACCTCAAAGTCCATCAACCAACAGGACAGCTCATCATCCAGCCTGCTCTCTGTCCAGCCCCAGGCCACTCTGCCTGTGTCCCTGAGAGGGGGCAGGGTGGTGGTGCCTTGCAAAGTGTAAGAAGTGAGCTTAGAGGCTAAAGAGAGGTGAAGCCCTGAACAAGCTCTGTTCTTCAGAGCTGGACATCCTGTTCTGGTCTCCAGGGTAAAAAGCTGATGTCAGCAGGAAGAGGACATGGCTAGGTCCCTTCTACCTGCTTCCTGCTTTCCATGAAGTCAGGGCCACAGTGGTGGAAGCAGGTACTTGCCTGTCCTGGCCAAGAGCTCTCACGTCGAGAGCTACTGTCTGGGTGGAGCCAGGGACCAGAGACAAATGCTAGGGCCCCCTCTTCTTTTCTTCAGTTCCCTGGAGACCCAGGGCCTCTGCGGCCTGGCCTGCCCCTTGCATGGCCACACATATCTTTCTTCTTCCCAAGCCGAAGCTCCCACAGATCTGTGGCTGGCTTCTTTCTTTCTCTTACGTTCGGTGTAAGGCACTGAAGTCCCGAGGGTCTTATCCCTTCATGCCCCTCATCTTGGAAGGAGCGAGTCATTCAGCAGGGATGAGTTGGCTAATAAATAGAGGGGAGGAACCAGCAGGGAGGGCTCTGAGAGGGTGACGGTAATAAATATATGAACTGGGTGTGGGGTCTCTCCTCCGAGGAGCTGGTTACCTCCAGAGAACAGCATCACCGCACCTGCCAAAGACCAAATACAGACAGGACAGGAGAATCAGCAGACTGTGGAAGGCAAGGTCCCTTCCTCTAGAGAGGAGTGGACCCCGAGGAAAAGCTTGGAGGGGGGGGGGGCTCCAGGGGACTCCTGCTCACTCCCAGACCAGCAGTAGCTGAGGGCACTCCTTGCCAAGCACTAGCCCCGGGGCCCAGCCTCCTGCCAGGCACTGTCTCATTTACCCTTAAACCATGAGGATGTTCTTCTTTCACAAATGAGATGACTGTCAGCGAGATTGAGAAACCTGCCTAAGGGGCTGGAGAGATGGCTCAGCGGTTAAGAGCACCGACTGCTCTTGCAGAGGACCCAGGTTCCATTCCCAGCACCCACATAGCGGCTAAGAACCATCTTTAACTCCAGTTCCAGGGGAATCTTCTGACCGCCAAGGCACTGCACAACATGGGTACACAGACCTACATGCAGACAGTACACTCATACCCATAAAAAATTAATTAATTAATTTAAAAAATTAAAAAAAAGAAACCTGCCTAAGATAGCACAGATATTCAATGTCAGAGATATTTGAAGTCATCGATGTGCCTGGTTACTCCAAGACAGCAGTCTTCAAACAAATGTTCCTGGAGACAGGGAATGTGTAGGATTATTATTATTTTTTTTTGTTTGTTTGTTCTTTTCAAGACAGGGTCTCCCTGTAGCCCCAGCTGTCCTGGAACTCACTCTGTAGACCAGGCTGGCATTGAACTCACAAAGATCCACCTGCCTCTGCCTCCCAAGTGCTAGGATTAAAAGCGTGCGCCACCATGCCCGGCAGGATTATTATTTTATTATATTTCTTGTGGCATTGGGGATTGAACTCAGGGTCTTACACATGGTAGGCAGGCTGTCTACTACTGATCTACATCCTTATTCTGGGAATAGTTTTTTTGTTTGTTTTTTGTTTTTAAAGCTTGCACCACCATGCCTGGTTTAAAGACAGTTCTTAGCCACCATGTGAGTGCTGGGAACTGAATCCCAGTCCTCTGCAAGAGCAGTCAGTGCTCTTAACCGCCAAGCTATCTCTCCAGCCCCCGGAATAGTTTGTTTTAAAGAAATCAATTTTCAGCCTTCTTAGGTTTTTGGTTCTAACTTTGTGTAAGTGCCTGAGGTCTCCTGTCCCATCCACAGTCACCCTTTCCCCTTTGAAAGGAACAGGATGCTCTCTAAACCCTGTTGAAGTACTTCTACACAGGGCGGGAGTGTCCTGAGGCTGGTGAGAGGCCAGTGTTGAGACCAGAAACCTGGTTAAGCCTCCTGAAAGTCAGGTGGATCCCAAAGCTTTCAAGGAAATTAAAGAACCCTGAATCGTCAGCAAGAATGCCACTAGAAGTAATTTTTGTTGATAGATCACCTCAAAGTTCAGGATCAGTTACTTAGAAGGAATTCCAGTAATCAAGTGGTAGGCATCCAGTTCTGTTTACTTATTTATGCCAGCATAGTTTCTCAACTTTTCACCTATAAAAAATGCCAAGCAGGAGTGAAGCTTCCCCATAGTCCTCAGTCCGGCAGGAAGTGACATCATCAATGAAGTCATTAACTAATTAAGGGGTGAAGCCACATCCATCTCCTTGAGATGTATTTCCAGTGACAGTGGTGGCACTTTAAAAGTCCAAAATATTAGTGCTGTTTTGACCAAATACGACTACTAATAATCATTTTGATTATTTATTTATTTATTTGGTCTTTTTGAGACAGGGTCTCCCTGTAGCCCCAGCTGTCCCGGGACTCACTCTGTAGACCAGGCTGGCCTTGAATTCACAAAGATCCGCCTGCCTCTGCCTCCCAAGTGATAGGATTAAAGGTGTGCGCCATCATGCCCAGCAGATAATTTATTAAGATATGTAATTTGAGTTTATGATCTCAGGAAATTTAAAATAATTTGAACTTATATATCATCTTGGTGGGATACAAATATAACAAGGTGGTAAACAAAAGATTTTAGGTAATTCAAAATTAAACTGCATTCAGCTGAAATTCTGTGGGGAGATAAAATGCATGTCCTTAGAAAATATGGCTATAAATAAAAATATTTAATTATTTTAAAATAAATTTTTAAATTTAAATTTTCTTAAATTATGTGTATATGGCAGAAGTGAGGTGCACATGACTGCAGGTACCCATGAAGCTCAGAAGCACTGTCCCTTGCAGCTGGAGTTACAGGTAGCTGTGGTCCTCTGCACGAGCAGTGCTCACTCTTAACCGCTGAGTCAGTTCTCTACCTCCTAAATATGTAATTGTTAAGAGAGTATGCACACATATTTTTTTCATTGCAGATTTTTTTTTTTTTGGTCTTTTTGAGACAGGGTCTCCCTGTAGCCCTAGCTGACCTGGAACTCACTCTGTAGACCAGGCTGGCCTTGAACTCACAAAGATCTGCCTGCTTCTGCCTCCCGAGTGCTAGGATTAAAGGCGTGCACCACCATGCCCGGCTCATTGCAGATTTTTTTAAAGATTTTTTTCTTTATGTATATGAGTGTACTGCCTGCATGTAGGTCTGTGCACCCGTGTCGTGCAATGCTTCGGAGGTCAGAAGAGGGTGTCGGATTCCCCTGGAACTGGAGTTAAAGACAGTTCTTAGCTGCCATGTGGGTGCTGGGAATCGAACCCGGGTCTTCTGCAAGAGCAGTCGGTGCTCTTTTTTTTTTTTTTTAATTTTATTTATTTTTGTATGTGTATGAGTGTACTGTCTGCATGTAGGTCTGTGCACCTGTGTCGTGCAATGCTGCGGAGGTCAGAAGAGGGTTTCGGATTCCCCTGGAACTGGAGTTCTCCTGGAATTGGAGTTTCAGACGGTTCTCAGCCGCCATGTGGGTGCTGGGGATCGAACTTGGGTCCTCTGTAAGAGCGGTCGGCGCTCTTAACCGCTAGGCCATCTCTCCAGCCTGCAGTCGGTGCTCTTAACCACTGAGCCATCTCTCCACCCCTCATTGCAGATTTTTTATTTTTTATTTTTTTGGTCTTTTTGAGACAGGGTCTCCCTGTAGCTCCAGCTGTCCTAGAACTTACTCTGTAGACCAGGCTGGCCTTGAACTCACAAAGATCCGCCTGCCTCTGCCTCCCAAGTGCTAGGATTAAAGGCGTGCGCCACCATGCCCGGTTCATTGCAGATTTTTAAAAAATGGATGATAATGAGCATTAAATTAGGGCAGTGCAGTCCACAGGATGCACTGACAACTTTGTATTAAAACATTAATATTTTCAATACTCCAGAAATTTTTTTTTTACTTTTTTTTTTTTAATTTTTTATTTATTTTCGTATGTGTATGAATGTACTGTCTGCATGCAGGTCTGTGCACCCGTGTTGTGCAATGCCGCGGAGGTCAGAAGAGGGCGTCAGATTCCCCTGGAACTGGAGTTAAAGACGGTTTTTAGCGGCCATGTGGGTGCTGGGGATCGAACCCGGGTCCTCTGTAAGAGCAGTCGGTGCTCTTAACCGCTAGGCAATCTCTCCAGCCCATACTCCAGAAATTATATCCCATACAAGTGCTTTAAAGTATTATTTTAAAATTCAAGGTCACTGGGCACAGTGGCATATGCTTCCAATCCCAGCACTTGGGAAGCTGAGATAGGAGGATTGCCCCAAGTTCAAGGCCAGTCTGTGCTATGTAATATGCTCCAGGCCAACCTGGTCTAGAGAATGACATCCTGTCTCAAACAACCTCCCTCGCTGCAAAATGTTCGAGGTCATCCTAAAATTGAGCAAGAGGCACATGGGCTTTTGAAATTCTTTTGGGAGATTCCTGAATAAGATGTCTGAAAACTGATCCCCAAGAAAAGGCATGATGGGACTTTGCATCTAGCGCTGCCTGCCTGGATCCTGGCCCTGAACTAACTTCACTGCCAGCTCTTTCCCCAGATTGCTATGGGCTCAGGGCAGAAATAAGGGCCACTAGGCTTAGGGGTACAGACTTCCTGGTAGCCCTGCCTTCTCAGTGGGGATTTGGCTGGTGGAGTTGAGCCCAGAGCAGTTTCATACTAAGTAAACGATTCCCTGTCTTAGAGACTGAAGGGGACTTAGATCGTGAAGGGCAGCCCAGTGTGTATGGGAAACACCCTACTAGCTCTGCCGCCAGATAGGGTGGCCCTTCCCTGGCCCTTCTCTTCTAGTTACACTGGAACCTGGGACTCTAGCAAGCTGCCCCCAGCTGTGAAGTGAGGATGAGCAAGGCACAGAGAGGGAAGCAGCAAGAGGACCCCAAGGCAGAGCTGGGCTGGCGAGGCTGCATCTGCCCGAGAGCTGCCACGAAGTGGCCGAGCTGGTAGGGAGCAAGCACTGGGAGTTCGGGTTGGTTGCCTCCCAGTGTGCCTGGCACACAGAGGGTGCTTGGTGGATGCTTGCAGAATGACCCATACTTGCTGTACTTCCTGCCCCATCATTTTATAAGAAAAGTTATTTAAGGCCACACAGAAATAAGGGGCCAAATCATGGCAGGAACCAAAGTCCCTTGATGACGCATCCTAGACCCTGTTCCAGTCTTAGGATTCCCCCAGCTTTGAGTTTGCCCTCCCTGACCACTGACCCTTTCCGACACGGTGGCCCTCTCACCCCCACCTCCCTGGACACTCACAGGTGTGGCTTCGTCTTCTGTGGGTTCCTGCTTCTCTCTCTTCCTCTTCCCTCTGCCGGCTTTCTTCCTGCAATGAGCCAAGCGTCAGGACAAAGTAGCCGGGGCCCTTGTACTAGGACAGGGTCTGGCAGGCCTGAGAAGAGCCCCGATCCCCAGCCGGTACACTTACTTTTCTGGCATTGTCTTCTCCTGAATAGGTCTAGGGAAACAAAAAAAGGGGCAGGAGAGAATAGTAAGTGGGGGCTTCCTCTACTCCAACCTTCCCGCAGGTTTCCCAAGTGCTGGTACTGGTACTACAGCTGACTAAGGCCACTAGGGGGCAGCACGGAGCTGATGAAGAAGCCGTGCCAGAGGACCCCCGAGCTTGGGCTCCCACCCTAGGCTCCAGCAGACTCAAGAGAGGTCTCAGTTCTCCCTTGGGGCTCTTCATTACACACTTCTGCTCGCTCAGGCCCTTGGAATTACATCTGAGCTCTTCTGACTTTGTTCTCTGCTGTTTTAGTTTCCTTGTTCACTTTCTCCCCTTCCTTCCAGGGTGAATTCTGGGAGTTTCTTCAAGGACAGTAAAGGATGGGCAAGGTATGGACAGGGTAATGGTGGCCACCAGTTTAGGTTACCTTTCTCAACCCCATTCCACTGTGGCAACAGCAGAGAGGCTGTTTCACAGTCACCAGACATGTCCCAGCTCTGCTTCCCAGGGCTGTGGCTGTTGGCCCAGAAATGAGAAAAAAGGTATCCCTGTGGGCTGACCTGATGAAAGGGGAACGAAGGGGTGGGAGGCAGGAGGGAGGGGGACAACATGGGCCAGGGACGAAGTGCTGTCCTGGGCTGACGGTTCCCTGGGAATGGCTAGTCACACCTCTGGAGATGGGCAAGTCAGAGGCAGCTAGAACTTCCCTCTCCTACTCTGCTTGCCCAGCAAGAGTGGCTGTGAGGGCAAAGGTCAAGTCACAATCCTGCCTGTGCTTAGGAGGGTTCATGACTGAGCTACTGTTACCTGGCAGGAAGAGAACAAGTCGAGTCAGAGCCCCTAACACTGGCATCATGGAGAGAGCCTGGAGCCAGGGCTCAGGTTCAAAAAGGACAGCCAGAGCCCTGGGCACGAGGCGGAACAGGAGTTGGATAGCACCAGTGCTGTGGAGAGCGTGGCGATGGCTAGGAGAAGAAGCAGGGAAAAGGACAGGCTTCGGAAGTGAGACAGAGCAAGTCTGAACCCAAATTCCTCTTCCATGCATACTGGCTGGGCAAATCAGAGAATCGCACAGAGCCCGGATTTCCTTATCTGTGCAATGGGGGCTGGTGGCCAGGAGGACTGTATTCCACAACTCTAGGCCTTTGTCCATGGCCAGGTGGTGCCAAGAGCAACATCACAACCATCTCACTCGTACTGAGCCTGCACAGCAGGCCAGCCAGGCCTGCTGCTCCTGGTAACACATGCCCCAGAACCTAGGACACACAGTAAAGCTGAGTGCCGGCCAGTCCCGGGGGGTGGGGTGGGTGTCGTGTACCAGTAGGCTACAGCTCTAAAGGCATCACAGGCCTCCTTCCTCCTGCCCCACCCCTCCTGCAGGGATTTCATCCTCTGGTTCTCAGCCCAGTTTGCTCCCTCTGTGGGCATCCAGCTTGCTTCAGCATCAAGTCTAGGCTTGTGATAGCTTTGCCTCTAAGCACCAATTCCAGGGGCCTATGGCAGCCGCCTCTCATCTTAGGTGGGAGTGTTATATGCACTGGGCCCCTGTAAGTCTGAGAGGTTGTCGCCCCTCCTCTTCCCCTGTGACATCTTGGCAGCTATACTCCAGCTGCTGGGACCAGCTCTTCAGGCCAAGCTGCCTGCTGGGGATAGAATATGAAAGACTTCTTCCCATGACCACTTTTGAGGGAAGCAATGCAGCTTTCAGGAGGGTTCACAGCCTCCACCTCTGCCCTGGCTCCTGGGAGTACTTGCTGAGGTTGCTAAGTGCATGGGGTCTGTCCCTGGCTCCTGGGAGTACTTGCTGAGGCTGCTAAGTGCACGGGGTCTGTCCCTGCTGCCCACAGAAGACTCACCTGCATTCACAGAGTTCATGCTGAGAGAAGGTCAGCTCTACATAGGAGTGCTGTGATACAATGTTGGGGATCTTCACGACCTGTGGGAATGAAACGTTGGACATCCAGTAAGGAGCAGGTGAGGGCTCACAGCTACGATGGGGGCTCAGGAAGACAGGTTTGGGAGTTCGGTCCTAGTCACAGGACCTTGGCCTGCCTCTGTCTCTTTCTTGGTAATTTCTAGCGAGCAGGTTCTGTGAGACTCTGGGTAAGGTATGGGCTATGAGGCAGGTGATGATATATGCAGGACATCCTTACCTGCATGGTGATGTTGGCTATCTTTAACGGTACACAGTGCAGACTCTCATCACCACAGCAGCCGGTACAGCGCAACAGGGAGACGCAGGACGGGCTGAAAATGTGCCCCACCTCACTGGGGTACTCATCCACGATGTCTACCATCTTTTCCATTGGCCGGCAGTAGCTGCGGCCCCATACTTCATTGAAGGGCACCACTGTAGGGAGACAGAAGGCAGGGTCAGTTCAGCAGGAGCCCATTCCTTGATGTCCCAGACCCAGCACTGGGTTCAGCTCACACAGTTCCTCTAGGAATCCCTAGCCCTATCTGGTTGCTGCCGCCACTCTGGGATGCCAAGCGACCCCTCTGCTCTTCCTGGTTCACATTCCAGTGGAGCAGAATTGCTCAGAGTTCCAGTTCTCAGATGCCGTGTCTGCCTTGATTCCTTGGAGCTTTGAAGACTGTGTCCTGGCCACTCCTCAAGCTTCTGGAACTTTTTCTCACCCGACCTAGTTTTTCCTGGGTCCTGGAGAACTTGCTGCAAACAGCCCCCCAGGAGTGACTAGGCTGCACATGCACCCTGCTCTCAACTCTGTTACAGCTCTCTCATGTTCTGCCCCGCTTGGTACCAGCTCTTTCATTTGCAGCCAAGAGCACACCCAGCCCCATGGTCTAGCCTCCTCCCCGTGTGGTCCCACCAGCCTGACCAGGGAGCCAGGGTCCCCACTACTCCTTGGAGCTTTCTCCATCCATTCCACCACAAGTGGTGCTCCCATCTAGAGCACCGCTTGGCTCCCAGGCACGCCTCCTCTCCATCATCACTGGTGACTCTTATCTTCATTACAACCAAAACGAGGCTCTGGGAGGACAGGAGCAAGGCCCCAGTAAACACAGAGTAAGTGACTCCTGACTGATGGATGAGGTGACAGTTCACTGAGGATTACCAGGAATATCCCTGACCCCCACAATGTCCTGGTGGTGGTTATGAGATCTTCGGAAGACTGATCTGGAATCTCTCAAAAGATGCCTCCCTGTCAGGGGATAGCCTGGCACCAGGACTCAAACCATGCCTCAAAAAGGTTTTCAGGCAGTGACCAGAGTCAGGCCATCTGGCTTCAGTCCCTACACTTGCTGTGTGGCCTTGGAGAGGTCACATAGCCTTTCTAGGTATATCAGTTTCCTGCTCTGGGGAGAGAGAAGCAGGCTAGGAATAGATGGTTGCTAAGGTCACTTGTGCTCCAACAGATTGCCTGTATTTCGGTCCTGGTCAGCCTTGAGCCCGTGAACAGAGAAACAACCCCAGCCAGCCTAGGTCATCCTGTTCCACATCCGATGGTCATCCTCAGCTGGTGGGACACTGGGGATCTGGGTCACCTGTGAGCCCTTCAGCCTTGGCAGAGAGCAGTGGCCTCCCCCAGAAGACCCTCACTTCCACGGGTCCTTCTTAGAAAGCAGAAGGAGCCAAAGTCCATTCCATGGGTCCTGCGAGGATACGCATCTCAGGGTGATCTCAGAAGAAAAATTAACTCCAGTCATAGCAGAGGCCCTCAGGAAAGGCTGTAAGCTGGTGGAAAATACCCAAAGGAGGTTCATCCACATGGAGCTGGCGGGGCAGCCACTGAGGCCATAAACCGTGCTTATCGGCGCCTGTTGCTCTATTCTGCCCTGCGCAGTTCTGAAGGCACTTGGGCTGGAGGGGGAGGTGGGAGTTCTCTGACTCTACTTCTGCAGGGCACTGGACATTCTCCTTGGACCCATGTGGAAAAACAAGACCTCTCTCCTGACAGGTTGCCCTGGAGCCCTGAGAAAGCCTGCCTTTGCAACATGGGTCAGAGAGCACCTTCCTTTTGCCAGCTCCATGAGCTGTGTGTTTAGTCTAAACCCTGCATGAGCACCATACCACTCTGAACATTTAATCTCTGCTGTGGAAACATAAATAGGAGAGGAGCCATCAGCTGTGAAGCACCACACAAAGCTCAGGCTCCTGCCTTGAGACTACCCAACAGGGAAGGGAACAACAGCCCCCCCACTCCACAAACTCCCACCCCACATCCTATCACATCAACACTGTATCTACAGCACCTGGGCTCCTGAGAAATCCTGAATCCTGCCCTTTATTGACCCAAGTGGCCAGTCCCCAATAAAGAAAGACCAAGAAGGAGGTGGGCTGGTTTACCTAAAGCTCCAGGAACTAGGGCCCCAGTCTGGGTGTTGGGGAGAAACAAAGGCTGGGTGAAGGGCTAGTAGAGGAAGCAGTGACCTACCATTCCCAGATGAGGGCTGGCCTTCTCAATAGAGTTGTGCTAGCCCCAGACCTGCTCTGGGTGGGAGGGGTTGACGAGAGGACTGGGAGGCTGCTCCTGGCCAGGGCTAGGCCTCCCTGAGAGCCTCTCATAGGGCCAAGAGGGGCTCTCAGCTCCCTGTGCAACCCTGTGGGTGCTCTTCCCTTTGACCCCAGCTGCCTACTACGAAGAACAGAGGAGCTTCGAGAACAGAACCATTTAATCCTGCTGGCGAGCTTCTGAAGAGACCTCTGCGGTAGCTGCTGGCCATCAGCCGGAGCCCAGCAGGTGTCCTCGCTGGCGAGGCATACAGCCAGCCTGCCTCAAGGGACACTCCTGCCTGCTCAGCCACTGGGCAGCTGGGAAGCTTGGGGCTGAGCTGCTGGTTCTGCCAGATATACAAAGAGTGCCTGGAGCTTCGGATGATCCCAGGGCGCTGAGTCTTAGATTCTATCTGTAAACACAGAAGACGCCACTACCTTCCTAGTTCACAGCCAGTGGTCAGACCAAATGAAGAACATACCCATTACTGGGACCAGGAAGAGCAGTAGTGAAAAACCAGTGTCCATGGGCAGACCACGCTGCTTCTGCCCTGGTGCTAGCAGGAGGGGGTGACACGGTCAAGTTTTAACAATTGCTGTCCCAAGATCATTGTATTTCCTTGGCCACAAGATAGTCTGACAGGTGAACTGGCCAACATTCTGAATCTCACCCAGGATCTTGGGAGATATATACATTTGTATCTCTTCCCAGGACTCAGAATCTTATAGCCTTAGGAAAAGAGCCTTTGCTATCAAGTTTATCTAATGCTCCCATTTTACAGATAAGGAAACTGCAGCTGAGACATCTTTCATAGCTATTGCCTGAATTCCACTAAAATCATCATCAAAAAAAAAAAAAGTATAGAAAGTGGAGGTGGGGATAGGTCCCCCCTCAAATCCAGGAACCACCGCAATACTGTGTGAGCTCCAGAGGGCTCAGCAAGTGGCAGAGTCTGTGGAGTCAAGGAAGCTACTCCCTTCACCTATTCAATGGTCCGGACCTCAGGTGTGACATCATGGCCAGGCTGGGGACAGGATGCTCCAAGGGAGGCAGTGAATAGGCAGGTGGGCAGGCAGGCAGTGGATGGACAGTGCGCCCAGCCCACCGGCAGTGACCTGTGTGCAGGAGCGCATCCCTGCACACATGCCCCCTCTCCCGCTGTGCTGTTGGAAGCCTCCACGGTGGTGTGTGGCCACCCTCCATCTTTCAGAGAGGCAGGGAGGGAGGAGGAAGGGACCTGGCATGGGTCTCCTGCCTTCTGCATGTTGGCAAAGGTCTAGCTGCCCTTTTCAAGATTTTCTCTTGAAACAACCCAGGGCGGAGAGTGAAGGGGCCAGGGAGGGCGTGACCCACAGTCTGCCTGTTTGCAATCAATGGGAAGGTCTGGGCAGAGCCCCACAGCTCAGCAGGGTTGGGCTGCTGGGAGAGCTCTTCATCCTCCCTGGAGGACTGCTTGCCTACTGCATCCAGCCGCTAGACCCCCAGTCTGGCCGCTGCCACTCAGCACTGATCTTGTCCTCCAAGACCCCATCTGGATGCTTACAGCATGCTTGGCAGGAGCTCTGAGCCAGCTGGATGAACCCTGGCTATCCTGTCCTGCTTCCTGTATGCTGGTAACCCTAACCATGACTGCACCTCCCTAGGCCACTAGGTCATAAGAGGTGGGCCCTCAGGCTACAGCTAGGATGTCCATCTTGCAGACCCTCCCCAGCCTGCCTCCATCTTCACACCAATCCCTTTCTGCTGGCTACTGAGGAAAGGAAGGGCTCAGTTTACGTAGCTGGCCTAGCTGGCTTACCTTTTGCTTCTGTTGAGCTGTTCCCAGCAGACAGGTCCCCCTGCTGTGGACAGAAAGGTGCAGCTATGAGTAGGGGCCATCTCCTTGGGGCTCAGCCCTTTGAGGCACCTCTCAGCTCCTTCCCATCCTCTGCACACACTGTCCTGTCTCCAAGCTGCCTCTTCTTTGTGCCCCTAGAAACCACCTGGACTCTGTAGCCTCAGTTTCCTCATTTGGAAAAGGGTGTGGGGCTAAGTTTTTCAGAAGCTTCTTGTGGTCCAAAGAGCTTGTAATCTTGTGGGGTCTCTCTTCCACCCAGCCCCCAGGCCATCCCTGCTGGGCTTTCTACAGCCCGCCTTGGCTGGGTGCCAGAGCCCAGGGGGAGGTGATCAGCTGGTGGGAGCTCAGGGTCTGGAGCAGCCGGCGCCATAAGCTGGTGCTGCCTGCCAGTAACGTTACACCTCTGGCCAGCCCTGCAGAAAGCCGGCTGATGGCCCTGCTGCTCAGCCAGGGAATGACTGCCCAACCCACCCGCTCTTGGGCTAGGGCTGAAGACTCCTAAGACAGCAAAGCGGTGCAGCGGGAAGGGAGCTCACTGGCTTTGTCAGGATTTTGCTGCCCAATCTGGCTCCCAGCCAGACTCACCCAGCTCCTGGGAAAAGGGCCCTGCTCACTTCCCCAGGCCCTGCACTCAGGACCTTCGGCCACCCACCAGGGAGAGAGGGCATGGCAGAACCCCTCGTCACATCCACAGCCCACCCAAGAGCCCCCGGCTCTATCTTGAGTCCTGGTCGGGGAAGAGTTTCTCCTCCCCACCCCAAACTTCTTTAGCCAGTCTCTTCCCACCAGGCCAGGTCAGAGGTCCTGGGGGCGTCTGGTTGGTCATAGGGCCTCAACTCTGACCACAAGGCCAGGGAACTGCCTGGGATTAGTGGACAGATGCTTTTGGCAAAGCCACTAGGGCTTCAGGGGCCAGACAGGAAACCTCCCTGTTTCCCTGTGGCTTCCTGCCCCCACTAAGACAGCCCCCAGGAGCTGGGGACTGCCTACCCCGAGGTCTCCCTGAGGCCAGTGATCTAGCTCACCCTTGGGAAATTACATGGGCATCCTAGAAGGGCCTGCCCTCTGGAGTGGGTCTGTGATTTCAGACACCGCCTCTTTTCCTTTCCCACCCACCCCTGCCCCCGCCCTTGAGGGCTGCAATAGGAGGGTTAGGAGAAGCCAGGCCAGGTCTTTACCTGGGGGTTCTCTGCAGGAAGTGCCAACCCAGCCAGGACCTGCAAGAAGCAAGTCAACAGCTTCATGGCCAGCATCTTCTCGGATGTTCTGAGCAGGGACCTCCAAGGCACAATAACCATGCTGGGGGAGACGCTGGTACCAGAAGAGAGCTGAGTGGGAGTCTGGATGTCCGGCTCACTGCTGCCCCGAGGTCCTTGCGGTCAATCTGAGCATCCACTGGAAGCCGGGGAAATTCGGAGCTCACAGGTATGGCTGTGGCTGGGCAGCCTTTCGTGAAGTGGCTGGCGGGTCAGAGAGTCGTGGGGCAAGCGGGTCCCTGAAAAGGTCCTTAGGCGTCCGGTGATCCTGGCTCCTGTCGTGGCTCAGCAGAAGTCTGAAGATGCAGTTTCCTGCTCAGACTGCAGCTCCCTTGTGGACTGAAGCTTGTCGGCCGCAGGGTTTCAAGGCTGTGCATGGGGCGGGGCTGAAGCCCGCCCCGCCCACTAAGCCCCGAGGCCGGAGGAGCTGCCCGCGCCCCGAGCTGGGAGCCGGCTGGCTGCCGGACCTGAGTGCGCGTGACCCCGCTGGGCGTGGAAGGGGCGCTGCCGGCGCAGTTAGGCAGGCCCCGGGAGCCTGGAACTAGCTTGCCTCGGGGTCGACCTGCGGAGACCTCCACTAAACTATTTAGATTCCACTAAACTATTCTGGGCCAGCCACCTGCGGTGGGAGCCTTCAGGTGCGGCTCTAACATCTGCCCTGGAGGCGACGCTGGGAACTCTAGCCATCTGTGCCGGGATGGCAGCCTTAGGAAGCAGCAACTTGCTGTGGCCCTTCATGGCCATTGCATGCCGTCCGTATGGTCCTTAGGGGTGAAAGTATCACTAACCCCAGTCTATAAACACCCGAGCTACAGGCCCCACCTGTCGACTCTTAATAACCTACACATCCGCTATTAGAAAGTGTGTGTGCATGTGTGTGTGTGTGTGTGTGTGTGCGCGCGCGCGCGCGCGCTCCTGCGGACACCTCTGGCAGAGAAAGAACACAAGCTACGTGCCTCTGGAACCGTCTCTCCATCCCATCTACTACCTTGCCTAGTGGGCAGGCAGCAGGGCAGCCCAGGTGTGGGAGGCGCACAGGAAACACCCCAGGGCACCTGGCTAGGGCTAGGTCCCGCACCGCACCACTTCTTCCTGCCAGGCCAGGTCAGCCTACTAGGGGTGGAGAAGGGACTACCCTGGCATCTCCTCCTGAGCTCCAGCAAAGGAGGAAGTGCTCCAGTGAAGCAGGGGGTGCTGAGGAAGGGGGTGTCTGCTTGGGTGCATATGCTCACTGACCATCCATCTATGACTATGTCACAGGTGTGCACACGCCTATGCGTGTGTGTGTGTGTGTGTGTGCATGTGTGTGTGTGCATGTGTGTGTGTGTGTGTGCGTGTGTGTGTGTGTGTGTGTGTGTGTGTGTGCTGTGTGCTGTGGCCCTGGCGATGTTTGGAAGGTTGTATGTGCCTGTATTTTGATGGACAGTGAGTGTGTACCAGGCACAGTGTGTAAATACTATATGCTTCCTTGTGACCATGTATGTCTGTGCTTTTGTGTGAAACTTCCTCTGCTCCTCCATCGTTCATTACCAACACCACCCTCACAAACCTCTGTGACCAGCTCCTAGACTGCAAAAACCTGGCAGGGTTCAGAGTCAGAAGTTGGCTGGGCTGAGGTTGGTGAGTGGCTGTGGGGGAGGAGATGGGCTTGGGAGGTGGCCCTGGGATCACATTCCATTCAGAGGCAGGGAGGCCAGGGCTCACCCTAGTGACCTCTGTGTCCGCTGCCCACCCACAAGGGGCTGCCAGAGATGCCTGAGCCTGCAGGTCCAGGAGCCAGGGGCCCTTCTCTGGCCAGCTAAGCAGGGGCTTCAAAGAGCATTCTAACGAGCTCTAACATGCCAGGGATCTTAGGGTAAACAGATTTCTTCCAGGCTCCAGAGTATGGTGAAGGGTTGAAGCAGACACATGGACTCTTCAGGTATCTGTATCATGTACATTCACCTACAACATCTTGCATCTACACATATGTGTATTTATGTGTGTCCATTTTGGATAAGATTTGTGTATGGGCGCACAAGCATGTATTGTACATAAGTGTGTAGCCTTAAAATTTTTTTTGCTTTTATTTTATTCTGTGTGTGTGTGTGTGTGTGTGTGTGTGTGTGTGTGTGTGTGTGTTGCTACAGTGCACATGTAGGGGTCAGAGAATGACTTTTTGGTATCGGTTCTCTCCCCATCTACCATGTGCGTTCCAGGGATCACACTTGGGTTGTCAGACATGGTGGAAGGGCTCTCACCTGTTGAGTCATCTCACTGGCCCAAGTGTGTAAGTAATTATCTATATTATATATATGAGTCTACATTGTGAGCACTCATGGATGGGCGTATTTGCCTGTAATTGTGCTTGGATAGGGATGTGTACATCGTATGGTTGTATTTGTTCAATGTATCCTTTCATTTGACACAATACCTTAGCTCTACTGTGTTAGAACACAAATCCCCCAATACTGGGAATTCAGACAGATGGTCCATCCACATTTCCATTCTTGAAAATGGCTGGGGTTGCTGGAGCGCTTCTTCATTACTGAATGAAATTAATACCTTGAGTGATGTCTGGATTCCCCATAGGTGCTTCTCATTCTCTTGTTCTAGACTACAGACCCTTCTAAATCCAGCTTCCTGGCTTGTGAGATGAATTTACTAAGGAAAGCAAGGTGGAAGAAACCAAGACTAAAATTCCCACGGCTTGAGTAGTTTATTCTTGCTCACTGGCAGTCCATGACAAACGTACTGCTGTTCTCCTGTATTATGGTCCCACCACTGGCCAGCTATGTAATCTCAAGCCATGGCTTTCATTTTCTAAGTCTGTTCTTTCTATCTGAGTCTGTGCTTTCTACCTTGAGAAGGCTGTGTGTGTGTGTGTGTGTGTGTGTGTGTGTGTGTGTGTGGTGTGAATTGTACTTTTGGGTGTGGTCTCTAACTCAAATTTGGATTTTTTTTTTTTTTTGGTGTTTTTGAGACAGGGTCTCCCTGTAGCCCCAGCTATACTGGAATTCACTATGTAGACCAGGCTGGCCTTGAACTCACAGAGATCTGCCTGCCTCTGCCTCCCAAATGCTGGGATTAAAGCCATGCATTGCCACACCAATTTTGGATTCTTACTACACAAATAAAAATGCTACAGTTAGAGCAGAGCCTTTCACAGCACAGATAAGACACGAAGGAGAATTAAACGTCATGCGTAGCGAAGTATTAGGTGGACCTATCTCCAGACTTGGAAAGAAAGCAGGCAATATTATGTTGAGTTCAAGGCAGTAGTCTACAGAGTGAGTTCCGACGTGGTTACAGGAGACCCTGTTGAAAAAAGAACCAAAAAAAAAAAAAAAAAAGAAGAAGCCATGCTCCTACGAATTGCAGAAAAATAAGAGCATGGAGAGATTTGTGCACACATGAGCACATGCATGCACAGATATCTGTTCATTCTGTCTGTCATAATCCCAGCCATCAGCCCTTCCATTGTCATTGAGATCCTCTGAGTATACCGACCTACTGAAAAGAAGGCAGAGGCTGTATCCCCAGTTCAACCTTCAGCTCCCCATCCCATAATCCTTTTTTGTTCTTTGAAGGGAAGAACCAGTGTTTATTGAACATCTATTATATGCTATGCCTTGGGCCTGGTGTCAGCATTTAAAATTTTTTTTTTATTAATTTTATTTATTTCCGTATGTCTATGAATGTTCTGTCTGCATGCAAGTTTATGCACCCGTGTCGTGCAATGCTGCGGAAGTCAGAAGAGGGTCTCGGATTCCCCTGGAACTGGAGTTCTCCTGGAATCGGAGTTTCAGACGGTTCTCGGCCGCCATGTGGGTGCTGGGAATCAAACCGGGTCCTCTGTAAGAACGGTCGGTGCTCTTAACCGCTAGGCCATCTCTCCAGCCCTGTTTTCAGCATTTTAGCTCCCTGAGCTCACAATTCTGCTCACAATCCCATGACGTAGGTCTCAGTCACCCTGCGCCCTGCTCTGGCATTGTTGGGGACGGTTAGCCTGCAGGAGGTTCTGCTTCCAGGACTTGACCTTCTCAAGGTTCTGGGCGAATGTGTGTCCACATGAGGAGGAAAACTGGAGAAACAGTGACCTCAGCAGCCTTGGAGTTCCTGTGTGCCCTGCTGCCTGGCTCCCCAGATGCTGAAAACACAGAGCTCCCACATCTGTGTTAACCACAATCCTTTGAAATGCCTGTCCTAACCCATCTCAGCTTTTTGATGTAAAGCTTCCTGATTAAGCCAAGCATAGTATTACTACCTTATAATCCCAACACTAGGGAGGCTGAGGCAGGAAGATGGCATGTTTGAAGTTCCCCCCAAGGCGGGGGGGCTACATAGCTAGGCCTTTACTCATGCAAATACCTTCCTGACTTGTTTTCTCATTTGGTTTTTGACTTCAATGTTTGACCCTCTGAACTTTTCCCTTCCTGTGACCTTTTTCTCCCTGTAATGACAGCACCTGCCTCTGGAGAGTGGCAGGTGGCCCTGGGGAAGCACAGTGTCCTGTTCTTTGACTGGGGTTACTGTAGACCCACCCAGCCCCAGCCAAGAGCCCTTCTCCCACATTCCATGAGCTCATTCTAGGCACCTCCTATGGCTTCCCAGGTTCCCCCAGCAGCCTGGATTGCCTCTCCGGACACCAGTATTGTCACTGCCTAGTTGTGTACCTACTTGCTTTAAAGATCATAAGATCTGGGCTGGAGAGATGGCCTAGTGGTTAAGAGCGCCAACTGCTCTTGCAGAGGACCCAGGTTCGATCCCCAGCATGCACATGGCGGCTGAGAACCGTCTTTAACTCCAGTTCCAGGGGAATCCGATGCCCTCTTCTGACCTCCATGGCATTGCACGACACAGGTGTACAGACCTACGTGCAGACAGTACATTCATACACATAAATAAATAAAAGAAAATAAAAGAAACACAGAAAAGTGAGTTTGTTAAAAAAAAAAAAAGATCATAAGATCTCTTCTCCCCACAGGGAAAGTGCTCCCTATCTGTCGTTTCTTACTTGAATGCCCTTCACCTCTTCACAGGGACCCACACACATACCTTGTTACACTATATCAATGGCCTTTCACTGTGGGTGGGTCTCTCTGCGGTGGGGGGGAAGTGAGAGGAATCATCTCCCATTGCTGTATAATCATGATCTGTGTTGATCACCACAGCCCTGCCATTGCTCAGGGGACAAGATTTATGCTTCCAGCCAGAGACTAGAATCCAGTGGGAGGCCTGGGGTGGGGCCAAATGGGAAGGAGGCCAAGAGATGAGCCCATGGGTGACCAAATGGGAAGGAGGCCAGGAGATGAGCCCGTGGGTGACCAGGGTGGGAACCAAGATGGCACCCACCACAGGGCTGGGAACAAGAAGAGCCAGGCAAGGTGCCCGAGGCCTTGTCCCAGGCCTTTGGGCGACTTGTTGTCACCAAAGGAATGGAAACCTGTACTTTGGGAACTTGGCAGTGAGGACTGGGTTTTTCATGTTTTCTGTAATTATTTCCCTTTTGTCCTCCCTTAGTATTTCGTGAAGCCCTTTGTGAAAATGCCAGCTGGTCTCAGCTGTGCTAAGAGGAGCGACAAAGGGGGACTGTGTGCATGGTGGCCCTGTCCTGTAGTGGACGGCCTAGCTTAGCGATGGCAGCGGACCACAGAGGGCACCGGAAAGCTCAGAGGGCTGCTGCCAGCACGTTCTGTCCAGACAGACTCCAGATGCAAGGTTTCTTCTGGATCTTCCAGGCTGCAGTCTTGACAGTCAGCTTTGCTGAGACCTCGAGGATCTGGCAGGCTGGCCCACCGTGGTTGCTTTGAAGGAAGGTATTTGGATCCCAGCCAGGGATATGGAATGCTCGGGTGAGACCCAGAGGCCAGGCACCTGCTGGGCTCTATCTACGCAATGGTGAAGGGGAGAAGGGGAAGAGTCTCTCCAGCTGGAGGTTGCTGTCGAGGAATTAGACTCCTGAACTGGTGCTCAGAGTCACCTTCCCCTCCTGCTAGGCCAGCCTGGGGCTTTCTGAGCCTGGGTCTGCGGCCCCTCTGCTGTGCACTGGAGTGGGCCTTCATCTGCTCTGTCCACCTGCCTGGGACCTACCACAGGCTCATTTCCTGTCTCTACCCCCCTCCCTTCCCTTCCACTTCTGCCGTCTCTCATCCCTGTGTTGTCTCTCAGCTGTGCCGGGGAGAGGGGCTGGGAGACCTTGCCCCTGAGGAACAATCACCCCTTTCTCTGTGGTGTCAGTGATACATGAGGAGGGGAAGGTAACTGTAACTAATCCCCTGTGATGTGGAACGGAGACAGAGCCTTTGGAAAACGGAAAGCCTTGCCTTTGGAAAATGGAAAGCCTTCGAGAGCCTGTTGTCTCGCCTTAGAACGACAGCTGGATGGATCTGTAACTCAGTCTTCACATGGGGACAGCAAGTCACCCCTTCTTCCTCCCCCAACCCCACTGGGAGCCCTATGGGATGCTAGCGGATGATGGCTTCTCCTCGGCCACTCACCATGCTTTACACACTCAATATGTGGAGACCTCCCTCTACCTTCAAGGAAACAATCACTATCTCTATAGTTCAGAGAAGGAAATGAAGGTTCAGAGAAGTAAAATAGCCCATAGGTGTCCACAACCAGCAAGCAGCAGAATAGGGAGTAAAGGACAAGGTTCAGATGAGGGGCAAGGCGCAAGGCAGCAGCTTCATACCAGGGTCAGGAGCCACTCCTTCCATACTGTGTGACTTTGGACAAGTCAGCTTTCATGTTTCTCTCTCTCTCTCTCTCTCTCTCTCTCTCTCTCTCTCTCTCTCTCTTTCCCTCCCTCCCTCCCTCCCTCCCTTCCTCCCTCTCTCCCTCCCTTCCTCCCTCTCTTTCTTTCCCTCTCGCACTCTTTTCTCTCCTCTCTCCTTCCCCTCCCCCCAAGCTGGCTGCATGGCTTAACTAAGAAAGCAGAAGCTGATCACAAAGCACAGTACCCTGTGAGTTCGTAATAACTTCAGCTGTTAAGACTGTTCACTGCAGGAGGGTGGAGGCTGGCCAGCTTCTTCCCGCCAAGCTTCTAGCAGATCCTGATGGGTCGAGAGCTGGCAAAGCTATCTCAGCAGGCTCCAGGCTTCTGGGTTATTCTTTCACCTTCAATGGACGAAGCTCTAAAGACATCTCTCTCCATAAAACAAGGATTTGGGCAAGAGATGGCTGGGGAAGGAGCACCCATATCTATTGGGCCCTTTCTTTGTGCTAAGCAGGCAAGGAGACAGACACGGCCCTGGTTCATAGACAATCACAGTCAATTAAGGATTCCATCTTGGAAGCTGGGTGTGGTGGCACTCGCTTTTAATCCCAGCACTCGGGAGGCAGAGGCAAATGGATCTCGGTAAAATAGAGGTCTGCTTAGTCTGCATAAGGAGCTGTGGTTACAGGGAAACTGTCTCAAAGTAGAAAGAAAGAGAGAGAGAGAGAGAGAGAGAGAGAGAGAGAGAGGAAGGAAGGAAGGAAGGAAGGAAGGAAGGAAGGAAGGAAGGAAGGAAGGAAGGAAGGAAGGAAGGAAAAGGAAAGAAAAGAATTCCATCTGGGACAGGTATGTGGAATCCCAGCACTTGGGAGGCTGAAGCAGGGGATCATGGGTTTGAGGCCTGGGGGAGAGAATTTGAATATGATTAAAACACACTATATGAAATTCTCAAAGAATCAATGAAAATATATTTTTTTAACTTTGAAGCCATTCTGAGCTGAGAATGAGACGCCCTCTCTCTCTAAAAATAAAATACAACAAAACGAAAGAATCTGAGGGCAGCAAGATGGGTGGGGAGGTGAAGATACTGCTTGGCCCCCGAGCTTAGTCCTCAGAGTCACATGGCGGCAGGGACTGACTGAAACAAACTGTTCTCTGACCTCCACACATATCATGCAGGAGACACACACACACACACACACACACACACACACACTCACACTCACACAGGCACATATGATAAATAAACAGAATGTAATTTTTTTTTTGTCTTTTTAAAGAGACCCTGTTGTGACAGGGTCTCTCTTTAGTCCCAGCTGGCCTGGAGCTCGCTATGTAGACCATGCTGCCCTTGAACTCACAGAGATCCCCCTGCCTCTGCCTCCCAAGTGCTGGGATTAAAGGTGTGCACCACCACGCTCGGCCCAGAATGTAATTTTTTTTTAATTTTTAAAATTAAAAAAAATTTTCATTTTATGTGTATGAGTGTACTGTCTGCATGTAGGTTGGTGCACCCATGTTGTTCAATGCTGTGGAGGTCAGAAGAGGGCTTCAGATTCCCCTGGAAACTGAAGTTAAGACGGTCCTTAGCCACCATGTGGGTGCTGGGAATTGAACCCGGGTCCTTTGCAAGAGCAGTTGGTGCTCTTAACTGCTGAGCCCCTAGAATGTAATTTTTTAAATAGTCAAAGTGTAAAGTATTGGAGCCTTGGCTTAGGTGGAGGTGCTCGCTGTCAAGCCTGATGATCTGAGTTTGATCCTCAGGACCTTCAGAGAACCAACTCCTGAAAATTGTTTTCTGAATTACCTACATACATAGACACACACACACACACACATACACACACACACACACACACACACACACACAGGGTTGAAGGGGTAGATTGGGGATCAAAATGAATCCGGTATCTCCCCAACTTGATACTTCTGAATGTCTTTCCCCCACAGAAGATATCCAAGGTTCGTGGTAAGAGTCTGTACTGTGACAGGGTAGGGGACCTAGAACTTAGACTTCACAGGGAAGGAGGTCTTGATGACAGACATATCTTCAGGTGGCAGTGTCACAAAAGTCTTCTGTGGGGGGGCTGGAGAGATGGCCTAGCGATTAAGAGCGCAGACCGCTCTTACAGAGGACCCGGGTTCGATCCCCAGCACCCACATGGCGGCTGAGAACCATCTGAAACTCCAATTCCAGGAGAACTCCAGTTCCAGGGGAATCCGACACCATCTTCTGACCTCCACGGCATTGCACGACACAGGTGCACAAACCTGCATGCAGACAGTACATTCATACACATACAGAAATAAATAAAAATTTTAAAAAAAAGCCTTCTGTGGGGACTCTGGGTGGTAATCGAGGCTCCCTGAATGTCTCTGTCCACAGTGTGGAGGGAGAAGTTTCTCACCTGCAGGAGACTGGGCCAAAGGTTGCAGTCTGGCCTTGAAGGCCAGCCTGAGGAGCTCTGTCCCCAAGCTAGCAGAGTGAAGCATCTAGAATATCCTTGAAGCAGAAAATACAGTGTTCTGTGGCCCTCATGAGGTTTCTGCTCCTTCCAAGAATGACATTATGCCTACAGATCTGAGCGTGAATGGAGACTGCTGACTCGATCTTTCTTACATGGAATAGGGAGTCAGGCAGATTTGGACTAGGACACTGTGAAGGCCTCACTGATCCCCTGGAATGTTACGCCTAAGAGTGTTAGTTATGGTCAGCAGTCTGTCCTTTAGAGAAAGGGAGGTCAGGGTGACAGAGCAGAAGTACCCAATGACACTACCTAATGCCCTGCAAAGCCTGAGTTTCCAGGTGGGGACACTGGATCTCCTGGGGGTGCAGGCTTTCACTCAGCTCCTGATAAGTGGGGATACCAGGGCGGTGATGGTGGGCAAGAGGCTTCTGGTCCAGACAGAGAGAGATGTAACATTGTTTTCAATGACTTTGAGTCTCCAGGGCTTCTGATGCAGATCCTTGGCTATAGCAGCAAGCAGCTCTAAACCTTCCACATTCCACATAGCCTAACTCTCAAGCCCTTTCATCATATAAAAGATAGAATGTTCTGGGGTTGGAGATGTAGCTAAGTTGATAGTGTGCTTGCCAACACCACCCAAGCCAGTTGTGCTGGCACATGTCCACAATATCAACATTTAGAAGGTAGAGGGGGGAGGATCAGAGGTTCAAAGTCACTCTCAGTTACATAGCAAATTTGAGACCAGCCTGGGACACAAATTCCTATCTTTATTTTTTTTTAATTTTTTTAAATTTTATTTATTTTTGTATGTGTATGAATATACTGTCTGGATGTAGGTTTGTGTACCCGTGTCCCGAAATGCCGAGGAGGTCAGAAGAGGGCATCAGATTCTCCTGGAACTGGAGTTAAAGACGGTTCTCAGCCACAATGTGGGTGCTGGGGATTGAACCCAGGTCCTCTGCAAGAGCAGTTGGCACTCTTAACTGCTAGGCCATCTCTCCAGCCCCAAAATTCCTATCTTTGTTTTTTTTTTTTTTTTTTTAGTCTTTTCGAGACAGGGTCTCCCTGTAGCCCCAGCTGTCCTGGAACTCACTCTGTAGTCCAGGCTGGCCTTGAACCCACAAAGGTCCGCCTGCCTCTGCCTCCCAAGTGCTAGGATTAAAGGCCTTAAAATTCCTATCTTTAATAAAGAAAAAATAATGATCTGGAGGCTTCAAGAAGATCTACAGAGTGCGCCAAACAGGAGAAAGGCTTCGCATGGTGAAGACAGTATTTTTGCAGCATTTTACAAAATGAAGGAAGTTCATTGGAGACAGAGGGAGAGTTGGTAGGGATCTGTGCTCGAGCTAGACAGAGTGCAGAGAAGTAGGGGAAATGGACTGTTCTTGGAAGGCAGGAAGGGAAGGGAGAGCCAGGTTTTAAGGAACTTGAAAACTATAAGCAGTGAAATCTTTAGCCTAAAAGCAGGACAGGCAAAACTATAATTATTGCAGATTTAAGAATGGCTTGAGGAGCTGGAGAGATGGCCTAGCGGTTAAGAGCGCCAACCGCTCTTACAGAGGACCCGGGTTTGATCCCCAGCACCCACATGGCGGCTGAGAACCGTCTGAAGCTCCAATTCCAGGAGAACTCCAGTTCCAGGGGAATCCGAGTCCCTCTCCTGACCTCCGCGGCATTGCACGACACGGGTGCACAGACTTGCATGCAGACAGTACATTCATACACATACAGAAATAAATAAAATTAATAAAGAAAAAAAAAAGAATGGCTTGAATCATGGAAATTCCTATGGAAGGAGAGAACATTGGCCCAACTCTCATTTCTCAGCTATCTTTTGAGCCATCTGTTGTGACTAAGTCCAAGCGGATCCTCACCTTATAGGTCTTCTTAGGGTTATGGGTATAGGCGGAAGTGTTAGGTGTTTCCTCCTAGAAGCATCCTTAAAATATCTACCAAGTGTGGAGAGATGGCAGGCAAAATACTCATACACATAAAAATAAAAATAAATGAATAAAAAAGTTAAATATCTGCTGAGTTTGCCTGAAACTCAAGCATGTTGGTAGTAGTTCTATCGGTCATCTTGGGCCATGAGAATGACTTGCAGGCAAGTTGGAGTCCCCGTCATGAAGTTTCCATACCTCCCCTGGCCTACTTACATCCAAAATTACTTTAGGTGAAAGAGAAATAAACTTCTATGGTGTATAAGCCACTGTTATTTTGGAGTTTTCTGTTAAAATGTGCTGTTTTACATTTGCTTTCCAAAGGTGAGAAGATGGGCTCCCCGATTCCATAAAGTTCCATAGGAAAAATCATGGATTCTTCCTTGGCTTCCCCTGGAGAGTGAGTCATATACCATCTGCTGGGAGGACTCTCCCATCCCCTCCCAGTTGGAAGCAGGAGCCCGGAGGCCACTGTTAAGGATAGAGATGTTGGGGCCCAGCTGAGCTGGACCAGGCCTCCCAGACGCATCCCTTTCTCCCCAGTCGGCATCTTCTCCCAGAAAGCACAGGAAGGAAACTGACGGGTGCAAGAGGTGCAAAGGGGAGACGGAGTGGTTCTTCTTACAGTTGGATTCCCAGGGGCAGAGGAGCCAGAATGTCTAGCAGAGCCTTCAGCAGACAGACAGTGGACATCCAGCTGGCCTCTCAGGCCCCAGACTCTTCTACGGGTCAAGGAACACTTCTTGGCTGCTTCTTCCAAGGCCCTCTCCGCCTCCAACTCCCTTCTTCTCAAAGACTGGGACCTCAAGTCTGAAGCCTAAGAGGCCCTCAGGGGCAGCTCCGGAGCCCACTTTGGTGCAATGAGTTGGGAGTGGGAGGCCGAGTTGGATTGGAAGCTGATACCACAATGCCACTCTACTATCCAGCCCTAGGCTAACAGAGAAGAATGCTCAGTAGAGTGCATTCCCCCCCTAAATGATGACTCAACTGCTATCGATAACATCACACATCCGAGTCATTTCCTCATCTCAGCAGGAACTGGAGGAGTTCCCTGGAATTCACGTTCACTGAACACTACGTGTCTAATCCCGAGTATGCACGTGTGACGGCATTCATTCCCTACAGCAGGCCCCAGAGGTTGACAACACCCCCATTTTAGCAATGGGAATAAGGCACAGCCAGATTAACTTGTTTCAGGTTACTCAGATAGTCAATAACTGCTAGAATTGGAACATTTAGCAGATGACTTCGAAGACTAGGAGCAAAGGGGGTCATGTCTGAAGTCCCAGACGGTGACCTCTACCTGGAAGTCCCAGGCCGTGATCAGCCTAGATGCAGGAACCCAGCCCTTTACACATATTCTCATCCCATTCACCATTTTCCTGTTTTGTTTAGTTTTTAAATTTTTTTTAATTTTATTTATTTCTGTATGTGTATGAATGTACTGTCTGCATGCAGGTCTGTGCACCCGTGTCATACAATGCCACGGAGGTCAGAAGAGTGTATGTTGGATTCCCCTGGAACTGGAGTTCTCCTGGAATTGGAGTTTCAGACGGTTCTCGGTCGCCATGTGGGTGCTGGGGATCGAACCCGGGTCCTCTGTAAGAGCGATCGGCGCTCTTAACCGCTAGGCCATCTCTCCAGCCCCCTGTTTTTAATTTAATGTTTCTTTATGTATGTGTGTGTGTGTGTGTGTGTGTGTGTACTTGTGCCACACAAGTGGAGATCTGAGGACAACTTTCTTAATTTTTTTGGTGTTTTTGAGACAGGGTCTCCCTGTAGCCCCAGCTGTCCTGGAACTCACCATGTAGACCAGGCTGGCCTTGAACTCACAGAGATCTGCCTGCCTCTGCCTCCCAAGTGCTGGGATTATAGGCATATGCCACATACCCGGTCAGAGGACAATTTTCTACCATTGAGTTCTAGGAATCTGGGACCTGAGGATGGAACTCAGGTTTCAGATTTTATGACAAGCACTTTTACCAGCTGAGCCATCAAACTTTATTTTTTGAGACAGTATTTCTCACTGAACCTGTAGCTTATGGTTTTGACCAGGCCGAGCTGGCCCGTGGGCTCCCAGAATCCAGCTGTCTCCGTTCCTCAGTGCTGGGGTTACAGGCACTCACAACTGGGCCTGGCTTTTTTTTTTTTTTTTTTTTTTTTTGAGACAGGGTCTCCCTGTAGCCCCAGCTGTCCTGGAACTCACTCTGTAGACCAGGCTGGCCTTGAACTCACAAAGATTCGCCTGCCTCTGCCTCCCAAGTGCTACTGGGCATTGCTTTTATGTGAGTGCTGGAATGTGAACTCAGGTTCCTTTGCCTGCATAGCAAGAACTCAACCCACTGAGCCATCTTCCACAGTCGCCTGGGTCTCACTATGTTGTCTGGGCTCGCCTGAAACAGGTGAGGTAGCCCAGGCTGGGCTTGAACTCATAATCCTCCTGCCCAAACCTCTTGAGTGCTGGGAATATAGTTATGCACCATATATAATGTGTGGCTTCATTTGTGTGTTTTTCTCCTTTAACTTAAAAATATTTTAAAAGTGACATTGTCTCACTGTCTCAGGTAGAAAGTAACTTGTACAGGGGCTGGAGAGATGGCCTAGCGGTTAAGAGCGCCGACTGCTCTTGCAGAGGATCCGGTTCGATCCCCAGCACTCACATGTTTGCTGAGAACCATCTTTAACTCCAGTTCCAGGGGAATCCAACGCCCTTTTCTGACCTCTGTGGCATTGCATGACATTGGTGCACCAACCTACAAGCCGACAGTACATTCATACACATAAAAAATAAATAAATAAAAATTTTAAAAAAGGAAGCTGCTGGGGCTGGAGATATGGCTCAGCGGTTAAAAGCACCGACTGCTCTTGCAGAGGACCGGGGTTCGATTCCCAACACCCACATGGTGGCTAAGAACCATCTTTAACTCCAGTTCCAGGGGAATCCAACACCCTCTTCTGACTTCTGCGTCATTGCATGACACAGGTGCACCAACCTACATGCAGACAGTACACTCATACACATAAAAAATAAATAAATAGGGGCTGGACAGATGGCCTAGTGGTTAAGAGCGCCGACTGCTCTTGCAAAGGATCCGGGTTCGATTCCCAGCACCCACATGGCAGCTGAGAACCATCTTTAACTCCAGTTCCAGGGGAATCTGACACCCTCTTCTGACCTCCGCGGCATTGCACGGCACGGGTGCACAAACCTTCATGCAGACAGTACACTCGTACACAAACAAAAATAAATAAAATTTTAAAAAATTAAAAAAAAAACTTAAAAAAATAAATAAAATTAAAAAAAATAATAAAAGGAAGCCGCAAGTGTTAGTGAGGTGGGGAGACATTCCAACTTATTCAAAGGCTGTAAAGAGGATTGGAAGAAGAGTTTTCTCACTCTGTGATCCGATGTTATAAAATCATGGGTGTCTCCATTGTACCCAGAATCCCTGTAACAGGGTGAATTACAAGGGAAAGGGGTGGATTTTGACTCAGGGTTATGAAGACGAGGAACATGGCATAGGCTTCCGCTCCGCTCTCACGAGAACTTCATCCCATGTTACAACATGATACAGAGCAGAAAGGCAGTGAGCCTGGAGAAGAGGCGAAACCTGAGTGGTGGCCTGGCTTTCTAACAGCCGGTGCTCATGGCAACTAATCCAGTCCCCAAGAACTAAGAAATCACTCACTCCTGTGAGAACTTGCCCAGTCCTGTGAGAGCACCATTAGTCCTTTCCATGAATCCCAAATGTCTCAGAAAGTTCCTACTACCTCTTCACAGTCATACCAGGGGCTGTAATTCCATGCTAGTTTTGGAGAATCAAATTACATCTAAACCTTCACTGTGCCCCCAAGTGAATCAGTTGGAATGAAAGGTACACATTTCAAGTCCCATGGCCAGGACAGCAGGGGTGATGTCTAGGGAACAGAGTCACAGCTGACAAGCCACCTGAAGGCAATATGGAGGTTCATGCTATTTGCTCTCTGAAGAGGATAAAGGAAAGGTAGACTTCTCAGCGTTGGGACAAACTTTTGTAACCTACAAAGAGATATTTTTTATAATTTTCTTAAATTTATTTATCTATTTATTTATTTATTTATTTGAATGTACTGTCTGCAATGTAGGTTTGTGCACCCGTGTCATGCAATGCCACAGAGGTCAGAAGAGGGTGTTGGATTCCCCTGGAACTGGAGTTCTCCTGGAATTGGAGTTACAGACGGTTCTCAGCCGCCATGTGGGGGCTGGGGATCGAACCCGGGTCCTCTGCAAGAGCAGTCAGTGCTCCCAACTGCTAGGCCATCTCTCCATCTCCCAAAGAGATATTTTAAGCACATGAAGCTCACAAAATACTATGTCCTGTATGGCTGAGAAACTAGAGCAGCAGCAGGTAGGAGAACCTGAGGTCATCTATTGTCACCCCATAAACCCCAAGAAAGTGCTTGAGTGCTCTCCCTGAAGTCACCCTACCTCTAAATAGGAGAGCACTAGCTATGGGAGAAACCTGTTCTCAGTGCAGCTAAACTGGGACTCTGGGAGGTCAGTCCAGGGTGACCTTAGTGTCCTTGATTCCGCTGCTATTATCTTGATCTCAGTCAAGACCCAGGGAAAGGAGTGAAGGAAGATGAAAACAAGCCTTGAGGAATAGGAATGGTTTGAGCTCAGAGCCTGAGTCATTGCCTCCAGGGTCAAGGGCTGGGGATCTCATTCTGTGACTTGTGCTGACCTCTGATACACAGCTCATCTCTTGGCCACCTGGAATCCTTCCCACTCCCGGCAGCTTCTTTGTGGTAATAGTCTATAGTACCCTGTTAGCTGGGTTTGGTGGTGCAACTCCCGAGATACCTGTACGCAGGAAGCTGAGACAGGAAGATTACTAATTAGAAGTCAATCTAGGTTACCCTGGGGAGGGAGGAGACAGAGACAGAGAGAATACCACCCCATCCCCAACCCTCTCTCAGCTTTTGCAGCTCAGGGATCGCTCGTGTGCCAGGACTCTTTCCTAACGGCTTCGGCATGGTCCCCTCAATCCAGACCCACCCTTCTGCATTGTAAGGTGCAGACTCGCAGTAAAAATGTGTGTTGCTTAATCAAATAACCAATACATATTTATTACAGAAATAGAAGTTATTATAAAGAATAAAACATTTATTATAAAGAATAAAACATTTAAGAATATTATTTATTTTGTGCCTATGAGTGTTTTGCCTGAATGTATATAAGTATCTGACATGTGTACACTGCCATGGAGGCCAGAAGACAGCATCAGAGTCCCTGGTGGTAAGCCAACATGTGGGTGCTGGTAACCAAACCCAGGACCTGTGCAAGAGCAGCCAGTGCTCTTAACTGCTGAGCCATCTCTCCATCCCCAAGAATTTAAAAAAAAAAAAAAAAGGTCTCTTTGAAGCAGGGTCTCCCTGTAGTCCCAGTGGGCCTGGAACTCACTATGTAGATCAGGCTGGCCTGGATCTCACAGAGAACCATCTGCCTCTGCCTCCCAAGTGCTGGGATTAAAGGGATTGACCATCATACCTGGCTAAGAATAAAAACTTAAAAAAATAATTAGTCGGTGCTGGAGAGAAGGCCTAGTGGTTAAGAGCGCTGACTGGTCTTGCAGAGGACCTGGGTTCGATCCCCAACACCCACATGGTGGCTGAGAACCGTCTTTAACTCCAGTTCCAGGGGAACCTGACACCCTCTTTTGACCTCTGCAGCATTGCATGACACGGGTGCACCAACCTACATGCAGACAGTACATTCATACACATATAAAAATAAAAGTAAAAAAAATCATTAGTCTCTATTACTATTTTATAGAGAAGCCCTATTACTATTTTATAGTACATCCTTCTACATTGTTTCTGTGTGTGCATATTTTTTCTTATACAAATGGAATCATATTATTTTGTAGCACACATTTCTTTGTTTAATCACACTTTGTGGGGTTGGTTGGTAGAGTGCTTGCTTAGTATACATGAGGCTCCCTCCTCAGCACTGCAATAAAACTGAATGTGGGGTCGGAGAGACAGTTCAGTGATTAACAGCACTGGCTGCTCTTGCAGAGGACTCAGGTTTGATTCTCAGCACCCACATGGCAGCTAAGAACTATCTGAGCTCCTGTTACAGGTGATCCAACTCCCTCTTCTGACTGATGAGGACATTGCATAACAAGTGCACCTACCTACATGTAGGCAGTACATTCACACAGATAAAGTACAAATAATAAAATTTAAAAAATACTGGATGTACTTGGGCGTGGTGTCACACGCCTTTAATCCTAGCACTCAGGAGGCAGAGGCAGGTGGATCTTTGTGAGTTCAAGGCCAGCCTGGTCTACAGAGCAAGTTCCAAGCCAGGTGGGGCTACAGTGAGACCCTGTTCAAAAAGACAAAAAAATAAAAGGGGGGGTGTTGGCTCGGTTGGTGGAGCGTTTAGCTGGCACGTGGGAGGTCCAAACTCAGTGCTGCCGGGGAAAAATCTGCTCCATTTACCCTTCCTGCAACGTTCCACACCGTGCTGGTCCTTGGTATCATCATGAATGGGCATCTTTGCCTAGCAGATGTGGGCTCTGGACCACCTTCTTGTCTCTTAACTGGTCAGGTTGACATTGTTCTATGTGAGCATTGGCCATTTCATTTCTTATGACTGTACATCCATCCACTGGAGTCTTTTATACTGCAAGCCCACGAAGAAACTGAGAGGTGCTGGGGGTGGGGGGGACGGGGAGCCCAGCCCTGGTACAGGGTCCGGTGCTCCGAGGACACTCTTTTTGTGGTCTGACTGTGGTCTGGCTGAAGCACAGTGAGCTGAAGCCAAAACTCCGATGGATCCTTGTGCAGAGTCCAGGCCCCAGCACAAGTGCCCAGCCAAGGCCACGCCTCCTGGCTTGGCAAGGCCTGGGTGCCGGCTGCCACCCAGGCTGGGCACCCTGTGGTTCTCCAGGCCAGCCAGGTGTGATGTGGGAGCCAGCAGTCATGACAATTCAGGGAAGTGGCCCTACTGAGTTTCAGAACTCTTGCCCCAACAAGCATTGTGAACCACTCACTGACTACAGTGCCTAAAGTTGCTGGGGGTGGGGTACGGGAGGAAGCGTGCTTACTCAGCCCTCCGATTGCACGTGACTATGTTTTCAGCCTTCCTCCACCCAGCCTTCCTCCCCACCCAGCAGCTGGGGAAGCAGTGTGGGGAGGAAACAGGAGAGACCCCCCCCCCCAACATCCCCTGAGAGGCTGCACCTGTGCCCCATCGGCCCTGCCACCTGTTGCCTGGCTGAGCACATGTCCTGCCCGGGGGCCTGTGCGGCAGATCCAGGAGTGGGCAAGCAGGCTTGGAACTGCCTGACATGTACCAAGTGCCTCAGCCTATGGGTCTCCCTCCATCTAATCCTTGGCCACTGGAACCCCAAATATTATTTTCTCTTTCACAAACAAGAAAATCAAAGCTCAGAGAATAAGAATGATTATTAATGGTCCACCCTGGAGATGGCAACCTAGAGCTCCTCCAACCTCTCCTAGAGCCCTTTACCCACAGGCATAGGGGCAGGAGAGCTCGGTTGGCAAAGCACTTGCCATGGAAGCACAAAGACTTAAATTGGATCTCTAACACCCACATAAAAAAGCCAGGTCTTGGGGTTGGAGAGATGTCCCAGCAGTTAAGAGTGCCAACCACTTTTACAGAGGACCCAGGTTCGATCCCCAGCACCCACATGGCGGCCGAGAACCGTCTGAAACTCCAATTCCAGGAGAACTCCAGTTCCAGGGGAATCCAAGACCCTCTTCTGACCTCCGCAGCATTGCACGACATGGGTGCACAGACCTGCATGCAGACAGTACATTCATACACATACACATACAGAAAAAAAAAATTAAAAAAAAAAAGCCAGGTCTTGGGCTGAGCGTGGTGGCACGTGCCTTTAATCACAGCACTCAGGAGCAGAGGCAGGAGAATCTCTGTGAGATGGAGGCTAGCCTGGTCTACAGAGTGAGTTCCAGGCCAGCTGGAGCTACAGGGAGACTCTGTCTATAAATAATAATAGAGGATGGAGAGATGACTCAGTGGTTAAGAGGCGATGTTATAAGCCACAATAAGAACTTGTCACCCTTTATAGAGAAACCACAGTTTGTGGATTAGCATACCATCCAAGCATCTGTGTCTATGCTCACAGCTTAGCTTGACACAATAAGTGGTACTGCTTAAATGCCTGTACATCCAATAGCTTGAGCTTTGTTAGTATGACTGAAAAGGGTATCACTGTGAAAGCTGTCAATCCATGAAGGGAAACAAACTGAACAGACCGGAGTCCAAAAAATGACAACTCCAAAGAAATTAGACTGTTTTCTTCTCACCCACTTGTGCCCCTTTCCCAAAGCCCAGGGAACAAACTGCGGAAGAGGAGGCGTGGTAGATTGTAAGGGCTGTGGAGAGATAGGGGTGAATCATGAGACTATAGGAATATAGTCTGGACACCTGATTGATCAACATGCCTGTGCATACAAGCTTCTCCAACTGGACTATGGGAACCTTGGGTTGTTCAAAATTTGGACATAGATACTTGCAAAATGCACCAATTATACTGAGTAACATCATTGTTATCTGCAAACAACTGTGTCATTGTATTGTAGAATCCCTTAAAAAAAAAAAAAGAGCACTTGGCTGCTCTTGTAGAGGATGCAGGTTCAGTTCTCAGCGTCCACATGACCTCCATGGCCATTGCACATAAGTGCTGTGCATACACACACACACACACACACACACATATGCAGGCCAAACACTCAAACATAAAAAATAATAATAAACAAATGGGAAAATAATGAGGTCGAAGGGCTGGAGAGATGCTCAGCACTTAGAGCACTTGCTGCTCTTCCAGATACCTGAATTCAGTTCCCAGCACCCATGTTGGGTGGCTTACAACTGCCTGTAACTGCAGCTCCATGGGATCCAAAGCCCTCAAGGCCTCTTCTGGTCTCTGTGTGCACCCACACTCCTGTAGCATTCACTCACACAGACACACACATATAACCCTCACTCACCTCCACACGAATAGTAGGTACAGTAACAGTTCCACTTAGCAGACAAGAAAAGCAAGGCTTGCCGGGCGTGGTGGCACACACCTTTAATCTTAGCAGTTGGGAGGCAGAGGCAGGTGGATCTCTGTGAGTTCAAGACGAGCCTGGTCTAGAGAGCGAGTTCCAGGACGGCTGGAGCTACAGGGAGACCCTGTCTCAAAAAGACCAAAAAAAAAAAAAAAAAAAAAAAAACGAAGCTCAGAGAGATGATAGACTTGTTCACGCAATCTATCGGGAGACCTCATTGCTTGATGCCGAAGCTCACCCGCTTAACTCCTTTCCTCCACCAGATGACACTTTCAAAGCTCACTGGGCAAAGAGAAGGGGCCCAGTGTCCTCTGTGGACTGTCTTAGCCATGGCTACTATCCCACAACTGGCCATGTTGTTTTCCAACAGGAGTCTCTGACCAGGCCTCTGTCTCATACCGTCTTCTATGTCCCTTCCCTCTAACCAAGTGTTCTCAGGGACAGACCCTCAGATGGTGGCTCTACTCAGCTCTTCACCACCCCAACTCTGGGTTTCTCTGGTTTCTCATTTAGTGTGGGGTGTCTCCTGAGACCAAGAGAACATGTAAATGAAATGTGACAAGTGCCTATTGGCGTATTGGCTTTCTAGAGGCACTTCTCATAGTGTGATCCCAGTTGATCCCAGGAAGCAGTACAGGGTCTCCTGGCAGAGAGTCGAAGGGTAAAGGGTAAAGTTGAGGGGAAGGGAGGAAGGAAGCCAGTTTTTTGGTAGCCAGAAGCTGGCTCTGGAGGAGTTCAGGGGCCTGGGCCACAGAAAGTGGGGCAGCCCTGAACGTTTTTTTACCTCCCACCGACCCAGGCTGCTACTAGGGTTGTAGAACTGCTGCTTTGGAGGGAAATTGTTGATTTGCAGGATGGGATGGGGAGAGGCAGGAAGGGCCGCTGTCAGGGTGGGGGGCTCCGCAGGATGGGATGGGGAGAGGCAGGAAGGGCTGCTGTCAGAGTGGGGGGCTCTGCATCACTAGCCTCCAACATCACTCGTTCTCTGTGTCCCCAACCAGATTCTCTTCTGTCCCTAGTGTGGCTGTAAGCCAGGCCTCTAGGCCTTTTGCGATCAGGGTGGAGTCACCATCAGCTGTCATGGCAACCTGCATCTCATTAGCACTATCCAGAACGGCCTGGAGACACAGCCTGGAGTGCCAGGAGCTGCAAACTGTGTGGCAATGGGCAAGTCCACGGGTGTGCCAGGTCCAGTCCCACAGGCCAGGCCCCAGACAGGGGCCCGATTTGGCCCAGTGCTTTCTTCAAGTTCTTGCCTTTTCCCGGCAGTGTCTCCTGGGTCTGGCCTAACTAAGCTGGGGTTTGGCCAAGCTGGCTGGCTTCCAGGTGGATTCAGGACAGACAGCTGGGATGTGAAGTTTCCCCCTCCAAAGACATGGAGGCTGGAGATGGGGCCACAACGGGCTGAGCCCTCAGCTGCTCAGCCTTGCAGAACGGTGGGGTCAAGGCTGGTTGGACTGGCTTTGGTGGGGGCTTCCCAGGGAGGTCAGGTCCAGGTAACTTGGGTCCCTCTACCTGTATTCCATCTGGGCGGGAAACAAATGGCCACTGTCCCTGAGACCTGAGTGGATTTCATGGCCAGCTGTGAGGCACGGCACTGGAACACTCCCCAACCCCATGTCCTTCTGACGGCTCACCCTCCTTGGAGTTACAGAGCCTCTCCTTCTTGGGGTCAGGCCAGCAGAGCCTGGGGTAGTATCAGGCACCGATCACAGCCTCATTCTCACTTGTCCCTGGGGACTCTGTCATAGCTGCCTGGACTCCTCGATTCTGGCGCAGACACTGTGTTCAGCTTCTCGGGACAACCTGTGCTTGGCTCTATGGGGCACACGCCAATGAGTAACACTGTCCCCCTTCCCTGGCCACACAGCTGCCAGGTTCAGCTTGGGTCACTCTTTCTGTCCCTTCTTGCCTGGACACCTCTACTACATCCTTTCAGGCCCATGTCAAGTGGGAACCTGTCCTCCCTCCCTCTCCCAATCCATCTAAGGGACTCTAGGCACAGAAGCTCAGCCTCTGTCTGGGATCCTTTGGCCCAAAGTGCAGGGCAGGCACTGTGTGACTGAAGTCTCCCAAAGAGCTGTTTGGATCCTGACAGTCCCTCTCTAGAATGCCCCAGGCTCCCATAACACAAAAGCCCTTTTATGCTGTTCAGCTTGGTCACCCTTGCTACAGAACCTGCCATTCCAATGAAGTCTCTAGTGAATTTGCACCCCCTCCTGGAATAACTGTTATTGTGTCCGTCCATGTTCACATATTAAAATTCTCTCTTCTACAAGGCACGGGGTTTCCTGGTGACCTGGGAAGCTGATGGTCCCCAAAGACCCTAGGGGAGCCCTCTTCTAGGTCTTCAGGGTCCTCTTCCATCCTCTATTGCTGTAGTCATAGCTATAGTCAATGTTTTTATTTATTTATTTGTTTTTATTTTTTTATGCATATGAATGTATCGTCTGCATGTAGGTTTGTGCACCTGTGTCGTGAATGTCGCGGAGGTCAGAAGAGGGTGTCGGATTCCCCTGGAACTGGAGTTAAAGATGGTTCTCAGCCGCCATGTGGGTGCTGCGGATTGAAACCAGGTCCTCTGCAAGAGCAGTAGGCCATCTCTCCAACCCAATCAATGTTTTTTTTTAGTGTGTATGAGTGTATTGCCTACATGTATGTAAGTACATTCATGCCGTGTGATGCCTGCAGAGGTCAGAAGGCATTAGATCCACAGAACTGGAGTTACAAATGATTGTTAGCCACCATGTGGGTGCTGGGAACAGAACCCAGGTCCTCTGCAAGAACATCCAGTGTTCTTAACTGCTGAGCCATCTCTCCAGCCCATCAGTAGCTTTTGAACAATTCCTACTGCACATTCCAAAAACTTTGAAGATAGCAGCTAATGCCCTACCATTAACTTCTCTCTCTCTTTCTCTCTTTCTCTCTCTCTTTCTCTCTTGCTCTTGCTTTGTGTGTGGATGTGTGGCTTGGTGTGCGAGCATGTATGCATGCCTATATGTAGTGTGTCACTCTTGGGATATCCGCTCATGCAAAAATATGAGCATGCATGTACATGGTTACATGCCCTACCTGTGTTTATAAATGTGTAGCTGTAAAGCTACCTGTGTGATAGTAGGTGTGCATATGTGCACATGAACATGTATGTGCAGGTGAGCCTGGGCACACAGGCAATAAACTGTGCACATGTTTATGTGCACTAAAGGAATGTGCTTGTATGTGGAGATGAAGTGCTTCGTGCCTATGGAGTATGTATACTGGTGTGTTTCCTTCTGCCTAGCTCTGGGAGGGCCACGGCCAGCCAGTCTGTCCTCTATATCCATCCCCACCTCCAGGAGAGAGGAAGGATGCACACTGCATAAGCCTTTGACAGAGAGAAACAGCATTGCCGTCAGGTTTGAGCCTATGACCATGAGCAGCCGGGAGCAGCAGAGGTCTGGCCCCACAGTGGTCTGGTCCCTGGCCTCCGGCCCTCAGCATCTCTGTCCCCTACTGAGCTGGCAACCAGAACTAGGTAGGCAGGGGATGGGTCCAGCAGGAGGTGATGGCCCTGCCCTGGTCCCCAGGCAACAGGATCCCTCTTTTTTTTTTTTTTGGGTCTTTTCGAGACAGGGTCTCCCTGTAGCCCCAGCTGGCCTGGAACTTGCTTTGTAGACCAGGCTGGCATTGAACTCACAAAGATCCACCTGCCTCTGCCTCCCAAGTGCTAGGACACGCCTGGCTCGAAGGAGTCTTTTTCATTGGAGGTGAAAACAAGAAACTTCTGTAGTCCTCCAAATAAAGCATACTAGAGATTACCAATTAGCAGATAGCTAGGGAAATAGATGATTGCTTTCTTTTAGTCTGAGTGCTAGAAATCCATCTTTGTGTAGTCTGTTTTCTGTTATGAAAGAGACAAGTTTAATAAACAGATTCTATTTTTGTTCCAGGCTCTGGCTTGGCAAAGTATCATAAATGAATGAACCAGGAACCCAGTTGGTTCTATGTGCCTGTTGCTACCTCTTCTATCCCAGGCTTCAGGAAGTGACACTCTTAAAGCTGCAGGGGTGAGTCTCCACAACCAGTAAACATTGAACCCCCCTGGCTAGCATCATGAGTGGGATTTGCATTACTAACTTTTAAGAAGCCCGTATAGAACTCATATGTTCTATGGCAGTTTGTCTGATAGTGTTCTTTGTGTAAAGGATTTGCCCAGTGGGTAAGGACAGCATCCACCCACCTGGTTCTGTACCTCCTGAATTCTCAGTGCCTCTGTATGCAACTTGAATGCCTCATTCCCAAATTCTTGTTCTGGTCTGGTTNCAGGGTGGGGGGCTCCGCAGGATGGGATGGGGAGAGGCAGGAAGGGCTGCTGTCAGAGTGGGGGGCTCTGCATCACTAGCCTCCAACATCACTCGTTCTCTGTGTCCCCAACCAGATTCTCTTCTGTCCCTAGTGTGGCTGTAAGCCAGGCCTCTAGGCCTTTTGCGATCAGGGTGGAGTCACCATCAGCTGTCATGGCAACCTGCATCTCATTAGCACTATCCAGAACGGCCTGGAGACACAGCCTGGAGTGCCAGGAGCTGCAAACTGTGTGGCAATGGGCAAGTCCACGGGTGTGCCAGGTCCAGTCCCACAGGCCAGGCCCCAGACAGGGGCCCGATTTGGCCCAGTGCTTTCTTCAAGTTCTTGCCTTTTCCCGGCAGTGTCTCCTGGGTCTGGCCTAACTAAGCTGGGGTTTGGCCAAGCTGGCTGGCTTCCAGGTGGATTCAGGACAGACAGCTGGGATGTGAAGTTTCCCCCTCCAAAGACATGGAGGCTGGAGATGGGGCCACAACGGGCTGAGCCCTCAGCTGCTCAGCCTTGCAGAACGGTGGGGTCAAGGCTGGTTGGACTGGCTTTGGTGGGGGCTTCCCAGGGAGGTCAGGTCCAGGTAACTTGGGTCCCTCTACCTGTATTCCATCTGGGCGGGAAACAAATGGCCACTGTCCCTGAGACCTGAGTGGATTTCATGGCCAGCTGTGAGGCACGGCACTGGAACACTCCCCAACCCCATGTCCTTCTGACGGCTCACCCTCCTTGGAGTTACAGAGCCTCTCCTTCTTGGGGTCAGGCCAGCAGAGCCTGGGGTAGTATCAGGCACCGATCACAGCCTCATTCTCACTTGTCCCTGGGGACTCTGTCATAGCTGCCTGGACTCCTCGATTCTGGCGCAGACACTGTGTTCAGCTTCTCGGGACAACCTGTGCTTGGCTCTATGGGGCACACGCCAATGAGTAACACTGTCCCCCTTCCCTGGCCACACAGCTGCCAGGTTCAGCTTGGGTCACTCTTTCTGTCCCTTCTTGCCTGGACACCTCTACTACATCCTTTCAGGCCCATGTCAAGTGGGAACCTGTCCTCCCTCCTCTCTCCAATCCATCTAAGGGACTCTAGGCACAGAAGCTCAGCCTCTGTCTGGGATCCTTTGGCCCAAAGTGCAGGGCAGGCACTGTGTGACTGAAGTCTCCCAAAGAGCTGTTTGGATTTCCTGACAGTCCCTCTCTAGAATGCCCCAGGCTCCCATAACACAAAGGCCCTTTTATGCTGTTCAGCTTGGTCACCCTTGCTACAGAACCTGCCATTCCAATGAAGTCTCTAGTGAATTTGCACCCCCTCCTGGAATAACTGTTATTGTGTCCGTCCATGTTCACATATTAAAATTCTCTCTTCTACAAGGCACGGGGTTTCCTGGTGACCTGGGAAGCTGATGGTCCCCAAAGACCCTAGGGGAGCCCTCTTCTAGGTCTTCAGGGTCCTCTTCCATCCTCTATTGCTGTAGTCATAGCTATAGTCAATGTTTTTATTTATATTATTGTTTTTATTTTTTTATGCCATATGAAGTATTCGTCTGCATGTAGGTTTTGGTGCACCTGTGTCTGAATGTCGCGGAGTCAGAAGAGGGTGTCGGATTCCCCTGGAACTGGAGTTAAAGATGTTTCTCAGCCGCCATGTGGGTGCTGGGATTGAAACCAGGTCCTCTGCAAGAGCAGTAGGCACTAGCCATTCTCTAACCCAACATGTTTTTTTTTTATGTATGAGTGTATTGCCTACATGTATGTAAGTACATTCATGCCGTGTGATGCCTGCAGAGGTCAGAAGGATTAGATCCAAAGAACTGGAGTTACCAAATGATTGTTAGCACCATGTGGGTCTGGGAACAGAACCCAGGTCCTCCTGCAAGAACATCCAGTTTTAACTGCTGAGCCATCTCTCCAGCCCATCAGTAGCTTTTGAACAATTCCTACTGCCATTCCAAAAACTTTGAGATAGCAGCTAATGCCTACCATTAACTTCTCTCTCTCTTTCTCTCTTTTCTCTTTCTTTCTCTCTCTTGCTCTTGCTTTGTGTGTGGATGTGTGGCTTGGTGTGCGAGCATGTATGCATGCCTATATGTAGTGTGTCACTCTTGGGATATCCGCTCATGCAAAAATATGAGCATGCATGTACATGGTTACATGCCCTACCTGTGTTTATAAATGTGTAGCTGTAAAGCTACCTGTGTGATAGTAGGTGTGCATATGTGCACATGAACATGTATGTGCAGGTGAGCCTGGGCACACAGGCAATAAACTGTGCACATGTTTATGTGCACTAAAGGAATGTGCTTGTATGTGGAGATGAAGTGCTTCGTGCCTATGGAGTATGTATACTGGTGTGTTTCCTTCTGCCTAGCTCTGGGAGGGCCACGGCCAGCCAGTCTGTCCTCTATATCCATCCCCACCTCCAGGAGAGAGGAAGGATGCACACTGCATAAGCCTTTGACAGAGAGAAACAGCATTGCCGTCAGGTTTGAGCCTATGACCATGAGCAGCCGGGAGCAGCAGAGGTCTGGCCCCACAGTGGTCTGGTCCCTGGCCTCCGGCCCTCAGCATCTCTGTCCCCTACTGAGCTGGCAACCAGAACTAGGTAGGCAGGGGATGGGTCCAGCAGGAGGTGATGGCCCTGCCCTGGTCCCCAGGCAACAGGATCCCTCTTTTTTTTTTTTTGGTCTTTTCGAGACAGGGTCTCCCTATAGCCCCAGCGTCCTGAATGAATCACTTTGTAGTCCAGCTGCCTTGAACTCACAAAGATCCACCTGCCTTACCTCCCAAGTGCTAGGATTAAAGGCTTGCGCCACCACGCCCGGCCAGTATCCTCTTAAAGCCTGTGAAAATGCAAGGTTGGGCCGTCAGTGGATGGTGAACAGTGAGACACTAGATCTGTGATGTCCACTCTGGGGAGCGAACTTCAGGGGAACAAAGAAAAGGATTAGTGCTGGGGAAGGACTAGTGTGCAAACCACGTTAGACAAAACAGGAAATGCTCAAGGAGTTGAGACTTGGTGGCACGTGCCAGTAACATCAGCCTTCAGGAGGCTGGGGCAAGAAGATTAAGGCAGCAGGGAGTACACAGCAAGAACTTGCATCTAATTAATTAATTATAGGAAAGGAGATTGAGATTAGAGCCAAGGAAGAAAGTCTCCACTGACAAAGATCACAGAGTCTGTGTCTGTAAAGATCTGAAGGACAGATCCACATCCACGAATAGCAGGGACAGAAGTCATGGAGGCAGGAGACTAGCCGTGATGACTTTTAGAAGCACCCAGCACCCCATGCCCCACATTTTCCTCTCCTGGCTCTATGCCTCAGCCTGACAGCTCTAGAAAGCCCAGAGGAGAGTGTGTGGGAGGACTGGTGGGGTGCTTCTGTGCTCGTGTCCTTTCCTTTTTTTTTTTTTTTTTAAAATGAATGAAAGAATAAATGAATAAATAATAATTTTTAATTTAATTTTATTTATTTTTGTATGTGTATGAGTGTACTGTCTGCATGTAGGTTTGTGCACCCGTGTCGTGCAATGCCGGGAGGTCAGAAGAGGGTGTCGGATTCCCCTGGAACTGGAGTTCTCCTGGAATTGGAGTTTCAGACGGTTCTCAGCCGCCATGTGGGTGCTGGGGATCGAACCCGGGTCCTCTGTAAGAGCGGTCAGCGCTCTCAACCGCTAGGCCATCTCTCCAGCCCCGCTCGGTCCTTTCCTTATGCCTCCTTCAGGAACCTTCCTGCTCTCCTTTCCTGTGGTCCTTCTCTTACTACCTAGTGACTGTCCCTGCCATGCCCCCAGAGTGATGCCCCCCTCCTCCACCATTCAGGAAAGAAGCCACAAGTCCCTGTAGCAGGCTGCCACAAAGACCTGGTGCAGCCTTACCTGGTCCTTTGGGAGTACATCCCAAGAAGTGTTCTGAGGTCCCAGCCAGCTGGGTAGCTCTCTGGGCAGCATCCTTCTCCCCCGGTGGCTCTGAGAAGATGAGGCCAACTGCTGGGGCATGATCAGAGGTTCCTCAGGGCCTCACCTGTCCTTCGGGTCCCCTTTCCCTTGGAGCTTTGCCTTCCTAGCTTCCCTTTGCTCCTAGACAATGGCCTATGGGTGAGGCTACCCAAAGGTGCTGGGAAGACATGTGAAGGGGGTGCCCCATTCCCTGTGCCCCCTCCTTCTCCTCCCTACCTCCTGTGCCTTCCCTGGGAGGTCTGACCCAGGCGAGCCCAGAGACAAGGGGAGGAGGTCATTAATCACCATTATTTATTATTTCTTATGTAACAGGGTGTTATGAAACATGCAACCTGTACCAGGCACTGCTGGAAATATGGAAAAGAGGTCCGCAACAGTAAGAGCTGTCCGTGTGTAAGCAGGAGGGCCGGAAGCCATCACACCAGCCTGGAGAAGAGGGTGCAGGCTGGTTGGGCTCCTGCGGGAAGTGGCTTTGCAGTGCCTATGGATAGCAAAGGAAAGGAATGGTGGGCAGTGGGCTGTGGCCCAGCATTTCTGGAAGGCTTGGGGCAGAAAGGAACTGGGTTTGGGACCCCTGATGCTCCACACCAGGCTCAGACTAGCTCTGGCTCCAGGGTGGCCTGGGTCACAGCTGGAGTTGTCACAATATTGACCCAGGAGAAGATAACATCCAAAAAGGCTTGGAGTCCCAGTCGAACAAGGAGGGGGATGTCGCCGGAAAAGATCCCCCCCCCCAGGGAATCAAACTAAACGGAGCTTTAATAGGTCTTTTCCAGCTCAAATTTCATGGATAATTGGAAGCAGTCCTGAGCTGAGTGAGTGGCCGGCCATGCGGGCAGTTGCTGTGTCCACAAGACAAGTGGGAACTGAAGCAGGCCAGCCATGTCATCCCATGCCACCCGTTCACGGCCATGGTGGGAGGGCTGCCTCTACTTTGCTCTAGAGGGGTTGCTGGCTTTTCTTATTTTGGGGGGATTTGCTGTTTTTTTTAATTTATTATTTTAATTAATTAATTAATTAATTTATTTATTTATTTATTTTGGTCTTTTTGAGACAGGGTCTCCCTATAGCCCCAGCCGTCCTGGAACTCACTTTGTAGACCAGGCTGGCCTTGAACTCACAAAGATCCACCTGCCTCTACCTCCCAAGTGCTAGGATTAAAGGCTTGCGCCACCACGCCCGGCCAGTATCCCTCTTAAAGCCTGTGAGGAAATGCAAGGTTGGGCCCGTCAGTGGATGGTGGAACAGTGAGACACTAGATCTGTGATGTCCACTCTGGGGAGCGAACTTCAGGGGAACAAAGAAAAGGATTAGTGCTGGGGAAGGACTAGTGTGCAAACCACGTTAGACAAAACAGGAAATGCTCAAGGAGTTGAGACTTGGTGGCACGTGCCAGTAACATCAGCCTTCAGGAGGCTGGGGCAAGAAGATTAAGGCAGCAGGGAGTACACAGCAAGAACTTGCATCTAATTAATTAATTATAGGAAAGGAGATTGAGATTAGAGCCAAGGAAGAAAGTCTCCACTGACAAAGATCACAGAGTCTGTGTCTGTAAAGATCTGAAGGACAGATCCACATCCACGAATAGCAGGGACAGAAGTCATGGAGGCAGGAGACTAGCCGTGATGACTTTTAGAAGCACCCAGCACCCCATGCCCCACATTTTCCTCTCCTGGCTCTATGCCTCAGCCTGACAGCTCTAGAAAGCCCAGAGGAGAGTGTGTGGGAGGACTGGTGGGGTGCTTCTGTGCTCGGTCCTTTCCTTTTTTTTTTTTTTTATAATTTTTANTGGATTCCCCTGGAACGGAGTTCTCCTGGAATTGGGAGTTACCAAAAGACAGGGTTCTCAGCCGCATGTGGGGCGGAATATCGAACCCGGTCCTCTGCAAGAGCAGTCAGTGCTCAACTGCTAGGCCATTCTCCATCTACCCAAGAGATATTTTAAGCACATGAAGCTCACAAAATACTATGTCCTGTATGGCTGAGAAACTAGAGCAGCAGCAGGTAGGAGAACCTGAGGTCATCTATTGTCACCCCATAAACCCCAAGAAAGTGCTTGAGTGCTCTCCCTGAAGTCACCCTACCTCTAAATAGGAGAGCACTAGCTATGGGAGAAACCTGTTCTCAGTGCAGCTAAACTGGGACTCTGGGAGGTCAGTCCAGGGTGACCTTAGTGTCCTTGATTCCGCTGCTATTATCTTGATCTCAGTCAAGACCCAGGGAAAGGAGTGAAGGAAGATGAAAACAAGCCTTGAGGAATAGGAATGGTTTGAGCTCAGAGCCTGAGTCATTGCCTCCAGGGTCAAGGGCTGGGGATCTCATTCTGTGACTTGTGCTGACCTCTGATACACAGCTCATCTCTTGGCCACCTGGAATCCTTCCCACTCCCGGCAGCTTCTTTGTGGTAATAGTCTATAGTACCCTGTTAGCTGGGTTTGGTGGTGCAACTCCCGAGATACCTGTACGCAGGAAGCTGAGACAGGAAGATTACTAATTAGAAGTCAATCTAGGTTACCCTGGGGAGGGAGGAGACAGAGACAGAGAGAATACCACCCCATCCCCAACCCTCTCTCAGCTTTTGCAGCTCAGGGATCGCTCGTGTGCCAGGACTCTTTCCTAACGGCTTCGGCATGGTCCCCTCAATCCAGACCCACCCTTCTGCATTGTAAGGTGCAGACTCGCAGTAAAAATGTGTGTTGCTTAATCAAATAACCAATACATATTTATTACAGAAATAGAATTATATAAAGAATAAAAACATTTATTTATAAAGAATAAACATTTAAGAATATTATTTATTTGGCCTAGATGTTTTGCTGAATTGTATATAAGTATCTGACATTGTCACTTGCCATGAGCCAGGAAGACAGCATCAGAGGTCCCGGTGGATAAGCCAACATGTGGGTGCTGGTAACCAAACCCAGGACCTGTGCAAGAGCAGCCAGTGCTCTTAACTGTGAGCCATCTCTCCATCCCCAAAATTTAAAAAAAAAAAAAAAAAGTCTTCTTTGAAGCAGGTCTCCCTGTATCCCAGGTGGGGCCTGGAAACTCACTATGTAGATCAGGCTTGGCCTGGATTCTCACAGAGGTCCTCTGACCTCTGCCTCCCAAGTGCTGGGATAAAGGGAGACCATCATACCTGGCTAAGAATAAAAACTTAAAAAAATAATAAAAATTAAATAAATATAGATGGTTCAGTGGTTTAGAATACTGGCTGGTCTGCAGAGGACCTGGGTTCGGTCCCCAACCACCCACTGTGGCTGAGAACCGTCTTTAACTCCAGTTCCAGGGGAACCTGACACCCTCTTTTGACCTCTGCAGCATTGCATGACACTGCACCAACCTACATGCAGCAGACATTTCATACCACATATAAAATAAAAGTAAAAAAAAATCATTAGTCTCTATTACTATTATAAAACACCTTATTTATTTTAAGTACATCTTCTACATGTTTCTGTGTTGCATATTTGTGGTCTATTAACCAAATGGAATCATATTATTTGTAGCACACATTTCTTGTTTAATCACACTTTTGTGGGGTTGGTGTAGAGTGCTTGCTTGATACATGAGGCTCCTCTCAGCACTGCCAAATAAAACTGAATGTGGGTCGGAGAGACAGTCAGTGATTAACAGCACTGGCTGCTCTTTTGCAGAGGACTCAGGGTTTGATTCTCAGCACCCACATGGCAGCTAAGACTAGTCTGAGCTTCCTGTTACAGGTGAATACCAACTACCCTCTTCTTGGACTGATGAGACATGCATAACAAGTGCACCTACCTACATGTTGTAGGCAGTACATTCACACAGATAAAGTACCCAAATAATAAAATTAAAAAAATACTGGATGTACTTGGGCGTGGTGGCACACGCCTTAATCCTAGCACTCATGGAGGCAGAGGCAGGTGGATCTTGGTGATTCAAGGCCAGCCTGGGTCTACAGAACAAGTTCCAAGCCAGGGGGCTACAGTGAGAGATCCTGTTCAAAAAGACAAAAAAATTAAAAGGGGGGGTGTTGGCTCGGTTGGTGGAGCGTTTAGCTGGCACGTGGGAGGTCCAAACTCAGTGCTGCCGGGGAAAAATCTGCTCCATTTACCCTTCCTGCAACGTTCCACACCGTGCTGGTCCTTGGTATCATCATGAATGGGCATCTTTGCCTAGCAGATGTGGGCTCTGGACCACCTTCTTGTCTCTTAACTGGTCAGGTTGACATTGTTCTATGTGAGCATTGGCCATTTCATTTCTTATGACTGTACATCCATCCACGAGCTTTTATAACTGCAAAGCCCACGAAAGAACTGAGAGAGTGCGGTGGGGGGAGACGGGGAGCCCAGCCCTGGTACAGGGTCCGGTGCTCCGAGGACACTCTTTTTGTGGTCTGACTGTGGTCTGGCTGAAGCACAGTGAGCTGAAGCCAAAACTCCGATGGATCCTTGTGCAGAGTCCAGGCCCCAGCACAAGTGCCCAGCCAAGGCCACGCCTCCTGGCTTGGCAAGGCCTGGGTGCCGGCTGCCACCCAGGCTGGGCACCCTGTGGTTCTCCAGGCCAGCCAGGTGTGATGTGGGAGCCAGCAGTCATGACAATTCAGGGAAGTGGCCCTACTGAGTTTCAGAACTCTTGCCCCAACAAGCATTGTGAACCACTCACTGACTACAGTGCCTAAAGTTGCTGGGGGTGGGGTACGGGAGGAAGCGTGCTTACTCAGCCCTCCGATTGCACGTGACTATGTTTTCAGCCTTCCTCCACCCAGCCTTCCTCCCCACCCAGCAGCTGGGGAAGCAGTGTGGGGGAGAAACAGGAGAGAGACCCCCCCCCAACATCCCCTGAGAGGCTGCACCTGTGCCCCATCGGCCCTGCCACCTGTTGCCTGGCTGAGCACATGTCCTGCCCGGGGGCCTGTGCGGCAGATCCAGGAGTGGGCAAGCAGGCTTGGAACTGCCTGACATGTACCAAGTGCCTCAGCCTATGGGTCTCCCTCCATCTAATCCTTGGCCACTGGAACCCCAAATATTATTTTCTCTTTCACAAACAAGAAAATCAAAGCTCAGAGAATAAGAATGATTATTAATGGTCCACCCTGGAGATGGCAACCTAGAGCTCCTCCAACCTCTCCTAGAGCCCTTTACCCACAGGCATAGGGGCAGGAGAGCTCGGTTGGCATAAGCACTTGCCATGTGAAGCACAAAGACTTAAATTGGGATTCTAACACCCACATAAAAAAGACCAGGTCTTGGGGTTGGCAGAGATGTCCCAGCATTAAGAGTGCAACACACTTTTGAGAGGACCCAAGGTTCGATCCCCAGCACCCACATGGGCAGATGAACAAACTGTCTGCATCAAAACTCCAATCCAGGAGAACTCCAGTTCCAGGGGAATCCAGACCGCTTCTTTCTGACCTCGCTAGCATTGCACGACATGGGTGCACAGACCTGCATGCAGACAGTACCATTCATACACATACACATTACAGAAAAAAAAAATTAAAAAAAAAAAGCCAGGTCTTGGGCTGAGGGGGTGGCACGACAGTTAACCAGCACTCAGGAGACATATATGGCGGGAATCTCTGTGAGTCAAAAAAATGAGCTAGCTGGTGCTACAGAGTGAGTTCCAGGCCAGCTGGAGCCTAGCAGGTGAGACTCTGTCTAATAAATAATAATAGAGGGATGAGAGATGACTCAGTGGTTAAGAGGGATGGTTATAACCACCAATAAGAACTTTGTCACCCTTTATAGAAAACCACAGTTTGTGGATTAGCATGCATCCAAGCATCTGTGTCTATGCTCACAGCTTAGCTTGACACAATAAGTGTGTACTGCTTAAATGCCTGTACTATCCAATAGCTTGAGCTTTGTTAGTATGCTGAAAAGGGTATCCACTGTGAAAAGCTGTCAACCATGAAGGGAAACAAACTGAACAGACCTGGAGTCCAAGAAAGTGACAACTTCCAAAGAAATTAGACTGTTTTCTTCTCACCCACTTGTGCCCCTTTCCCAAAGCCCAGGAAACAAACTGCGGAAGAGAGGAGCGTGTAGATTGTAAGGGCTGATAGAGATAGGGGTGAATCTGAGGACATAGGATAATGAGTCTGGACTCCTTGATTGATCAACAGCCTTGCATACAAGCTTCTCCAATGGACTATGGGAACCTTGGTTGTTCAAATTTGGACATAGATACTTGCAAATGCAACATTATTAATTGCATACTGAGTAACATCAATGTTATCTGCAAACAACTGTGTCATTGTATTGTAGAATCCCTTAAAAAAAAAAAAAGAGCACTTGGCTGCTCTTTTTAAGAGATGCAGGTTTCAAGTTCTCAGGCGTCCACATGAACCTTCCATGGCCATTGCAACAAGTGCGTGGAACAGCCACACACACACACACACACATATGGCAGGCCAAACACTCAAACATAAAAAATAATAATAAAACAAATGTGGAAAATATGAGGTCGAATGAGGCTGGAAGATGGCTCATCACTTAGAGCACTTGCTGCTCTTCCGATACCGAATTCAGTTCCCAGCACCATGTTGGGTGGCTTCACGTTGCCTGTAACTTGCAGCTCCATGGGATCCAAATGCCCTCAAGGCCTCTTCTGGTCTCTGTGTGCACCCCACTCTGTAGCATCAATCCTAGCATCCATCACAAGGACACACACATATAACCCTCACTCACCTCCACACGAATAGTAGGTACAGTAACAGTTCCACTTAGCAGACAAGAAAAGCAAGGCTTGCCGGGCGTTGGTGGACACACCTTTAATCTATAGTCAGTTGGGAGGGCAGAGGCAGGTGGATCTCTGTGAGTTCAAGACGAGCCTGGTCTAGAGAGCGAGTCCAGGCGCTGGAGCTACAGGAGACCCTGTCCTCAAAAAGACCAAAAAAAAAAAAAAAAAAAAAAAAAAAAAACGAAGCTAGTAGAGATGATAGACTTGTTCACGCAATCTATCGGGAGACCTCATTGCTTGATGCCGAAGCTCACCCGCTTAACTCCTTTCCTCCACCAGATGACACTTTCAAAGCTCACTGGGCAAAGAGAAGGGGCCCAGTGTCCTCTGTGGACTGTCTTAGCCATGGCTACTATCCCACAACTGGCCATGTTGTTTTCCAACAGGAGTCTCTGACCAGGCCTCTGTCTCATACCGTCTTCTATGTCCCTTCCCTCTAACCAAGTGTTCTCAGGGACAGACCCAGCATGGTGGCTCTACTCAGCTCTTCACCACCCCAACTCTGGGTTTCTCTGGTTTCTCATTTAGTGTGGGGTGTCTCCTGAGACCAAGAGAACATGTAAATGAAATGTGACAAGTGCCTATTGGCGTATTGGCTTTCTAGAGGCACTTCTCATAGTGTGATCCCAGTTGATCCCAGGAAGCAGTACAGGGTCTCCTGGCAGAGAGTCGAAGGGTAAAGGGTTAAAGGAGGGGAAGGAGGAAAGGAAGCCAGTTTTTTGGTAGCCAGAAGCTGGCTCTGGAGGAGTTCATGGGGCCTGGGCCACAGAAATGGGGCAGCCCTGAAGTTTTTTTACCTCCCAACCGACCCAGGCGCTCTAGGTTGTAGAACTGCTGCATTTGGAGGGAAATGTTGATTTGGCAGGATGGGATGGGGAGAGGCCAGGAAGGGCCGCTGTCAGGGTGGGGGGCTCCGCAGGATGGGAGTGGGAGAGGCAGGAGGTGCTGTCAGAGTGGGGGGCTCTGCATCACTAGCCTCCAACATCACTCGTTCTCTGTGTCCCCAACCAGATTCTCTTCTGTCCCTAGTGTGGCTGTAAGCCAGGCCTCTAGGCCTTTTGCGATCAGGGTGGAGTCACCATCAGCTGTCATGGCAACCTGCATCTCATTAGCACTATCCAGAACGGCCTGGAGACACAGCCTGGAGTGCCAGGAGCTGCAAACTGTGTGGCAATGGGCAAGTCCACGGGTGTGCCAGGTCCAGTCCCACAGGCCAGGCCCCAGACAGGGGCCCGATTTGGCCCAGTGCTTTCTTCAAGTTCTTGCCTTTTCCCGGCAGTGTCTCCTGGGTCTGGCCTAACTAAGCTGGGGTTTGGCCAAGCTGGCTGGCTTCCAGGTGGATTCAGGACAGACAGCTGGGATGTGAAGTTTCCCCCTCCAAAGACATGGAGGCTGGAGATGGGGCCACAACGGGCTGAGCCCTCAGCTGCTCAGCCTTGCAGAACGGTGGGGTCAAGGCTGGTTGGACTGGCTTTGGTGGGGGCTTCCCAGGGAGGTCAGGTCCAGGTAACTTGGGTCCCTCTACCTGTATTCCATCTGGGCGGGAAACAAATGGCCACTGTCCCTGAGACCTGAGTGGATTTCATGGCCAGCTGTGAGGCACGGCACTGGAACACTCCCCAACCCCATGTCCTTCTGACGGCTCACCCTCCTTGGAGTTACAGAGCCTCTCCTTCTTGGGGTCAGGCCAGCAGAGCCTGGGGTAGTATCAGGCACCGATCACAGCCTCATTCTCACTTGTCCCTGGGGACTCTGTCATAGCTGCCTGGACTCCTCGATTCTGGCGCAGACACTGTGTTCAGCTTCTCGGGACAACCTGTGCTTGGCTCTATGGGGCACACGCCAATGAGTAACACTGTCCCCCTTCCCTGGCCACACAGCTGCCAGGTTCAGCTTGGGTCACTCTTTCTGTCCCTTCTTGCCTGGACACCTCTACTACATCCTTTCAGGCCCATGTCAAGTGGGAACCTGTCCTCCCTCCCTCTCCCAATCCATCTAAGGGACTCTAGGCACAGAAGCTCAGCCTCTGTCTGGGATCCTTTGGCCCAAAGTGCAGGGCAGGCACTGGTGTGACTGAAGTCTCCCAAAGAGCTGTTTGGATCCTGACAGTCCCTCTCTAGAATGCCCCAGGCTCCCATAACACAAAAGCCCTTTTATGCTGTTCAGCTTGGTCACCCTTGCTACAGAACCTGCCATTCCAATGAAGTCTCTAGTGAATTTGCACCCCCTCCTGGAATAACTGTTATTGTGTCCGTCCATGTTCACATATTAAAATTCTCTCTTCTACAAGGCACGGGGTTTCCTGGTGACCTGGGAAGCTGATGGTCCCCAAAGACCCTAGGGGAGCCCTCTTCTAGGTCTTCAGGGTCCTCTTCCATCCTCTATTGCTGTAGTCATAGCTATAGTCAATGTTTTTATTTATTATTTTGTGTTTTTTATTTTTATGCATATGAATGTATCGTCTGCATGTAGGTTTTGGTGCACCTGGTCGTGAATGTCGCGGAGGTCAGAAGAGGGTGTCGGATTCCCCTGGAACTGGAGTTAAAGATGGTTCTCAGCCGCCATGTGGGTGCTGCGGATTGAAACCAGGTCCTCTGCAAGAGCAGTAGGCCATCTCTCCAACCCAATTCAATGTTTTTTTTTTAGTGTATGAGTGTATTGCCTACATGTATGTAAGTACATTCATGCCGTGTGATGCCTGCAGAGGTCAGGAAGGATTAGGATTCCCGAAACTGGAGTTACAAATGATTGTTAGCCACCATGTGGGTGCTGGGAACAGAACCCAGGTCCTCTGCAAGAAATCCAGTTCTTAACTGCTGAGCCATCTCTCCAGCCCATCAGTAGCTTTTGAACAATTCCTACTGCACATTCCAAAAACTTTGAAGATAGCAGCTAATGCCCTACCATTAACTTCTCTCTCTCTTTCTCCTCTTTCTTCTCTCTTTCTCTCTTGCTCTTGCTTTGTGTGTGGATGTGTGGCTTGGTGTGCGAGCATGTATGCATGCCTATATGTAGTGTGTCACTCTTGGGATATCCGCTCATGCAAAAATATGAGCATGCATGTACATGGTTACATGCCCTACCTGTGTTTATAAATGTGTAGCTGTAAAGCTACCTGTGTGATAGTAGGTGTGCATATGTGCACATGACATGTATGTGCAGGTGAGCCTGGGCACACAGGCAATAAACTGTGCACATGTTTATGTGCACTAAAGGAATGTGCTTGTATGTGGAGATGAAGTGCTTCGTGCCTATGGAGTATGTATACTGGTGTGTTTCCTTCTGCCTAGCTCTGGGAGGGCCACGGCCAGCCAGTCTGTCCTCTATATCCATCCCCACCTCCAGGAGAGAGGAAGGATGCACACTGCATAAGCCTTTGACAGAGAGAAACAGCATTGCCGTCAGGTTTGAGCCTATGACCATGAGCAGCCGGGAGCAGCAGAGGTCTGGCCCCACAGTGGTCTGGTCCCTGGCCTCCGGCCCTCAGCATCTCTGTCCCCTACTGAGCTGGCAACCAGAACTAGGTAGGCAGGGGATGGGTCCAGCAGGAGGTGATGGCCCTGCCCTGGTCCCCAGGCAACAGGATCCCTCTTTTTTTTTTTTTTGGTCTTTTCGAGACAGGGTCTCCCTATAGCCCCAGCCGTCCTGGAACTCACTTTGTAGACCAGGCTGGCCTTGAACTCACAAAGATCCACCTGCCTCTACCTCCCAAGTGCTAGGATTAAAGGCTTGCGCCACCACGCCCGGCCAGTATCCCTCTTAAAGCCTGTGAGGAAATGCAAGGTTGGGCCCGTCAGTGGATGGTGGAACAGTGAGACACTAGATCTGTGATGTCCACTCTGGGGAGCGAACTTCAGGGGAACAAAGAAAAGGATTAGTGCTGGGGAAGGACTAGTGTGCAAACCACGTTAGACAAAACAGGAAATGCTCAAGGAGTTGAGACTTGGTGGCACGTGCCAGTAACATCAGCCTTCAGGAGGCTGGGGCAAGAAGATTAAGGCAGCAGGGAGTACACAGCAAGAACTTGCATCTAATTAATTAATTATAGGAAAGGAGATTGAGATTAGAGCCAAGGAAGAAAGTCTCCACTGACAAAGATCACAGAGTCTGTGTCTGTAAAGATCTGAAGGACAGATCCACATCCACGAATAGCAGGGACAGAAGTCATGGAGGCAGGAGACTAGCCGTGATGACTTTTAGAAGCACCCAGCACCCCATGCCCCACATTTTCCTCTCCTGGCTCTATGCCTCAGCCTGACAGCTCTAGAAAGCCCAGAGGAGAGTGTGTGGGAGGACTGGTGGGGTGCTTCTGTGCTCGGTCCTTTCCTTTTTTTTTTTTTTTATAATTTTTAATTTAATTTTATTTATTTTTGTATGTGTATGAGTGTACTGTCTGCATGTAGGTTTGTGCACCCGTGTCGTGCAATGCCGGGAGGTCAGAGAGGTGGGTCGGATCCCTGGAACTGGAGTTCTCCTGGAATTGGAAGTTTCAGACGGTTCTCAGCCGCCATGTGGGTGCTGGGGATCGAACCCGGGTCCTCTGTAAGAGCGGTCAGCGCTCTCAACCGCTAGGCCATCTCTCCAGCCCCGCTCGGTCCTTTCCTTATGCCTCCTTCAGGAACCTTCCTGCTCTCCTTTCCTGTGGTCCTTCTCTTACTACCTAGTGACTGTCCCTGCCATGCCCCCAGAGTGATGCCCCCCTCCTCCACCATTCAGGAAAGAAGCCACAAGTCCCTGTAGCAGGCTGCCACAAAGACCTGGTGCAGCCTTACCTGGTCCTTTGGGAGTACATCCCAAGAAGTGTTCTGAGGTCCCAGCCAGCTGGGTAGCTCTCTGGGCAGCATCCTTCTCCCCCGGTGGCTCTGAGAAGATGAGGCCAACTGCTGGGGCATGATCAGAGGTTCCTCAGGGCCTCACCTGTCCTTCGGGTCCCCTTTCCCTTGGAGCTTTGCCTTCCTAGCTTCCCTTTGCTCCTAGACAATGGCCTATGGGTGAGGCTACCCAAAGGTGCTGGGAAGACATGTGAAGGGGGTGCCCCATTCCCTGTGCCCCCTCCTTCTCCTCCCTACCTCCTGTGCCTTCCCTGGGAGGTCTGACCCAGGCGAGCCCAGAGACAAGGGGAGGAGGTCATTAATCACCATTATTTATTATTTCTTATGTAACAGGGTGTTATGAAACATGCAACCTGTACCAGGCACTGCTGGAAATATGGAAAAGAGGTCCGCAACAGTAAGAGCTGTCCGTGTGTAAGCAGGAGGGCCGGAAGCCATCACACCAGCCTGGAGAAGAGGGTGCAGGCTGGTTGGGCTCCTGCGGGAAGTGGCTTTGCAGTGCCTATGGATAGCAAAGGAAAGGAATGGTGGGCAGTGGGCTGTGGCCCAGCATTTCTGGAAGGCTTGGGGCAGAAAGGAACTGGGTTTGGGACCCCTGATGCTCCACACCAGGCTCAGACTAGCTCTGGCTCCAGGGTGGCCTGGGTCACAGCTGGAGTTGTCACAATATTGACCCAGGAGAAGATAACATCCAAAAAGGCTTGGAGTCCCAGTCGAACAAGGAGGGGGATGTCGCCGGAAAAGATCCCCCCCCCCAGGGAATCAAACTAAACGGAGCTTTAATAGGTCTTTTCCAGCTCAAATTTCATGGATAATTGGAAGCAGTCCTGAGCTGAGTGAGTGGCCGGCCATGCGGGCAGTTGCTGTGTCCACAAGACAAGTGGGAACTGAAGCAGGCCAGCCATGTCATCCCATGCCACCCGTTCACGGCCATGGTGGGAGGGCTGCCTCTACTTTGCTCTAGAGGGGTTGCTGGCTTTTCTTATTTTGGGGGGATTTGCTGTTTTTTTTAATTTATTATTTTAATTAATTAATTAATTAATTTATTTATTTATTTATTTTGGTCTTTTTGAGACAGGGTCTCCCTGTAGCCCCAGCTGTCCTGGAACTCACTCTGTAGACCAGGCTGGCCTTGAACTCACAAAGATCCGCCTGCCTCTGCCTCTGCCTCCCAAGTGTTAGGATCAAAGGCATGCGCCAGCACGCCTGGCCTATTATTTTTATTTTATATGTATGAGTGTATCGCCTACGTGTATGTAAGTGCACCCATGTAATCCAATGCCCCTGCAGGATGGAATAGGGTGTCATATTCCCCTAGAACTGGAGTTATGGATGGTTGTTAGTCACCATGTGGGTACTGGGAATCAAACCCAGATCCTCTGGAAGAGCAGTTAGGTTCTTAACTGCTGAACCATCTCTCTAGCTCTGGGAGTTGTTGTTAACTCATGCAAGGACAGAAGGTGGAGTAGACCTGAATCACAATCAGCTTGCCAGGAAAGAATTTCATGTCTCAATAGGCCTGAGCTCATACATGCATGCATGCATGCGTCCATTCACCCATCCATCCATCTCATCCATTCACCTATCTCATCCATCCATCCACCCACCCACCCATCCATCCATCCACCCATCCATCCATTTATCCATCCAATCATTCATCCATCCCACCCACCCAGCCATCCATCTCATCCATCTCATCCATCCACCCACCCACTCATCCATCCTGCCATCCATCCATCCATCCATCCACCCTGACATCTATCCCATCCATCCACCCATCCATCCATCCATCCATCCATCCATCCATCCATCCATCTACCCATCCATCCATTTATCCATCTAATCACTCATCCATCCCGCCCAACCACCCAGCCATCCATCCATCCATCCTTCCATCCATCCATCCATCCATCCATCCATCCATCCATCCATCCATCCATCCTATCCATTCATTTGTCCACCCATCCATCCAACAAATAAAACATAGTAAGCCGGGCGTGGTGGCACATGCCTTTAATCCTAGCACTCGGGAGGCAGAGGCAGGCGGATCTTTCTGAGTTCAAGGCCAGCATGGTCTACAGAGTGAGTTCCAGGCCAGCTGGAACTACAGGGAGACCCTGTCTCGAAAAGACAAGACAAAAAAACCAAACAAACATAGTAACATTTAAAAACTGGCAACAATTCTGTAAAACAAATTTTTTTTGTCTTTTTGAGACAGGGTCTCCCTGTAGCTCTGGCTGTCCTGGAACTCACTCTATAGAACCAGGCTGGCCTTGAACTCACAGAGATCCACCTGCCTCTACCTCCAATGTGCTAGGATTAAAGGTGTGTGCCACCACACCTGGCAATCTTTGTTTTTAAGTATGAAAGAGATATGTACTTGTTGAAACAAAATTCAAAATGTACTAATATCAAGACATATTAAGCAAAAGTGAAAGTCCTTCCCCACATACCAATTACCCTGTCCCTCCCATACCACACCTGTACTCCAGGGGTAGCCTCTGCCTAAGATTTATTGAGCGTCCTTCCAGAATGTCTTCATTGGGTTCAGTACTGCAGTCTGTTTTTTTTTAATTTTAATTTATTTTTTATGTGTATGAGTGTACTGTCTGCATGTACCCGTGTCGTGCAATGCTTTGGAGGTCAGAAGAGCGTGTTGGATTCCCCTGGAACTGGAGCTAAAGACGGTTGTCAGCTGCCATGTGGGTGCTGGGAATTGAACCTGGGTCCTCTGCAAGAGCAGTCGGCGCTCTTAACCACTAGGCCATCTCTCCAGCCCCTAGTCTGGTGTTTTTACTCCACACTGCACTATTAATGTTGGAAAGTAGAGTGTGCATATTCCTTACTTCCATTGGAAGATGAAGAAGCTGATACTTGAAAACTCCAGGCTGCACAAACAAGCATTGTTCTCACCCTGACACAGCCTCCAGCCCCTTCCCTGGGGAGGGCTGGTTTACAGTGCAGAGGGTCTAGAACACTAGATAGAAGGTAGAGATGGGAAAGAGAGAGGGATTGGGAAGTGAGGGTGGCGCCGTGGGCAGAGAGGAGTGCCAGGTCTGCTTGGAGAGCATCACTGCTCCTCTCCAGTGTCCCCTGGAGTCCGGCCTGTGCTCAGACACAGGGCCTCGGGCCCTGCAGGCCAGAGCTGAGTATGGTTGAACAGTTGGCAATAGGGGGATTTTCAAATCTGGCAAGAGAGCAGGAAGGCCTGCCTTTCAGCACTGGAGTACAGGGGACCTCTTCCTCTCCCCAGCCTCCAGGGGTCCTTCTCACCTAATGTGATTGGTGGGTGCTGGCCACTGCCCCTGCTAGAGTGCTGACAGATCAGGCTTGTGGCTTTCCTTAGGGTTACCACCTTGTACCCTCCTGCCAGCTCTAGGCACCTGGCCTTCAGCATGTCCAGCAGCAAAGAGACATACCTCTCATTCCAACCAAAGCCCAGAGCAGCAAGGAGCTACTGCTATCTATACACAGAGAGTTTGAGCCCTCCCCTCTGGAAGAGATGGAGGGGATCAGCAGGGGGAGGTGGCTCAGAGTGAGCCTGGGCCTGAAATGTAAACAAGGCAGGCTGGCTCTGGAAAGGTAATGAAGGCAGAGGCCTTCACACCAAACTCCTAGTCTTCCTCCTCCCTGCCTGGAACTTCCAAGGTAGAAAACCAAGGAGGCAGAGAAACAGAGGAAACACAGCCGAAAATGTCAGAGTCCCTATTGGGCAGACAGAGACAAAACCATGCCCCAGCTCCCTGCACCATCCCCCCTCCCCCTCCCCACATGTCCATGCACTCAGGTGCAGGCCCTGTCACAGAAGGGAAAAATCCTAGGAGGAAGTGTAGTTGCCAGCAAAGACACGGAGGGTGCTTCCCTTCAGGATAAGGACAGAGACCAGGTGGTCTTTAGAGAATTCTAGTACCAGGACCATTAGGAAAGATGCTCCTACATATACGACCAGTCCCAGAGACCTTTCCATGAGGCAGCTGGGCTAGTCAAGAAAGAAAACCACAATTCAATCATTTTTCCCAGTATTGTTGGCAAAAGTATCCTGAGCCGGGTGCCAGGTAGGGCCTAGGCATGTGGAGTCCACCTGTGAGGTTCACCAGCACCAGCAGCTGAGGGTCATTCATTCAGCTGTGTGAGCTGGCCAGCAGTCGCCGAGAAATCAGCAGAGAGGTGTTGGCCTACAGCGAAAGTGAAGACTCTGCACCCCAGCCCAGCTACCACAGCACTTATAAGGAGCCTGACAAGGCTGAGGTCTCCTCTCTGCCCATAACCCACCCTGTTCCTACAGTGCTGGCCCTGGCCAGGGGCCCCAGGAAGGAAATCACTAAGAAGGATTGAGTGTCAATTGCCAAACTAATCCACTCAGTGCACACAGCCCCAGCACAGACTGTTTCTGTGTAGGCTCTCTCCCCTGCCCTGCAGAACCTAGTGACTGTCAGGCCCAGCTCTTGCCTGGCTGGGAGGCCAATTACTGCAGCCTTAATCACCAGGGTGGCGGCGGCAGCTCAGCGTTAACAACTGTCTGCCCACCAGTCTCCTTCCTGGAGCGGAGAGGAGGGGATGACCCCTCACAGTTCTCCTCGAAAGACCATGAAATTGTATCCCAAAAACCAGCACAGTGGCTGCCGTCCAGGGTAACGCCTGGCTCCCTCCGTTGCCTGCTGGTCTCCTGCATGTTTGACCAGCTCCTTTGGCCACGGGGCTGAGGACAGGCATTGGGCATCTTCTGAGCAGGAATGCCATTGTTCCTTCCAATCAGTACTGCCAGCCACTGAGCTCAGCAAGGCGGGTACTCCCTGCCAGCCAGAGCAAATTAGGTACCCGGATGCTGAGGTCTGCTGGCATTTCCTGTGTTGGCTTTGGCTGATGGGGCCAGGCCAGTGGGCTGCCCTCCTGACCTGAACCGAGCCAAATAGGCATGTCCCAGAGGCCTGAGCCCACTGACTTCTGCCCTGTGCCCACAGGGAGTCATGTTCCAGAAAAAAAGATCACCACCCCACCTCCCTGGTTCATACAGAGCATCTGCCCTCTCCCATGTAGGGTGCTCCAACAGTCTGGGCCTGGACAGTCTCCAACTAGACTGTTCCAGAAGCTGTTCCTCAGGCTCAGGGATTGAACCCATGGACTACACAGTGTCCCAGGGATGTCTGGCCTCTCTGCATGCTCAAGGCTACTGCAAGAGTTCAGTTGAGGGCTCCCATGGGTATGTAGAATAATTTCCCAAGATCTTCCTGAGACCGAAACCGAGTTGCTTTTCAGCACCTGGGTTCCAGCTGGGGAATCCAATGAAGACTTCTGTCTCTGGATCCAGAAGGGCTGAGTTCACCTGCAGGCCTTACTGTTGCTGGCTCTGCTTCCTCAGCCCATGTTTTCTTTGGCGCTGGGTCTCTGGGACACCAGATTGTCCATAACAAGACGACTTCACGATACTTATTTTCCCAAAGAGCAAATTCGGTACACAATCGGGCTCTTTGTGTGCAATGTGGTCCCAGGCCTCCCCCTCCATGGTAGCCCCTTCCCTGGAATAGTCAGGTCCCTTGGGGCATGAAGCATTCCTCATCCCCCACCAGCAGAGGTCTCTGGCCTAGGATAGGACAGGCCTGGCCAGAGCCAAATCTTAACCCACCCCAGAGACCATCGCTAGTCCACACATCTCCCTCCTCCCTCACCAGACCTGTGGTGCCAGCAGATCCTCTGGGAGAAGCAGGATGTAGGACAGGCTGAGAGTCAGAGATCTGCTAGAGATCCAGCTGTGCTGCACTCCAGCCTTATGACTCAACCAAGATACCAAATGGCTGTGGAATTCAATAGAATTGTCTGCAAAATGTGGACAATAGAAGCACCTGTAGCATCGAGTCAACGAATAACCCAGCAAAATGGCATTGTTTATATATCCATCTGCCTCTGAATGAGGTTGGCTGGGAAACCCTAAAGAGTCTCCAGTGTGGTTCTGGGCCACACCTAGGATGGAGACCCCATGCCACCTTACTCGCTGCTCCCCTGCCCCCTGGCTGGCCCTGCACTGCCATTTCCAAGTAGGCTCCAGGCCAATACTACTGACCTGGAACTCACTACATAGATCAGACTGGCCTTGAACTCACAGAGATCTGCCCACTTCTGCCTCCTGATACAAGTGTGCACTACCACACCCAGCTTGGCTCTTCCTATAGACTCTGCTCCATGGCCATCAAAATGCGGCCCCTCCACCAAGCTGGGCAGCACGCTCTGGCAGAGTGCACTCGGGAGGAAGACTGCCCGGTCTCCTGGAGCTCTGTTTGCAGCAGTCTCTAACCTTGCTTCAGGAAATGAAAAGCACAAAACATCGCTCAGCTCCTGTGTGCTCAGAACTTTACTGAGCATGACTGGAAAGGCTGTGGGCTCCATCCACTGCTTATGGGAAGAGCAGCAGACATTTTTTTTTTTAATGAGTATCAGTGTTTTGCCTGCATCTATGTAAATAGATCACATGCCTGTAATACCCACTGAGGCCAGAAAAACGTGTTGGGTCCCCTGGAACTGGAATTTCCATCAGTTGTTAGCCACCATGTGGGTACTGGGAGCCCAACCTAGGTCACCTGGAAGAACACCAAGTGCTCTTGACCACCGAACCTCTCTCCAGCCTCTAAGCATTGCTTTTTTTGTTGTTTTGTTTTGCTTTAGGAGTTTGAATTATATTCATCAAGACGAAAGGTTTTGGCCACTTCAGGTCTAATACTCTCCCTTGAAAAATAATCTGGGGCTGGAGAGATGGCCTAGCGGTTAAGAACACAGACTGCTCTTGCAGAGGACCTGGATTCGATCCCCAGCACCCACATGGTGGCAGAGAACCATCTTTAACTCCAGTTCCAGGGGAATCTGACGCCCTCTTCTGACCTCCTCAGCATCACACGACATGGGTGCACAAACCTACATGCAGACAGTACATTCATACACATACAAAAATAAATAAAAAATTTAAAAAAGAAAAAAAAGAAAAATAATCTGAAATTCCAGAAGTCAGGCAGGGCTGCAGGGGACCCATAAAAGATGCCTGTAAAGTGTGTTTCTCAGGGCTGGAGAGATGGCTCAGTGGTTGAGAGCACTGACTGCTTCTGCAGAGGACCCGGGTTTGATTCCTAGCAACCACATGGTGGCTAACAACTGCCTATAACTCTAGTTCCAGGGGATCCAACACTTTCTTCTGACCTTCTTGGGCATTGCATGACACAAGTGCACTTACACATGTATAGGCAATGCACTCATACACATAAATAAAATAAATAAAAATATTTTTTAAAATTATATAATGATGTGCTTCTCGGTTGTGTGTGGTGATGCATGGTGACACATGCCTTTAAATCCAGCATTTAGGAGGCAGAGGCAGGAGGATTTCTGTGAGATTGAGGCTAGCTTGGTCTACATAGTGAGATTGAGGCTAGCCTGATCTACAGAGTAAGTTTCAGGCCAGCAGAGCTACAGAGAGATCCTGGCTCAGACCAAAAACAAAACAAGGGGTGTGGTGGCGCACGCCTTTAATCCTAGCACTTGGGAGGCAGAGGCAGGCGGATCTCTGTGAGTTCAAGGCCAGCCTGGTCTACAGAGCGAGTTCCAGGACAACTGGGGCTACAGGGAGACCCTATCTTGAAAAGACCAAAAAAAAAAAAAATAACAATAATAATAATAAGAAGAAAATAATAAATAAATAAATAAATCAATCAAAAACACAAGAAAAAGAGATGTGCTTATCAGTGTCATTTATATTAACAAACACAATAAAGAAAATACTTTGTAACCAGGCATGGTGGGCACACCTTTAATCCCAGCACTGGAGAAGCAGAGGCAGGCAGATCTCTATGAGATCAAGGCCAGCCTGATCTACATAGCAAGCTCCAGGCCAACTGGGGCTACAGGGAATATATTACTCTACTTTCATCTGTGCAAGGAATTAAAGAGTAAACCCTAAGAAGTGTGTTTAGGAAAAAAAAAAAGTGTTTTTAATCACATGGCAACAGCAGAGTGAAAGAGTCAGGATATGTACTAGTTGGTGTGATCTTTATTGTGTTAGAAAATAGAGTATGAAGGGGTAAACAAAATATGACACACCACAGAATATTATTTGACCTTAAAAAGGAAGGAAATTCTGACACATGCTACAACAAAATGAACTTTGAAGCTGTACTAAGTGACGTAAGCCAGACAGGTGGGATTTCACCCGAGGTTCCTAGACGGCTCAACTGTGCATAGAGTAAAGGGTGGTTTGCAGGTGCTGGGGGAGTAAATGGGGACAGAGTTGGAATTTGCGGTGACAAAAGGCTCTGGGTTGTGGTGAAGGCTTTGCAGTGCATTCTTTGGTCATGTGTGGGTTGTAGTGACTAAAGAGCAGGCAGAACGACTCAAAGAAGATATTTCTTTTGGCTTACTGGTTTTCCTCTTTTTTTTTTTAGACAGGGTCTCCCTTTAGTCCTAGCTAGTCTAGAGCTCACTATGTAGACTAGGCTGGCCTTGAACTCACAGAGATCTGTCTGCCTCTGCCTCCCAAGTGCTGGAATTAAAGGTATGCACCACCACGGCCAGCTTAAGATTGTTTTTATCTGACCTGTGGGTGCTGGGAATCTAACCCGGGTCCTCTGCAAGAGTAGTCAGCGCTCTTAACCACTGAGCCATCTCTCCAGCCCCTTGGCTTAGTGTTTTAAGGGTTACATCTGTGGTCACTTGGCCCCATGCATTTGGGCAGAACATGCTAGCGATGGGAGCTGTGGCAGAGGAGGAAGGAGGACTTAAGAAGCAGAAGGAGGGGCTGGAGAGATGGCCTGGCGGTTAGGAGCGCCGACGCTCTCGCAGAGGACCCGGGTTCGATCCCCAGCACCCACATGGCGGCCGAGAGCTGTCTGAAACTCCAATTCCAGGAGAACTCCAGTTCCAGGAGAATCCGAGACCCTCTTCTGACCTCCGCGGCATTGCACGACACGGGTGCACAGACTTGCATGCAGACAGTACATTCATACACATACAGAAATAAATAAAATTAATAAAAAAAAAAAAAAAAGAAGCAGAAGGAGGGGCTGGGAGCACGTATAACCTTTCAAGGTGTGCCCAGGACAGATGTTCTCCACCGGGGCCCACCTCCCAGTTTCTGAAATTTCCCGAAACAGTGCCACCAAGCAGAAACCAAGCATTCAACACATAAGCCAGTGGGAAACATTTCATATTTAAAGCAGAACACACAGCAACAGAATGTGCATAACTATATACTTCATGTGATACATATTTTGCCACAGTAACTATAGGTTACAGGAATTATGTCAAAATGTTCATAATGAATATTTTTGTGAGTTGTGAGTGAGCTTTCTCTTAGTCTTTGTCCTGCTCACAGTCCCTCCTGTAAATGAAATTTGTGTTTTGTTTTGTTTGCTTTTGTTTGCTTTAAGGAAGCTTGCTTGCCGCATCTCCCACATGCGTTGGGAGGGTGAGGGAGTTTCCAACTGCAGTTGGAAATAGAGCCCACCAGGGTAGGGGGGCTCACAGAGGCCTTCCAGAGACTCCCAGGAGCCCCAGGTTCCCGCTGCCGCGTGGGCCAGCCTCTTCTAACGGCCTTGGACACTCTGGGTCTGTGCCTTACCCAGGATCCTCTCTCTCCTCAGGAAAGTTCAGTCACTAGCCTAGAGGGGCTGCCCCTGCCCTAGTGGGAATGAGGGCTCGGGGCTTTCTCAGACAGCCAGGACCCAAAAGCCTTCCAGTGCTGTTCCGCCCCAGCCCAGCTGCAAAAACAGCAGTCTATACCCAAAGCCCTGTTAGCGCAGGGAGAGTGGAGACTCAGAGTGCAGCCCAAGGAGAAGGGATGGGGCTGCCAGCCTTGGACAGACTCTGGACAGAAGTGCTCTGGGGAAATAAAGGCTCCCCATTTGCTTCCCCAGGGGAAGCCTGGCTCTGAGGCGTGTGGGGAAGGGATTTGGGGAGCTTGTAGGACCTGAAGACTGAAGGACAATTTTGTCAGTGGCCTCTCTGGCTCCCTGGGGACAAAGGGAGGTGGGGGTGGAGAAGGAAGTCAAGCCCCTTGGGAACCCGCTGAGCCAAGTCGTGGGTAGGAGGCGGCACCATCCTGGCTCCTGGGCTGGCCAGGGCCAAGGCTTTCCCACGGGGTGCAACCCACCACTGGACCCTGTGGAGTGTTCACACCAGGCAAGGAGAGTGAGCCCAGAGAGATGTCCCTGTTCCTCTTTGGCGTCACGGGTGGCAACCCAGACCCTTCCAGGGCCGGTTCATCTCAGCTCCCAGGGGCCCAGTTGTGTGCCGGCATCCTGGCCAGGCTAGTGCGGAGTTTAGAGGCAGCATCTCAGCCGTTTAGCTTCAGATTCGACTCATCTGCTGCCAGGGGCAGGGATAAGGACCCAGACCTTCTCTCTGATCCTGCCCGGTTGGACGCTGAAAGGTCCTTCCTCTCACTCTAGCATGCCAGCATGTATGCTCTGGAGCTAGGGAGCTGGGGAAGGCTCTGGAGACATAAACCTGGGTTAGAAGCTATGCTCCGCTCAGCTAACCATGGGATCCGCTTCTTCCACTATGAACCGCTGTGCTAAATTAGGCACGCCAGCATGCAATCTCAGCACTTGGGAAGCTGAGACAAGAGGAGCTCAGGATAACCCCTCTAGTTTCCATCTCCCTCTTCCTCAGACCCCTCCCAAAGGGGAAGATGTTGAGATAATTGATCTTGTGGAACCCTAGGAAAAGATTCTGAGGTCACAAATGCAGTCTTTGGCACAACACAGGCTCTTCACTCACCAAGTGTTTCATTGTGATTGTTTTGTTTTTGTTCCCTTTTTTTTTTCCTTGTCTTTTTGAGACAGGGTCTCCCTGTAGCCCCAGCTGTCCTGGAACTCACTCTGTAGACCAGGCTGGCCTTGAACTCACAAAGATCCACCTGCCTCTGCCTCCCAAGTGCTAGGATTAAAGGCCTGCGCCACCACGCCCAGAGGGGTTACTTTATTTTTTAACTAACTTACAAAGTAGCAGGTTTGGGGGCTGAAGAGATGGCTCAGCAGTTAAGAGCACTGGCTGCTCTTGCAGAGGACCCAAGTTCAATCCCCAGTACCCAACCTGTCTTCCAACTCAGGGCATTGCACAACATGGGTGCACTTACACAAACATCCAGGCAATACACTCACACACATGAAACAAAAATAAATACAATATTCTAAAAGTAGCAGGGCTTTGTTGTTGTTGTGTTGTTTCTTTTGTTTGTTTGGTCTTCTTGAGACAGGATCTCCCTATAGCCGCAGCTGTTCTGGAACTGAGTATGTAGACGAGGCTGGCCTTGAACTCACAGAGATCCACCTGCCTCTGTTTCCCAAAAGAGCTTCATGGAAGCAGGGGTAGAAAGATTTTAAAACCGGGGGCTGGAGAGATGGCCTAGCGGTTAAGAGCGCCGACCGCTCTTACAGAGGACCCGGGTTTGATCCCCAGCACCCACATGGCGGCTGAGAACCGTCTGAAACTCCAATTCCAGGAGAACTCCAGTTCCAGGGGAATCTGAGACTCTCTTCTGACCTCCGTGGCATTACACGACATGGGTGCACAGACCTGCATGCAGACAGTACATTCATACACATACAGAAATAAATAAAATAAAAAAAAAAAGAAAGATTCTAAAAACCAGTGGTGGCTGCTGACTTAGTACAGTTTTTTCCAATATATCCAGGGCTGTTGCACATATTAACTTACAGCAATTCTGATAGCATAAAGCAATTCTGGTAGCCAGAAAAAAATAGTAAAGTGGAGCCAGGGAACCATAAAGTCTCACCCATAGTTGAGGAGCTATTGCCGTTTACAGATGCTGGGAGAGGGAGTGTGCACCAACATGCCCAGCCAAAAAGTAGCATTTAAAAAGTTGTAGGTTTGGGGGCTAGAGAGATGGCCTAGCGGTTAAAAGCGCCGACTACTCTTGCAGAGGACCCGGGTTTGATCCCCAGAACCTACATGGCGGCTGAGAACCATCTTTGACTCCAGTTCCAGGGGAATCCGACGCCCTCTTCTGACCTCCGTGCCATTGTATGACATGGGTGCACAGACCTGCATGCAGACAGTACATTCATACACATAAAAATAAAATTAAAAAAAAAAAAGAAAAAAAAGAAAGTTGTAGGTTTTATTAGGGCATTCTCTCCTGCATTCTTTTTTAAATTTTTTAATTTTTTTTTAATGTGTGTATGAGTGTACTGTCTGCATGTAGGTCTGTGCACCTGTGTCGTGCAATGCTGCAGAGGTCAGAAGAGGGTGTTGGATTCCCCTGGAACTGAAGTTAAAGACGGTTCTCAGCCGCCATGTTGGTGCTGGGGATCAAACCTGGGTCCTCTGTAGGAGCAGTCAGCGCTCTTAACCTCTAGGCCATCTTTCCAGCCCTCTCCTACATTCTTATTTATTTATTATCATTTTATGTGTATGAGTGTTATATCTACATGTATGTGTGCATATTTGTGTCCTGCAGTGCCTGTGGAGGACAGAAGAGGGGTCAGATCCCCTGGAACTGGAGTTATGAACAGCTGTTAGCCACTATGTGGGTGCTGGGATTTGAATCCAGGTCTTCTGCAAGAATAGCCAGTGTTCTTAGCCACTGAGCCCTCTCTCCAGTCCCAAATTTATTTATTTATTTATTACTTATTTATTGTCATTTTATGTTTCTCCTACGTTCTCAGCCCTGGCTGGCCCTCCCCTCTCCTTCCCTGCCCCCATTCCTACTTACACTCTTCCACCCCAGTACTCCAAACCCCTCCACTTTAAAAAAATTATTTATTATTATTTTTTTTAATTTATTTTTATTTTTTTGGTCTTTTTGAGACAGGGTCTCCCTGTAGTCCCAGCTGTCCTGGAACTCACTCTGTAGATCAGGCTGGCCTTGAACTCACAAAGATCCGCCTGCCTCTGCCTCCAGAGTGCTAGGATTAAAGGCGTGTGCCACCATGCCCGACGTTATTTTTTATTTTTTATGTGTATGAATATACTGTCTACATGCATGTTTGTGCACCCGTGTCTTGCGATGCCCGATGCCGCGGAGGTCAGAAGAGGGTGTTGGATGCCCCCAGAACTGGAGTTCTCCTGGAACTGGAATTCTCCTGGAATTGGAGTTCAAGACAGTACTCAGCCACCATATGGGTGCTGGGGCTTGAACCTGAGTCCTCTGCAAGAGCAGTTGGTGCTCTTAACCACTAGGCCTTCTCTCCAGCCCCAATTTTATTTTATTTTTTATGTGTATAAATGTACTATCTGCATGTAGTTTTGTGCACCCTTGTTGTGCAACCGCTCTTAACCGCTAGGCCATCTCTCCAGCCCACCCCTCCACTTTTTAAGAAAATATTTTACTGGGGCTAGAGAGATGGCTCAGCGATTAAGAGCACTGACTGCTCTTGCAGAGGACCCAGGTTCGATTCCCAGCATCCACACGGCAGCCAAGAACTGTCTTGGGTTGGCTTGGTGGTGCACACCTTTAATCCCAGCACTCGGGAGGCAGAGGCAGGCTGATCTCTGTGACTAAAAGGCTGATCTCTGTGACTAAAGGGAGAGTCTGTCTTAAAAAGACCAGAAAAAAAAAGGTTAGAGATTAATATCTATATATGAGACAGAACACACTATATGGTGTCTTTCTGAGGCTGGGTTACCTGACTCATATATTTGCCAGGTCCATCTATTTTATTGAAAATTTCATTTTCCTTTATGGCTGAATAGAATTCCAAAAGAAGAGGAGATAAAGATTTTTTGTTTTGTTTTGTTTTGGTCTTTTCTTTTTTTTTTTTATTAATTTTTTATTTACTTCTGTATGTGTATGAATGTACTGTCTGCATGCAAGTCTGTGCACCTGTGTCGTGCAATGCTGCAGAGGTCACAGGTCAGAAGAGGGTCTTGGATTCCCCTGGAACTGGAGTTCTCCTGGAATTGGAGTTTCAGACGGTTCTTGGCCGCCATGTGGGTGCTGGGGATTGAACCCAGGTCCTCTGTAAGAGTGGTCGGCGCTCTTAACCACTAGGCCATCTCTCCAGCCCCATTTTGGTCTTTTCAAGACAGGGTCTCCCTGTAGCCCCAGCTGTCCTGGAACTCACTCTGTAGACCAGGCTGGCCTTGAACTCAAAAAGATCCACCTGCCTCTGCCTCCTGAGTGCTAGGATTAAAGGCATGCGCCACCATGCCCGGTGAGGAGATAAAGATTTTAACCCAAAGATCACATCCTGTAAAACATGATGAATGGATAATGTTGCTTTCTATATTTGATGTGATGCTTAGAAATTAAGGAAATAAAAAAAAAAAAAAAGAAGGAAATCAGGGCTGGAGAGATGGCTCAGCGGTTAAGAGTGCTGACTGCTCTTGG